>JAVJGI010000014.1:68152949-68198084 GCA_035590275.1 Ibycter americanus
CCCCCCCCCCCCCCCCCCCCCCCCCCCCCCCCCCCCCCCCCCCCCCCCCCCCGCAAGTGAAGAGTGCCAAATTTTAGCTCTACTGATAAATCATGTAGTTGCCTCATACACCAAAACATCAGAGAAAAAATTATTTCCATTTGTAAAAGTCCTGATAACAAGCATTGAGGGTGGGATAGTAATTCTCGGGGGTGGAGGAGGTGGGGAGCTTTTTTCTTACATTTAGATAATTTTAAGTGTTGGTTGTTTGGAATTCAGATGTATTGAAGAGGTCTGAGGAAGTCACAGTGACCCCTGCAGGCAATATGGTATCCTCCAGAAAGAACTCTGGAAAATAACATTATAACTATAAATATATATAAAATATTTTTAATATATAAAATTACCTCTTTTCTAAAAAAATAATTTTTGCTGCTCCCTCTGCATTTCCAATGTTTGGAGACCTGCAAGAAAACTTCAGCAAATTGGGGTAGGAATTTTGATGGAAGAGGGGATAAGAAAACAGAGGGACAGAACTTCATTGGAGCTGAGCTTAGCATCTTTCTTTGCTGATAACAGTCTGTGCTCACAAAACACAACCCAGTTTTTGCAGCAGAGCAACAGATGTGAGGAATGATTGCTAAACTTGCAGCTCTGGCCACAGGTCTTCCCCACAAACAGGAGAAGTCTTGCTTTTCTGAATACTCTTTTTGAAGTAAACACAGGTAATTGCATTTCTTTCTGAATCATTACAGTCATGAATTACAATTCCAGCTTTGTGTCCACTTCGAAAACTAGGTGACAAACAATAGAAAGACTGTTACTTTATAGCAAAGGTATTAAAGTATACCAAGTGCATCTGCTACTAATTGACACTTGTAGTTAGCTTCATTTGCTACATTTAAAGTACTCCTGTACAAAAATAGTTGCCCAAAAAAGTGCTAATGTCACTATGAAGACGGTTATCACTTCCTTGAGATGAGATGGTATCCTGTGCCAGACAGCACACAGGCTGGATGACCTGGCATGTGGCAGGCACTGGAAGGAATGGAGAAATGTTTCTCCTTTATCATGAGCAGCCTCACATCTGGGTGGAGCTCAGGCAATTCTTGGAGGTCTTACTAGTTTTCACAGATCAGTCAGTGCTGTTTTCTTTGCTCCACTCATTCTTCATCTCAGTTTGCTCATTGGCATTGAGTTTGTTTCTTCCTGCTGGAGTCCTTGGCTTGCATTGCATTTTGGCTAGTTCACTCTTAGTGGGCTGGAAAAGAGTTTTTCCACAATATCAGTTAGTGTTAGTGGTGTCAGTGGTGGAAATCTGCTTTAAGCAGATTTTCCACGAGGCTTGGCTAGGTAGGATTATGTAGTAATGCTGATAATTGTTTGTTGCATCTGTATTTCAGACTTAACAATATTAAGCACTACTCTGCTTTATGGCCATTGTTTTGGCAGCTGTTGAGAGTATGTCCTGACAGATTTGTGAAGGGATGAACTACTTAGTTATTGCTTCCCCTAGTTCTGTTGTTATAGCTATTAAAAATGCAGCCTTTGCTTTAACAGACCATCTATCTTACTCATAGCTTTTTTTCTGAACCAGTAAGATACCTCACTGATCAAACATGGCTTAGTAAAACAGAAATTAAAGCAGAACAAAAAAAAATATAATGGGAGATCTGTGCTAATGTATTCTCACTTGCAAGTCATACGTGGTGCTCTCAGCAGTGCTTCTCACACTGTCCCCATGTATATGTCATGTTACCCAAACATGTGATTCAGACTTGAGGTTATTGTTTTTTAATGAACTACCAGTTGAGCCATGATAACATCATCTTTGAAACATAAGGAGAATGTGAAATAATGAAACTCAAGGTAACATGTTTTTTCACTTGGGGCTGCCCTAGGACACATTTCCTTACCTTTGCTGAATGCTGAAAGAGCTCACAAAGATACTGTGGTTGAGCTGGCACATAGTACCTCTTTTTGCCATGTAGTACCTTTGATCAAATGTCTGAGCCCTTAATTGTATTTTTATAATATATGTTTTTCTTTGATTTGTAGTATGATTTAATCTTTCTTGGTAAATAACTATGACATATTTTTGTTTGCTGCCACTTCCATAGGAAGGAAAAAGGAAGAGGCAGGCTGTCCCAGACCCTCTCATCCCCACAGGAGTGACAGAAGTGGAAGAAAGGCTGAATGCAGCAGAAGGGACATGAGTGGATTTCAGCAGAGAGCACCGAAGAGGAATTATCTCTGAACATAATGTGCTGGCCAACAAAGCACAACCGATAACTTCCAAGGCCATTGTGGACCTAAAACGCTAGCAGTGGTCAAAGCAAATTAAGACTTTTATTAAGGCACCCTTATGTATCATTTTACTGCAGCAGGATTACACTGCCAGCCCTGCAGAGGGAGATTTAGTCAGGTAATTCTCATTAAGGGGCAAACCTGTCTGACTTCTGTAGGTGCTTTGCCTGATTAAGTGCTGAAGAACCAGGCCCTAAGGTTGGCCCAGCTGAGCTCTAACCTATCTGCCTTTATGCATGTGAAAGCTTCGTATATCAGCTCCAGCTCATGCAGAGGAGTCTTACCAGGCACTCTAATCCTAAGGGGAAACATTTCATTGCAGTGCACAGCAATTTGCATTCTTTCTCAAAACTCTGCTATTACATTATCCATTTTTCTCTTGATTAAAAGAGATCAAGAAGTGCACACTCACACACTACACATGCAGACTTTCCATACAGGAGGCCTGGAATCCACATTCAAATTCAGGCTGGAGGAGATCTGGCAACTTCCAGCTCTTGAAGGATTTATGCTGTTCTAATAATAGCCACAATTTACTGATAATTATCAAGGAGGGAAGTTACTCAGTGTGTTTTTTGTTGTTGTTGAGTTTCTAAGATACTCGAATGTTTCCAGAAGTATCCAATGCCAAAGAGTTCTTAAACACTATAAGCCCTCTGAGCCTGTGCAGATAATTTTCATTTTACCTACTGAAGGTCGACCTGTGGCATTAGTACTGCCACAAGCAGACAGTGAACTGGAGCTATACTGGCAGGAGGGAAATTTCAGAAGGTAAGTATGAATTTCTTTAAGTGTTCAGGCCTCTAGATTACAGTTAAGATTACACAGTCCATCCCCACCACCTTCCTTCTGCGGATGCCTTGGGAAAATAACCAGGGATGTAATCCTAAAGGGCAGGGATATAATCACAAAAGGCTTTTTCTGATCTGTGCAAAAGCATAGACAGTCTTTGGGTCCTCTCCACCCATACCTTTACCCTTGCATAAACACTAAGAAGATTAGGGCACATGGAGTGAGATCCAATCCATGCTCCACCACTGACTTTTCTCAGGATTGGTATTTGCCTGTACCTCAATGTCCCACAAATGAAATGTGGATGACGATGACGGCACTTCTTTGCCTCAAAGGAAACAGGAAGGTAAGCACATTGGAGTGTAAATGATACTCAAGCACTGCCTCAAGGGGACTATGTAAGGTGCCTAGACCTGGTTGATTGTGTAGGATAACATTGATCTGACTATGCAAAATAGAAAACATTTGTTTAAGAAGCTGAATGTCTCAACTAATAGCAAGGTAAACAAACAACCTGATATTACCAACATTGGCTGTTTTGTAGAGTAGATTACTAAAAAACTTGATTTTGGCTAAAAGTAATCTGCTTCCTCAGGGATAAGTCTGGTTTCCTCTCTGAACATTACCATACTAGCTTTGGCTTGGGGGCTCTGAGTGGAAGATTTTATACAGGAGCACATGGAGCAAGACAAGAAAGAAAAAAAAAAGGGGGGGGCGGGGGGGAGGAAGAAATCTTAAATAAATTGAACATCTCTTGTTCTCCATCTTTAAACCAGTGAGGAGAAATAACAGTTTTGAGGCACTTACTCTAATGAGGTACTTGAATCAATGATACCTATCCACACAGGAATTAGTAAATGAATATTTCTGGAGAGATTCTGGTTTGATACCAGTAGCTTCACCTGTTCAGATGAACTGTTAAAGAAGGGTCTTTTGTACTTTTGTGATCTGGATTTTTTTCCTTGATATTGCCACTTCAGGAAAAGCTAACAAGCCTTTTTGATCCAAAACTGGCTGTGCACCCAAATACAGCTAGTCGTTGTAGGAGGTGTGGTATTTTTTTAGGAGAACATCTAAGTAGGAATAAAGTAAATTTCACTAAGTAGCTATTAATTACAATAGTGGAGGAATGAGAATCCACTCCTGCCTGATCCGATATTTCAGTAAAATGGTTCCAAAGGTCATTGTTACCGTCAATCCTTCAATTTATGAATAGAAAATAAGTAATAGTGTATGGTATATAGCAGAATTAGAAAAAGGTAAAAGGATTTAGGACAGCACAAGAACCCAATTTTTCAAGAACTGAGAGACATCAGAAGAAGCCTCAGGCATACTAGCTCTTTGTAGTTGAGGAAAAGTTGCTGTGTGTTGAAACTTGCTTCCCCTTATGCCTGCATAAGTGCTTCTACTTGGGCCACTGAACAGTGTGTTCAGTGGACTTACTGCTATCAGTTGCAGAGCCCTCACCCTACTCCTCCTGGGACAGGTGGAATTTTCTTTGAATTGTGATGCTTTCTAAAATTACAGGAGTAGAAGATTAACACAGTTATAGAACTCAGGCAATTGCTTCCCACACCCACAATGCTGTATAGCACTATATGCTGTGTGACTGTTGGTGAAAATGGAAACAATTACTTCCAGTTGCACCTTGTACTTTAGCTGCAGGTCAGCAGGTTTGAATCATGGTATATTTGTCACCTTTAAGTCATTTGCAAAGTTTAATATAAGCCACATCAACTCATAGCATAAACAAGTTGGAAATGATAAGCAGTTTGTGATATCTCACTGAACAACAAATATTAAGAAATAAATATTTTCTTGAAATGTTAATAGAATACATGATCTATGTTTTCAATCCTAATTTCAGCTTCTGATGAGATGCATCAGATATTCACATCCCAGCTGCTTCTGAATGTTCGAAGTGGAATTTCTTGGAGCAGCATGAGCAGGTGGTGTTCCCACACAGCTCCAAATAAAGTTTATATGTGCTGGGGATGCTGGCTGTCTTACATACAAACATGGATTCAGATAACTCATTTTCTTTTGATGCACAGGTTTGGTCATTTTGGCATGAGGCTTTCAGGGCTTCCCAAGGACAAAGCCACAGGTATAGAGATGTTGCCTGGAGCTCTACTTTCTTCTAAGCCCAAGGCCATAATTTTCTATACCTGAGCCATAGCTTGTGTAAGTTGTGTGCATGTTAAGGAGTGGACTGTTTCTAGCCTTTTGACAAAGTTTTTTGTACTCTGTTGCCAAGAGTGGGGTATACAGGGTAGGATATGACAGTATGGAGGATACCTGAGGCTACCAGGCCTGTTGGGATTCACCAGAAAAACACACCTTGTAGGATTGGGGCGGTGGGGCAAGGTAGGTTAGTCATAGCTCAAAAGTGGTTTCTGTATAAAGTCAAAATGCTGACGTGCACTAGCTTGTAGTCCAGTCCCATGTGTCCCTAGCTGGAAATCATTTTATCTGCTCCATATTGCCGCTCAAATTAAAACCAACTGTGATGCAGCACAGAGGATAAGGATTCCACACCTAAGAGACATATTGCATGAAAGTGTTCCCAAAGCCTTCCCCTTTAGCAAGGTAACTCAACCTTTCCCTTCCTAAGCTCCTCCTTGAGAACCCAATCTTCTGCAAAGAGATTCATAGCTACTCAAATACCTACTCTGAACCGCACCTTATAGGACTCTGTCTGCTCTGGCTACAGAGGAAATTTAAGAAGTTCAGCTTCACAAGGCTGGAGTCAGCTTTTGTGACTTTTCACTCCTCTGTGGTCCATTTTGACTTGGATTTTCATCTTTTTTTTTTTAACTAGCTCAGCAGCAGAGCATATATTTGTCGTTCTGTATTGCAGGCACTCTTGGTTTTCTCTAGTCTGTTATTTCAAGACTGTTTAAGACTCTGCCAGCTGGCTACCATCCTATGTTCATGGCATCATGCAAGGGAGTATAAAAGGACACTAGAAAGTTAACCGTTGCCCTTTATATCTTACCAAAATTACAGTATTCCTCTACGCTGAGAACACAGAGTGTAGCAATAGAAAATAACTTCACTTTGGGCTAGATAGGAAGTGTCAAACTGGAGAAATTTTTCTGTGGTAAGTTGTATCACGGTCCATTCCCTCTGCTTTGTGAAAGTGATGTGAAAAACTTAGTAGCCAAGTCATATATGTGGCTTCTAATACCCAGTGTGAAAATTCCATCTAATATAACTTTTAACCTTGCAAGTTGCTTCACTGGCCATGTGGATGCAGCGCCATTGCCAGTGTCAACACTTGATGTTTTAATAACAGTGATGCTGGACTGCCAAAGCCCAAAGGAGTTTCTTCTCCAGAAGTCTCTTGTTCTGCCTTTTCTGTATAAGTTTTGCTATGCTAGTGTTTGGCAGTGGGGCTAAGAGATTTATCACCTGAAGAAATAGAGCCAAATATTTGCTTTGAATGATTACAACTAAGATGTCCTACCACAGCTGGAGTGCCTAGAATATTATGTGCTCCTTGCTCATGAACACTGAACGTATTTCAGTGAACACAAAATAGATTGTCCTGATAACAGTGAACTTAAAAAAAGAATTTATACTCACAAATTAGCTTCTACCCTGTATTTCTTTAAGAGGAATAGTAAGACACTCTTTTCTACCTTTTTTTTTTTTTTTTACTGCCATACTCCTAGAAGCCTTTAAGCTTGCTCTCATTGTGCTAAACTTTCTTAGACATCATCTGTTGATAGATCTCTAACATTGTAAAAATGCAAGTTATGGTTCTGTTTCTTACATTCATATATCTAAGCCAATATAGGATATTTGAAAATATGATCAAGGTGGGTATTCTCAGAGGGAGAAATGATGAATAATAAATAAGAATTTGAAAATAACGAACTTCTCAGAAAGATAAAATATTGGTAAAGACTAAAATAGGATGGGGGGAACTCTATATTCTAGAACTATGTAATCAAAATCTGTGTATGAGAACTTTAACATTCAGCATCTAAAATACAGATCCAAGTCCTCAGAGGAAACACCTGGACAACTTAATAGAAAGACAAAAGACCTCTCTGCTGTTTTGTTCCTGGTCTATGTTATAGATTTCTTAAAGTTTTCCTAGTTCTTCTAGAAGGACAGAGAAAATAATATATTTTGGTTTGTTTCAAAGTTGAGATAATTAGAAAGAAGAGTATCTAAATATATATTTTTATACATAAATTTTCATGTGCGTGTATAGGTATCCATCCATTCACACATCTCTCCCAGAGGACACTCACAACCACAAATGCATTGAAAAAAACATTATTCTCTCCAAAGAATTATTTTCTTAAAAGTGAAAGCTTTTAAGGACCTCAGCGTAAACCTATGTCATATTTCTTCAGTGAGCGGTACCAGCTTTCAGGACTGGATGAAAACAGATGCTAGCTTGTCCTGGTTTTATCAGAAGACTGAACCACTTGAGGTTAGTTTTATATCTCCTGATCCAGAGGCTACAGCTAGGGTTTTATTCATGTCACATCACTTGATTACTGCCATTTGAGGATACTGTCAATGTGACAAACTGAGCTTCGTGCACAGAAAATCCTAACCCCCACATTTTCATATGAGGTTTGTTCTGAGACCTAATCAAATTCCATCAGACTAGTTCCTCAGGAGTCAACAATTGCAATAACAAGAGTTATCTGTTGCAGCTTTTTAGTCCTTTTTTATTTCCCATGACAGGAGGGACTTCAAATTTTTGTTTTGCTCAATGTAGAAGTTTGCTACCTCTCTGACCAAAGGAATCAAAAAACTGGGGATTGGCTTTACTGACTATTCACTGAATCTCAAGACCAGTGGGAGCAGATACATAAAGGCAAGCACACCAGCTCACATAAAAAACATGTGAATATGATTGTGATATAGGAAAGAAATGCCTATTCAAGACATCTAAGACACACAGAAGTGCCACAGAAGTAATAAGATTCATATCTGATGATTTTAGAAGAAAGAGATACTAATGAAAAAAGATTGGGTTTGACAAAGGATGCAAGAAAACAGTAGATTCATCATCCAACATGTGTTCCTGGTAACAGAGCAATTAAACATGATCATAAAGGTCTACTCTTTTTTTTTCTTCTGAAACTAGAAATATTTTCTTTCACTGGTGTCTAGAAGATCCAAAACACCTCTCTGCAGTCAGTATTCAGGAGACACACAACATATGGTTTCTGAAAACTGGCAACAGAACAGTTTCTCATTCTCTAGTCAGGCACTCATTGAAGATGCTCAGAGGACTATCAACACAGCAAATACTCCTTCTTGCTGATGCACTTTTTTACTGTAGTGACCTAGATAATCTTCTGATAAAAAAGGCATTTTAGTGACATACCTCATTTATTCAAAATCAAGTGTTCAATATGCTTTCATTTAATTACTGCATGTAACAGGAAAAACTGAGGAAGAGTCATATACATGTAGGCATGAATCCTACCTTTTCGGTTTTTTCAATCATTTTGGATAATTTTACTCCTAATACACACAGTGCATTTTTGCATCTTTAATTTCAGTCTAGTAGTTGAGGTCATTCTAGAAGTTCATATGATGCTACAATCTTCAGGGGCAAAAAACCATTATTTCTAGCTCTACAAATTTAATTTTCACTTTCATATGTTTTTGAACAAAACATATTTAGGGAAAAAAATTACAAAACAAAAATCAGATGTGAGCATTAGCTACATCTCTTACTTTCTGAATTTACCAGTCCCTGCCTGCCTTTGTTTTTCAGCAGACAAAGGTAAGCAGATTAAGGCTTTTCACTCCTTCCTAACTTCCCTTTGTTCTGAGTATCTACATCGTTTCAACTTGTGGCCCTGACTTACTGTACTACAGTCCATATAGCCCCATTTTTCTGACTGTGTTCCAATAAAATGGCACTAGTACACCCTAAAAATGGGTTGGAATATCAGAAAGGCTTGCTACAGACTTATTGCCACCGTCCTAGGCTTAAGGATGAGTAGTGATCTAGACAAGAATATGACCACATGAAAATTAGGCTACCCTTTCACTGAAATAAAGAGCAAATTACTGAGATTCTATCATCCTGGAATTATCTACAGCTTTTCGGAAATGGCTTATAACAGAGGTCTACCGGTACAGGACCAAGAAAAAAATTAGGAGGAAAAATACTCTGTTTCCATAAACTTGGTGTCTTCAAAGAAGAGGCTGTCCTCAGCCCTCTAGCAGGCATGTCAAGAAGTGAGTCTAGAGAGAGGTTGTTCTATGTACACCCTCAGGGAAGAGGCATTGGTGACCAATTAACTGCCTTTCAGTTGACAGATTCATGAAGAACACACTGGGAATATCTCTACAGACATACCCAGGGAGGTTGTGGAGTCTCCCTCCTTGGACATACTCAGAAGCCATCTGGACATAGTCCTGGGCAACCAGGTCTATGTGGCCTTGCTTGAGCAGGGGGATTGGACCAGATGATCTCCAGCAGTGTCTGCCAACCTCAGCCATGTTGTGATTAACGTGATTCTGTAATTGTCAAAGCCCTGAAATGTTTGTCATCCACAATCAATAGCTTTGGCTGTGGAAGTGTGTGAGGTAGTGTAGTGTAGTGTAGTGTAGTGTAGTGTAGGTTCAGTAGGCTCCTGTCAACAGTCTGAGCCACATGCCTATAAAGAAGGGGTGGAGAATTAGTTTGAATGGAGCTAATTACCAGGTCTTTATTGTGAGATAGTAATTAGGGCTGAGATCTTAAGGAATAGCTCTCCTAGCTACCTCCTATTTTATAAATAGCAGTGGGAGAGCTTCTAATGTGCTCGAAGGCAAATCTGACCCAGTGGAGTTCACTTGCTAGAGTACACACTCAGATGGGAAGCGTTCATGTGGGATGATACAGGGTAGAGAGAAATGGCAAATTCTTCAGCCACCTCTCGGCCAAAACACAATACCTGGCTGCAACAACGCAAACAGCATTTCCTAACATACCAAGCATGAACACAAATCTGATGAGTTAGCAAGCATGACATCTACAAGTCTGGGATCATAATTTATTTTATGTAAGACTGCCTAGTGGTATAGATATACCTTTCTAGCAATCTTTCCCCCTTTAAACCAGGGGAGTATTGTTCCCATTGAATCTTTGGCAGATACCTTTTCCTTTCAGTTCCTAAAATAACCACCTTGCAGCATGTCAGAAACAGAAAACTGAGCTTTTTATCGATGCTACAGAAAGATCAAACTTCAGAAAGACACCTTTCCTTAAGACTTTCTGTAGTGATTTTCCTTCCTGCTTCTCTGTTCCGGAAAAATAACAGCTTTTCTGTCAAGAGTTTTGTGTAGTTCTGTGGATAAACTTATGCCTACTATGTTGCAGGACAGCAATAGCTGTGTACAGTCATAAGCATTCCCTTGTGAAGTCATAAGGCAGAAAAAAATGTCAATGAAAGAAAAATAGAGGCAAAAAAAGTAAGTCTATAGTAGGCTACCAGATCTCTCATAGGTGCACATTCAATTCCTTTGGAAATCAAGGCAAAGAGTAAATCTACAGCACAAGACAAGCTATCAGATAATAATATTAAAGTAACAGAAAACAGGAAATTTTCAGTTCACAGATTTCAGAGACATCTGTTCTGAGCCTAGTAATAGTCAATATTGTTATTAATTTCTGGAATTATTGATTGTAAAATTAACAGAATATACAAAAATATATGTTACATGATAAGTGTATGATAATGCAAGCAGTCACTTACATTGGCATGCTGGGCAGAGGGTCCATTTGAACAACATAACGCAATAACTTAACAGAGTCTGGCACAAGCCCTGTCTTTCAGAAACAAGGTGCCTACTCCACATGTGGAGCAAGGACTTCCATATGAATCATCAGTGGGAACTAGAGATTCTGAGAAGGGTTTGAGCTCAGCACTTTCACCTCCATTTCAAAAAAAGGTTGTTGTCAAAGTGACAAGGATTAAAAAAAGAAATTATGTGAGACCTGGAGAACTTACCTTAGGGTAAATCTGTTTCCTTTACATAAAAAGGTTAAGAAATGACATGGCAATAGTCTAAAATTACCTGCATTATTTCTTGTAATGAGGTCTTTAATCTAGTAGATAAAGGCATAGTAAGGAGGAGCTGAAGCTACATAAATACAAACTGAAAATAATCTCTGATTTTTAAAAGTAAATGAAATTTATCTATTGAAATGGTTGCTGTGGTTTCAGTGCAAACTTTTAAAATCAAAATAGATACTGTGATTTGTATCTTAAATCATGACACATCTTGATTTGGTTTTTTTGTGGAATAATTTAAATTACATATATTTAGGTAAAGACATTGGAAATTTTTAAACAGCTGTTAACATTGAAACAGAAGCTATGGACTATATGCAAAAAAAAAATGGGAAGTGTCACTTTTGTGTGATATAACGTGTCTACATTAATATCAGTACTAGTACTATCAGTTCAGACTGGAGTTCAATTTAATTTCAATTCAGAGTTGAAAAAAGAGACTGTCTTCTATGGCAAAGACAGCTATTTCAAACACTAGGGGCTATGTGTTAATCAAGACTCTTGTGTTCTTGTATGATTTAGCACTACTGATCATTTACATGGATGTATATGGCAGCGCTTCAGCAATTCCAGATTTTCTTTCTCTCTCAAGAGTTATGCTGGATCAATAACCAAGTAGCTGGGAAGAAATTCAAATAGTTTTGCTCAATACATTTGTATCCAAATGTGAAGATCTCTCTGTCTGACCTCTGCAGGTCCCTGAGATGCTCCAGGACTGTTAAGTCTACAGAGCAGTTATGTTCCCTTGGTGCCCTTAAATGCTCCCTCCTCAGCTTGGACTGAAAGCTTGTGGGAGGCCACCCAGTCAGATCCTGACAGCTGAGCTTCCAGGCTGCAGTCCTTGTTGATTTAGCCTGTCAGCTTGTCTCTTTACAGCCTTCTTCAACACAGGCATTACTCAATTTTCAGTAGCCCAAGCTGCAATCTGAGCTCAACCAAATACTCTGGAAACCAAACAGATTTTATCAAACATGGATGTTTGGCAAGTCTGAAGGAAACTGACTGTTATAATGGTGGTAGAGCAGAAGAAAATACAGACTACAGAAGATGGGACAAAACAATTCTTAAGAGTTGTACTACTGTCTTTTAAATGTTTGATAAATATAAAAGAACATTTTCATTTTCTGAGTGTTAGGGTGAAATCTCTGACAGCCCAAATCCCATTACAAACACTGCTTCATCCGGCCCATTTGGAGTGCTGAGACAGCGAATAGATCTAACTGCTTATTTAGAAGTACTACATGCGTTGTATTGGAACAACTGATATAAAAACACGCTATCCCACGCTCCCACTTTTCCCGCTATTTGCCAATTCGTAATTACAGTATGTAAATACACAGCAGAATGGGTCTTTGGTTAATCAAATTGATTTAATTGCTGAATCCCCACAGATGAATGTGAACAGAGTCTTCTCTTTTCTCATTTTTTGTTGGCAAAACATAGCCACACAAATGATAAAAATTCCACCAGAAATGGGAATGGGATTTGAATAACTCTTTTACTGGAACACTGCTAGAACACCTGTAGTCAGATTCAAAGGACTCTAACAAGGTAATTCCTCATAATTTTAGAGCTGTAAATTATGGCATACCCTAGAGATACTGAATTAATTAGGCCTTTGTAGATTATCAATGTGTATATGTCTATTTTATATGGAAATCTGGCATTGTTTTTCATTTTCTGAATTATGTTATTAAAAAGACAGATATAGTAACACAAAAAATGTTGCAAAGGGTTCACCAGATATGCTCATTAGTTTACAGTCTGAATATAAAGCTCTTGTAATAGTTATGAGTGCTGTTGTTAATATCACATTTAGCACTAGTCATTGGAACCACAACATTATCCTGATTGCTTTTGGCAGGTAACTGAATCATATAATCTAAAGAAAGAAAGCCTGAAGATGTCCTTGACAAAATAGTGGGTCATTAAAATCTGATGACTTCATGAGCTAGCAAAAATACCTGTAACTTTCAGAGTTGTGGACCTGCACTGGATACATTCATGCTATAGGACCCAGGAGCTTGTCAGTTCCTCAGGCCAGGTCAAAAACTTTCCCAGGTCCAACCTCTGTATCAAGGTAGGACACATTCCTGTGCAAGCCCTGGTGAACCCTTCTTTCTGTGTGAAGAAAATGTGAGTGTGCACTCCTGCAGCAATGCTAGCTTGAAGGATTTGGGTACCAGAATCCCAGAGCATGCCCTGCTATCCATCAGGAGCGAAGCTTCAATATGGCATCTGTGATAAGATAAACTAAAGCCATTTGTTAGAGACATTTTGTCAGCAGAGTCCCAGATGTACATGAAAATTCATTGTCCCCAGCAAAGGTTTTGGGGCTTAAATCCTCAGGGTCAAACAAGAAAGCTGATCCCAGTCCTTCCGTATCCTGGATGAATGTTGTGACTGTTCTTGTACATTATACAGAGGGGAATAGCAATACTAGTAGTAGTAGTAATAGCAATTATCTTTCTTCAACTGTTCTTTGAAGAAAGTCAACTGTAACTGCATACTGGGTCCCACGCCAGAGGCATTCTGACAGGGCTAGCTCATCAGAGGATGCTGAAGGAATACCTCATCTTGATCAGGTTTTAGCACAAATAGGTTTTAGGCTTTTCTGCCCTGCTAATTTACTGAGCTGCTTCTGAGAACCTTAAAAATTATTTGGGAAACATTAAGGCTAAGAAGTCCGATCTTAAAGACCTTAAAGGTCTGATTCAGTTCCACATTCAGCGATCTGCATTTAGATGTCTAAAAGTATCTGTCTGCATGTGAGGTGTGAGACTGAATTCCCAATATATTAATTCAAGACCTAGTCAATATGGTCAGGTGAGTCTAGAGCGTTCTTTGGTACACCAAATGAGATGCTTCCTTTACACTGAGTGAACTGAGCTCTGCTGACTAACAGCTCAATTTATTTGTCTAGACATATGCATTCGAGATGCCCTGATAGCCTCCCTGGCCAATTGCTAGTAGTGCAGTAGACCACAAGTCCTGTGTTATATCTGCCAAGCCTGTGCAGATATCTTAGGTACTCTAGGAATCCTAAACATCATTAGATGCCTGTGGTTGAACATCTGAGCTGAACCCTGGACTTCTACTGTAAAAGGGGCTTAGACATTAGCATACTCTTAGACACTCGCATTTAGATAAATTAACCTAGATTTCTGAGGCTGAAGGTGAATCCTATTTGTGAAACTCAGGGGGGTAGTTACCAGCTGAGACAGTGTTGTCAGAATCGGTTTTCAAGTTAGGCACTGATAAGTCCTATTCAGAGGCACCTATTGCCCTTATTCAGCTCTGTCCATAAATGCTTGGAGCAAGCTCAATCAATTCTAGACCACCTGAACTTAGAAACAGATTTACAAAGGTCATTCATATTTCACAAATAATGCCACTGCTAACTTTTGATCTCAGCAGTTCATGAGAATACTGATTTAAATGCTTACTATACGTTTCTTTAAGACTCAGGATAAAACTGCAGCCAGATTTCAATTCTAAACAAAATAAAATTCTTTACATTGCTTTTGTATTTGCTTTGTGTGATAACTACCTTTTCAGCGTATTACTAAACTCAATTAGAAATTCTTACTTGTGCTGCAGTATTTTGCTGAGACTAATGAACAAAGTTTCATAAAATCAGCTTGTGACCATGTGATGACTATTAAAACTTATAAAACCCTTAACAATTATCATAAGGAAATCAGCATACTATGGCAGTGTTATAGGGTGCATCGTGAACCAAAGTACTTCTAGCTCATCAGAGCTTCGCCTGTTCATGCTGGAGCACAGACCTGGTTTTAAGCAAACAGATGGAAATACAAACCTCTGATATTCCTATTCCACTTTGTGCAACAAACATGCTTAGAAAAGAGGAATTACATTGACCTTGAAAGACTATTGCACTGTACCCTGCGCTGAAATTTCTTCCTTTCACAACTCCCTTATCTATCATTTTCTATCAGTGCTTTTTTATACAAGCAAGTTTCTCATGTTTTTTAAACTAATCAAATAACTGTCACACACCTTTAAGACAGTTTTATTTCAGGTAAATTAGCAATTTTTTAGAATGCTTTCATACTTTTCTTTCCTTGCACCTTACTTGTAACACTGTATACTATTATTTGCTGTCAACCTGGATGTTAATCCTTTTCTTCAGTGTTTTCTGCCCTTACTATTTGTGTCTCTTCTGGCAACAACCAGAGCTGTCCTCCCATAACTGTCCTCCTCCTTCAGATGGCTAGCAAACTGAGAGTGTCATAACCAGGCTGGTAATTATTTCACAGTGGGACCTTCCATTGCTATTCAGAGATGCTGAGACACTTGTTTTAGAGAACACCAGACATTTGACTTACACATGCTTTACTTTTTCAGCAGTCAGAAGCTTTCCTAACACTTAAATCTTTCTGCAGTTCTGCTTTTCCTACTGATCTCTTTTTTTTTTTTATAACGCCTTATTCCCTCCATACCTATCTTCACAGCTTGCCTTCTTTGTGTGTTGTAGCAGAGAGCAGGACTAGGATTCTTCTTTGTTTAGGTATCTATATGTAGACATCTGCATGTGAGCTATTCACACTAGGATCTTCTTAGAGAAAACACATGTCCATTTTAGCTTGTGCTTCATGTAGTCCTCAAAGAAGGTCAGATGAATTGCACCTTAAAACTACACATTAGTCTCCACTGGCTACAAAAGTGTTTATTTTAACTAACAGAAACATATACACATTTGCATTTCAGGTATCTGTACCTATATGGGAATTTGACCATAAAATGAACATAAACTATCTAGGATAAATCATATGATCTTTAATAATAAATTTTGTATGCAAGTTGATCCCATAACAAAACTCAGAAATAAATCAGCAATTTTAGTGTGTATGTGTATTCCTTTATACTGCTTTTCTTTTTCGATCCTGTCACAAAACACCTTTAACTTCACTGTTATTTAGTTTTTTCTAGTTTTGAGCTTTCATTGTCCACTGAATACTGCAACACTGAAGGTATTGTACTTAACCTAACAGCAGTTCAATGAAGTAATCCAATAACATATTCTAGGTGCCTACAGAAACAGAAACATCCTGGCCATAAAAAATAATGCCCTTGAAAGCTATTTGGAGAAACATTTAGTTCTCTTTAGTCTTTCAGAATGAAGATGTGTTGTATGAGGTATTTTATACATGCAAATGCTTCATTTTCTTTCTTTAAGTCTTTATAGTACTATTTGTTTTCAAATGAGTTTTGTGGTTGTTTCGTACAGGGAATGCAAAACCCAGGGTACATTTCACCATTCTGTGGCTTGCCATATATTTTTCTTCAATAAATCATCATTGAAGATGTGAACAAGTTTAATTTCACAATATAAATATTTCCCTTTTCAATTTGTGTGTTTGTACATGTGTGCCAAAACCAGTTTTTTTCTAAAAAGCAATAACCTAAGAAACCGCAAATTTGGCGCAGCGTGAAGCTGCGCCAAATAATACTCCCATGGAAAAACTGCACATGATACAGACCATTTATATTTATGAATCCTGAGCTTGAAGAAATACCTATGTTTTTATTTAACTTTGTTTGGAAGCCATATTCAGTGATTTCTGACTTGTTGGTAGCATAATGGTATAGATCAGAAATGTTCCTCCTGCTGTTTGCCTGCCCAGAACAGACCTTGGCATAAATAAACAATCTCAAACATAACTAAAGTATTGGTATATTCCAAACTTGAGTAAAACTTTGAAAACATGAATACTAGAGAGAGTATCAGTTACACAGAATCATAGAATCATAGGATCATTTAGGTTGGAAAGAACCTTCAAGATCATTAAGTCCAACCTTTGCTGCCAAGTCCACTAAACCACACCCCTAAGTGCCACACCTACACATCTTTTAAATATGTGCAGTGAGCTATTTAAAACACACACAGAATAATAATTACTGGGCTTAAAACTGTTTTCTCTATCTAGTCTACTTTCTCATGCAAGACCATGGCATAGTGACTTGAAAGTGGAAAAGCTAGTGGAGCCCACTGCCATCCACCTTTTGAACACAGCTCTACCATCTTTTAAGCCAGGTTAAAGCCACTGTAGCCAGCAACAAAAAGGGAGAAGGGTGTTTGTCAGACATGTTGTGGAGAAATGTTTGGAAAAGACAGGCTTCAGCAACATGGATATCTGCTATGCCTCATCTTCCTCTCAGGTAAATTAGAAGTGCCTCCACACAGTGCTTCTCTCTTACAGTGGCAGGAAGCTATGGTTTTTTCGCAACTGCTTTTCCCTGCTCATTGGGTTAATTGGACCCCTAATAGAGCACCAAATAGGACGATTCTGTTCGTGCCTACCAATCCAGCAGGGAATCAGAGACTTCTGATTCAAGAAAGTAGAGTCTTACTTGGGTGATGAATTTTATTGTTAGAGAAGACATTATGATGACACATAAAAAAGACTTAGCTTATTGAGTTTCTTTCTGTTGTGACTGAAACCATTTGATCTGATATTAACTGGATTTATGTCTCAGTTACTTGATAGAACAAAAATTCTTTGGCATAAATAGCCTTCCAACATTCTCGAAAAAATGGATTAGAAAATACAAATCTATTTTCTGGAAGGGTCAGTGCTACAAAAAAAAATAAATTCTTCAATCCTGCTTGCTTGTTTTATGTTCTGGAAACCATTCAAGTTTAGACTTGAACTAGTATATACACCTCAGTCACAGGAGTAATTAGGCAGACTAACGTAGCCTTTGCCAGGATCTGTACAGCTGCAACTCCCATTCATCTACTGCCTCAAGTAACCTCCTTTATAGCTAACAGTGTCTATACATTATCCTGACATAGTATCTCTACTACTTCTGTGAGACCAATTAAGACATTTGCTGGAAGGAATACAGTTGACATGCCATCACTGTGTTCCAGTTACCATGTCCTTTCAGCCAGTACAATGGAACAGCTAAATAAAGGCTGAGGTTCAACCATTTCCCAGTATCACGCATCCCAAGTTCCTCAGGAGTAGCACTTGTGGTTCAGTCCGTTCTATTAGTTGACTCTCAATTCAGCTAGATCTAAGCAGGCCGGATGCCTTAATCTTCAGAGCTCACTGTCATAAATGGGATTTCTGTCACAGAGCTTCTTAGAAAAAGACCTCACACCCTTTCCCCCCAAATTCCAGGCAATGCTGGTGTCCAAATAAAACCTAAGGAAAAGAAATTATTTTGCCAGTTGGCCAACAAAAACTCCTTGAAGTTTTAAGGGAATATATCAGGGAGATTTCACATTTGCATTCTCTCAGTTAGATTTCTTTACTCTTGCTCCTCTCAGTTTGTTATGTTTGGCCACGTTGCTGGATTGCTCTAATTCAGTCCTTTTGGACTCCAAGAGATCTATAACTATTATTTAAGAACCAGAGTTTTGTCAAAGCAATACAGCCCAATTAATCTTGTTTCTTGTAATAAATACAACAAAAAGTGAGGTTTGGAAAATGTATTCGTGTTGTGAACAGTAGAAACAAACCACTGAGGCAGACTTAAATGTCTATGGACTGGTTAAAGCTTTTTAATGACCTAATTTGCCCTAGAGCAAACAGTCACCACCATTTTGAATGTTGTGATTTCCAGATCTAGTAGCCACAGAAAAGGAACGTTCCAAGAACAACATGACTGCGGGGACACTGATGTTTAGATGATTGGCTCTAATCATCAGACTGCATGATTATTCTCAGGACTTATACCACAGTTACTTACATGTTGTTTTTATTAAACAGAAGACTTCCAGGAGTAAGTTAATAACTAGGTTTGGGGTGATTCTCTGTTCTTAAAAGCATTTGCATTATGACACAATCACTAGCAAGTTATTTGCATTAGCTCTACATGTATATCCAGATCTTCCCATGACCTGTTCATGCATAGTCCTTGCCAGAGGTCAGGGGTACTTCTTGCCAGAGCAACATTTACTAATAAGAGTAACCCACCACAGGCCAGGACTCAGGCATACACCTCTGAATTCCTGCCCTGAACAGGTCAGGACATATTGTACATGTATTTTACTGAATGGAATTCCATTAAAATATGTACATCAGAGTCTGGCTCCTCTTGATAGAAATATAATGAATCAATTAACTTTACTGGTGCTTTGTCCAAATAAAAAGTGCAGTACTGGGAGACTGTTCAACAGAAACAAATAGCCCTACCTCCTCTTTACCAGGCAGAAATCTGCCTATCAGAAATGCATTGCTATTAGAGGTAAGGAAAGATTCTTGGCAAGTATAAATACCCTTCAACAGGAAGTCTTTTAGCCTCTTCGAAGAGAAATTTCAGCACTGACAAAACCAAGACCACAAGAGCATCCACAAAGATTCTTGAAATTAATCCTTCCTGATTTAAAGTGGAAGACAGCAAAATTTTTATTGAATCGTCCTACTGCTCTCAAATTATAATGTGCTCTACTAGATTGCAGGTCAGTCACACCAATCTGGAGGATATTATTTTTTTTCCTTTTTCCCCCCACTTATTCTTTTCATTCCGACAGCACTATTGATGAAGACCTCAGGAAAAAAATACCAGCGTCCAAGACACTTTGATGGCCTTTCCACTGTGTAATTATACTTACTCTTGATAACACTAAAGACATGCCTTATTGGTAGTGGCACAGGCTGCTTTCCTTTTCACAGAGAGATGGATTGTTTCTGCAGGCCTTGATGGCCTTCAAATTATCTGAGCACAGAAAAGAGAGCAGAGTGAATTTTATTTTAACTCATTTTATTTCTAAATTTATTTCCCAGTAGCTAGAAGGTGATGACTGCCCCAGCAGTCAAGTCAATTGTTATCTGTGGGACTTGATTATGTTTAGACCCAGTCTCTCATTTTGAGCAAGACACAGTTAATGAGGAGAGAAATGAAAAGTGCATTGAGTCACAGTGTGTTTGTGGTAATTTGTGACACATTCACTCTACTCAGTTCTTTGTTTATTCCTTCCCCCCTCCATGCAGGTCCTGTAGAAAAAGGAACAGATAAGCGAATTCAGTGGTAGACAGTTAAGGGTGTTGAAAGTAATGAATCTATATCTCTCTATCTCTTTCCCCATTGTTGGCAGTAATTGGAGCAGTGTTCATCTATACAGTAAAATGCCAGTGAAGCCCATCTTAACGAAACATCTTTTTTTCCATTATTTTGCAACACATTTTTCATTGACACTGCTAGTTTTTATTTTCACTATGTGCCTTTTTTTTTTTTTTGCAAGCTCTTTGCCACTCTTCTAAATAATAGTCCATTAAACAGTTCACAGTGTGTGTTCTGTAGAAATGTAAAAAAGTGATTGGATGATACTAATTAAGGAGAGATTTTGTTTCCACTTACTGCAGATCAATGGTGGGTTACATTAAAGCTGCGTTTTTGTGATGAGTTTAAACACAAAAGAACAGCTGTGCTAAATACATATTTCAAGGCTTACAGGTAGGTGAAATAAATCTTTCTTTCTTTGCCTGTCTATTTTAAAACTATGGCAAACTGTATGTGTAGAATAGTAGTAAAATAAAAAGGCAAATTTCTCACTGCAGATTTTTTTTTCACTTGTGGTAGCAGAAACTGTTAAATCAGGAATGCCAATTGCAATGCATTGAGATCCTGTTGGCTTTTAATTTACTCTATAACCTACTATGCATTAATTTTAATGAGACTTTTTTCTTCTGTTTTCTACAGTTGCCACTCTAAGGTATCCCCTCTCTGATTTATGGCAATGCTAGATACAGGAAAAAAATGTCTTAGTGAGAAACCTCTTCCTGTATTTGAACCCACATTTCTTCCTTTAATCCTAAATTATTCTGAGCATAAAATTTAACCGAAATCTCCATACAGAGATACGTTCATATGCAAAGAAGAGTGGCAGCTCATTCCAGGCAGATCAATTAAAATAAAAATTCACTATTCGTTGGCATTCCTTGATCAGCACAAACAATGTTCAGAGGAAATTCACCTGGTTGCCTCCAAGTAACGTAATGAATCCTGAACACATATGACAAGGAACTAAGAGAGAAAATGCTTTTCAGGCACTTGCTCTAAATATTAAAAACACAAAACTATATTAAAATCAGTTCACTCTGACTATTTTAGAAATGTATTTTATTTAATATAGGGTCCTATATAAGAGAACTATAGGGACCCTGCATTTATCCAGATCATTTCAATATCAAAAGCAGACACGAATTGCTGTTCGGAATTTCCTTGCATTACAACAGTCTAGATCCCAGTTCTAAACCACTATTAGCAGAGTAGAATAACATGAGATAGGCTTTATATATCATGGGCTAAGGAGGCTGCCCGATATCTTTGATTTTGTAGAAACCAAGGTAATTTTTTCTAGTGTGTCACAAACTACCACATTGAGATCTAGTATTATTCAACCAAAGTTTGTATGGGAATAAACAAATAGGTTTAATTTGGGTCCATCTTTAATATTTTCAGTTTAAACTATGAATTCAATACTATATACCTTCCATCAAATCAGCTTGAAGCAAGAGTTAATTTATAATTCATAAGATCTTTGTTCCATGTTGAAATCTGGGTGGTCTCAAAGTTTTGAAAGGAATTGGGTATGCTGAAAACATACCCACTGAACTCTGGATTTACTCACTTTTCAAAGAGGTGGATTTGTGATAACTTTAAGAAATTCTTACTTGTGTGTGCTGGTTTTGACACTAGTACTGCTGTCGGGCCTCCTGCGCAAAGACAAGAACATCCACGGCTAGCATGAAGAGCCTGCTGCAAGTCTGAGGACTACTTGCATATCAACACATGAATGATAGCACCTGAGCTCCATGCCCTGCTCCACAGTGGGTCAGCTAGCTGGCTTTTCCACCAGTATGTAAAGCTAATGCTTTCCTTAACATAATTATTGAAATGCCTTTTTTCTGTACACACCTTGAAATACAAAAAATGCCATACTGCTGCACATTTTTGTCCAGAAGGATGCTCTGTTTAGCCTGTGCATCAGCTGATTAATAGATTGATACCTTCCCATGCAAGAAAAAACTGTTCAGTCACAAAGTCCAAAGACACGTAGGGTGGGTTACAGAATTTAAAAGCTGTAATGAGCCCAGGCAATGTTCAGCAAAGGCCTGCTTTCAAAAATGACATCCACTCTCAAACTGAAAACAAAGATGGTTGGAAAGCATTCTGCTAGCTACAGGACACACTTCCAGTGAATAAAATGGTTTTTAAAACCTGCACTATTGTGCACCCCACGTTGGTTTCACTGCTGTTATGAACTGGATAGATTAGGGTGAGTAGCACCATTTTTGGTTAAATGTTGCTCAGTGTCTGTATAGTTGTAGCACCCACGCATGCTGAAACCCTTTATTCAAGCATGGGTTATCACTGGTATTCTCACAGCAATTTATACAAGGAAACTTTTCCTGGTATAATTCATTAAAAATTAATCAACCCATTTCTGTGCAAATCTCTGTGACATGCGTTCTTTGATGCAGTGAGTGCTGAATAGTCTTTTCTTTATTATGAAATGACACAAGTGGAACTTTCTAATTGGCTGTCAATGATGTCATACCCAAGTAAATGCACAAGTCGGCTTATTTCCCTTATTATGAACATACTCCATGACAGACTGTGAGTTTCTGGAGAGCTCCTGCTCCTCTTAGGTAGTTAACATCACTTTGCTGGAAGGATTACAGTTATGCTTCTGTAATAGGACAGAAACTTGCTAGTGTGTTTTCCTGTCTTTGTTTGCATGTGGGGCATATTTTTCCTTCTTTCAGTATGCTCCCTTACTGTCGAGTTTCTATCTTTTCCCACAGGGGCAATGTGGAACTTACTGAGTGAAATTAGTGACTTTCTCAGGCATCCTTTCAGGGCTCTCTTTTTGGGTGGTTTCATGGGTTGTGTCAAAATCAACAAGAAATGTGGTCACATTCATACCTAACTCATAGTTAACAGACTTCATGTAATACGCAGATGTTTCAGCAGTGCAACCACTGAAGGGATGTAGCCAAGAGACGTATGGAAACAGTGAGATTTTGTTCTTGTGGTTTTCAACTTATTTATGTATTTGGTTAACAGCTCCTCGTTAATGCAGAAAGATTGCCACATCTCCAGCCTTGCCAGGAGGGTCCATTTTCACTGCAGGAGGATGTGCTCACCAAAGAACGTGCTTTGCCAGGAACAGTGCTGCTTACATTTGTTTTTCACTGTTACTCGTGTTATGCACTTACAGAACTTGGATAAAGGGCAAATATTTTGCTTCTAGAAGCCACATTCCAAAATCATATGGCAAGGTGCCACATCCTGTAGCCACACTCCATACAGCTCTCCAAACCAAGATTACAAACCCATGACTTCTTTACTACCTCAGTTCTTAACTGCTTTCGCCCTACTTCGTAAGCCATTCTCCTCCCACGTACAACTTTCAGTTTACACCCAGCTTCAAGATCCCCCAGTCCCCAGACCTCTGCAGTCTGGCAGCACAGCCAGGACTACCCTCAAGCACACCACAGCCTCCCTTTCACTCTCTTATCTCACATGTTCTCTCATCAAATCTTCCTGATCAGTCCTAACCAGGTTTGCCAAGGAAGAGAGGCATTGCAGACCTGTGCTGTTGCTGGGGTGAGTATAGGTGCAGGCATCCTCTGGGGTGGTCTACTGAAGGCCATAATCTAAGCTTCAGCAATACCCCTGGACTCTCCCCCACTCCATGGCCCTTATGTTACCTAGTGGTGTGTTTGAGGCGTGTGAAGTAACAAAAGATAAATACACCTGGAGACTCCAGCTCTTTAGGTGATTTGCTTACAGGATGCTCTCCCAGATGCCCATGATTACTACTAATCACATACACAATGACAATTCAGCTGTGGTAATTCTTATCCCCAGGGCCTTGAAGAAAGTGGCAGAATGTAAAGTACAGTAACCCCAGCTGATGGAACTAGCACGGTGCTACTGCAGGTGAGCCTAGAGTTTAGCAATCAGAGTTTGTCACTGCTTAATCAAATCATTACAAACACTGAATACAAAACTTAGCTTGAGAGAGAGGTGTAAGGGATTTATACTGGTATCAGGTTGTCCCATCTTCCACTGTCTGAATATTCCTTGTTTTGTTTTGTCTTGTTTCAAGAAAAATAAAAGAGAGGTTTCTTTCTCTTTTTACTCTGCTTTTCTTCCCTGGTTTGTTTTTTTTCTTCTTTTTTCTGACAGACAATGGCTTAATCTAAAGAATAAAGACACCATATGTTTATATAATTTTCTAATCCAATTACAGATCTTTGATATGGCCCCTTATCTTTTCTGTTCATGCAGCAATATACAGATCATATGGTTCTTTAAACTTGAAAATATCTTTACTTTTCAGTTCATGCCTTTACCTTTTCCTTTGCATTTCACTAGAACACAAATGTGTAATATTTAATTATTTGATTCCTATCTTATGAAAGGAAGATTAATAGAGACATTAATGAATACAGTAATGTAATCACCAGTTAACTTTCCTAGAATAATTTGATTGGGATTTCATTTTAGAGTATAGGGTGAAATCCTGGCTTCAGTAAAATTACAGTATTCCCATAAGATTTAATAAGACCACAATCTCATTCTTTACTTTCCAATGACCAGCAAATTTCCAGTATTTGGCTCTGTGGTCATTTGACACCAGTGGGACTGCGTTCTTGCTTTAACATATGTTGAAACTTGAAAGGAACATTCTCCCAGTTGATCTGCTTGTTAGTAAGGAGCTGGAAAGAGGAAAAGCCTTTTCCACAGCCTAGAACTGGAGCACGGTGCCCAGCTAGGCAGCCGCTGTTGCAACAGTGTATATAGAAGCAGCCATACCTGTCATTAGGGCTGCTAAATGAACTTCCATCACTCCTTGAAACCTGCCCATGAGTAGATAAAATTTCAGTCAGTGCAGAACTAGCTGTATGTACAACTGAATGTTACCTGCTGACACCATGAACAAAATGCATATTGGTGACAAAAATAGTATTAAGCACACGTAATTTTTTGTTTAAAAACATATGCTTGTTCATCTACTCTGCCTTCCTACAGAAGTATGAGATTATCCTGCAGGTTAAATTTAAAAGTTTAACTCTTAAGTATCATTCAGTATTTATGGAAGCAGCAGGATCCTTTATGTGATACATTGGACACATAAAAATATTTTGTGATCCTTTGTTTGGTCTTTTATATTTGCATTAGTTTATTATTTGTCTCAGGAAACCCTGCCTTGCCCACCCATCTTTGATGGTAGCAGTGTCTGAAAGTCTAATATAAATGTTCCATTTTCTTTTTTATTTCTTTTTTTTTTTTTCCCCAGAGGCCGTTTGATCATTCTTCCCCAAATCCATTGGAACAAGGCAGCAGCCTTTTCATGGCATAGAGAGCTAAAGCAGTTGCACTCACACCCAGCCCTCTGCAGCTGGGGTGGGTTATCAGAAGGGTATAGGTGTTCCTCCCATCCACCTCAGTAAGAAAAGAAAGCCGCATGTGAGCACTGGAGCTACGGTACTGGCCCTTCCAAAACTGGTTGCTGAAGTTCTTGTTGGTTTAATAAAGTAACAGTCCACTCTAGTTCCTTTTGCTCTTGTCATGAAGAGAACAAGAATTAAGGATCATGATAGGGACCCCGTAAGACATTTTTTCCTCATCCTTGTGCAAGCACCCTTCAAGCTAGCCTCCTGCAAGACCACAGATACACCACAGCCGGACTTCCAAATGTACGGGGAGGTGTTTGTGTCTTGAAATAAGGACTGATTAAAGGGACTGAATGCCCAGCAAGGCTGTGAGCAAAAGCAGCCAGGAGAGGACAGGAGGTCAGTAGTCATCAGTGACAAGATGATTCTGAGCAGTTTGCTGTGCCATGGCTGCCTTCCTCCCCTTTCTTGATGTACTTCCTTTCCCAGTTAATCAGTGCTCAGTGAATTAGTATACACAGTGGCAGCTTTCATGCTTTTTAGCTGGGGTAGGATCAGATACAATTTTGTAGTAGACTTGTGTGTGTATGCATACACAAGTGTAAAATAATGGAAGTTTAGAACAATATGGAATAAAACCAAGAATAGTAAAGTTTATTTGTTATGAAGACAACAAAAAGATGATAATGCTATGTTGTTATACATTGAAAACACAAAATATATGGTCATTGCCTTGTAAAGAAGGTTTTGAGTTTCTTCTGTGCTCCCTTTTTACAGCCTCAGACCAAGTTGCTGTATGCTATCTCTGCGAGCTTGGGGATAGCCAGTGAAAACCCCACTGATGGCTACTGCACAGGCAGGTGAATGCGTTGGAACTCTGTAACACAATTTAATACTAGTAGAATAGAAGAATATCTCTGGAAACTTTTAAAGTATTTTGATACGGTGTTCCAGAGTGAAACCTGTTACACATTGGGGATTTCAGTGAATATCCTCCAGCTGTTTTTGTTTTGTGTGGTATCTTTCTTCTAAACCTCTGGTTTGTATCCCTGTTACATGCCACTATTAAGACTAATCTACAAGAAAAGGATTTCAGTGACATTTATAAACCTCTGTTGCAGATGGACTCCTCTGTTTCTAAGGTGCTCCTGAGTATAAAATAGTTTATGACATCAGAGCTGCTTCCTTTTTACTTAGCATGAACCTTTCCCTGTAGGCCCCATGTGATAACATAGTCATGAACTCCTCTCTTGCACTCTTCTCCCATCTCTATGAGGAAAAGCCTTCTCCCAGAGAAGAAGGATCTGGACGAAACACCCACTGCCTTGGGCTTAACTGGCAGAGCGTGGGTAGCAGGGAGCTGCTGGGTGTCCTGTGTGGGAAGTAGCCAGGAACTGCCCCTTGACAGTCACAGCCAGGTCCAGTCAGCTCTGAAACCAGTGTGAGTAGCCCATCAGGTGCCAAAACTTCAGCCTTTCAGGGGAGCACCCCACACCCCAGCTCTGGCTTATTTATAAGAAAGCTGCAGCTGTGAGGGGCAGGAAAAACACAGAGAGATGCCCTTGGGGATATGCGACTGGAGACATGCACGGGGAGAGGCTGTTGAGGAGAAATGCTGAGGACATGGCTGGAGATAAACCCTTGGACGGAGGCACTCCATGATGGGAGAGGGTACCTTCTAGAGAATGCGGTCATGGGCGATCCACAGCAGGGAAGAGACACCCCTGAGGTACTACAGTTGTGGGCAACCCACAATGGGGGCAACCCACAATGGGGGCAGGAACACCCTTGAGGGATTGTGGCAGTGGGTGACCCATATCAGAGTGAGGTCACCCTTCACAGTCTGGATACCCTTTAGGGATCGCAGCCAGGGGCGACCCATGCTAGGGCAGAGGAAAACCAGTAAGGAGCAAAGAACAATGGACAGAAACCATTAAGCACACAACCCAAAGTCTTCTGTGCCACACATTTTCTCACTGAATGAACTGGGATGGTCTGAATGTAACCCACAGCAAAAATACAGGAAACTGAGTTCAGGAAGGGAGGGAAGAGAGATTTGGCTTAATGTGAACCCAGAGAAAGGAGGATTCCCTTTTCTTTTTTGTATTTATTTGCTTAAGAGTTTGCTCACTTGTTGATGAGTTCTTTTCTCAATAACCAAATCATTGAGTAGAAGTTTGCACAGAGTGGCAATAAATGAAATAAAGTAAAAAAAAATACCTAAGTATAGATTGTTTACCCACTACAGGCATTGTGGTGCTTGTCATGAAAGACATGTATCAGTTTAGAGACCTTTTTTGCCTGTTTCCTTGGCTAATTTTCATTCCACGTTTCAGCTGATGCTTCATCAAAAACATAGCTTTTTTAATGGAATAAACTGCATTTGAGCCTCTCTGCTTCAAGTTCAGTTTAGCAATGCTGTGTCTTTCTCTGAAAGTGGTTTCACACACACATGCAAATGGAAAAAAAATTATGAGATCTGCTATTTAAAATCATGAACCTACTATTACCAGTAGGTAGGAGAAGATGGTACAGACTTACAATTTTCTCTTGACCAAAAACCCCAGTATTTCTATAACATGGTAGAAGAACCACAGTAAACTGGTTTACCTTGTAGACAACTCTTTTGCTGTTAATGAAAGGATTTCAGTGTATCTTGAAGTACTTGCCAGCTTCTATGAACATAAAATGTCTGAAAACTTAATATCTTTGTAGAAAAATTAACTTCGATTATATAAATCATGATCAGTTTCCCTAACTGGCAAAATTAGGACCCAGCTTTGAAATTCCTTCATGGTCGACATTCAGGAAATCATCTTTACTTATGGTAGTAGGAGTCAAACATCAGTTTATAGTTAAGCACCTGCTTAAGTGCTTTTTTGGGTTATGTTCAAAAATGAAATGTGTTCAAGCCTGTCATGTGTAGATAAGGGTCAGATATAAAATTAGACAATAAATTTAGATTCCAGTCACCTTCTCTTTAATTAGTGAGTACTCAGATCAGAACTTCTATATGGGACCATCTGGGCAGTGACATTTTTAATACAGTCATTTATTTTCCTGTTTCATCACTGGATCTCTTGAGTTACAGGTCTGTGTTTTTAAATAGTAACAAATCAAAGATGACAAGGTTCTTCATTTACTGACTCAAGGAACAGAAATTATCACTGAGGAAGTGCTGAATGAAGTGCATTTACTATTTTGAGTATTACTTGTTCACAATATTTTGGTTCTCAAAAAATACCAGGAAAGTATTTTTCCTGCTAAAAAAATTCTAACAAATTATTTTCTAAAACCAACTTTTTTTCATTGTATTATTTTATTAAGGTATGTGCCTTCAGTATAACACACACTAACAGAAATACATTTTTCTCTACATTCATGGGTGTTTTTTTAATGGTATGAGGGTCCTTTTAAATATCAGTGCTTCATTTATGAGAGAGATGGACAGAATATATGAACTTAAACAGAACATCTGCTTTAAAGTACATATGCTGTAATTTATGAGCATTTCAGGATCACAGAACTGTTGCCAAAGTGAAAAGACTCCAGCAGCTCCATAAAGATTTTAGCCAAAAAAAATACTGCAGCTGATAATAAAATTACAGGTGTGTTGTTATTTACGTTAAGAGACTGAACAAAGATGCAGGTAAAGTGCCCTAAAGCAAACATTATAAAAAACAAAGGATTAGGTGTTTTGGGGAGAGGGGATAGTTATAAATAGCTCATTCTTCAACAGAAAGCGTTGCCTAATAAAAGAAAAAAATAGAAAGATGAACTTTTCAACTTACTTCTACAAAATTAATAAACACAGCCTCTCCTCTCTTGCCAATTACTGGATGGTGAAATGTTCTTGTAAAGTTTTAGAGTTGAACGAGGAAGTGTCACAACAGTATGGATTGACATCTGCCTCTGTCAGGTTTTTACAGCTCACACAAAGGAGGATGAATGCGCACTACCACATAGGGAAACCTACCATTTGACAGAAAAGAGCATTTTCTGACCTGACCAACAGTGCTGGGACTTAAGTGAAGGCTCCCCAGAGTGGATGGTCTAAAACATTGATTCATTAGTCTGTTTAATCTTTGTGGCTGCTAAGGGAGAGATCCTCCTTGATTTACAATCTGACAGACTGGCATCTCAAGAGGTCCCTGATCACTGTCCCTCCACCAAACTGATAAAAAAAAATACCTACTACCCATGTTGCGTAGAATTAGCATAAGGTTCAGGTGGAGGCTGGAAATAAAAAATCATACAGTGCTGAATTCAGTATAGGGAGAAGTGGCTGTCAGGGAGCTGCTCATAACCCCCTACTCTGGGAATATATCTGCCATTTTCCAGGCTCCGTGAATGTAGCGCACCCTCAAGGTGCCAAGGGAATGGAGATGCAGCATAGGAGAGCCCAGACCCTCTACATACTTCCCACTCGCCCTTGTACAGCTATACAGCACTGAACCATTTTGTATCCCAATGCAGAGTGCTGATACAGGCCAGGTAAATATAGTATGGTCACCTATTGCCACTGAAGATGAAGGTAGCCTAGAATGGCTTACCAAGATGGAGACCACTACTTTGCAGGTGCAGAAAGTTAAAGAGGATAAATCTCATTCTACATGTACGCCAGTATTTGGCCATAAATAACTCCTGACAGTACTGTGGTGTTGTGGTGTGTACAAATGGGAAGATATGAATAAAAACAAAAGGAATGTGGGTATATTCACTGGGGGTGAGGACGAGCTATGTCTGGGGGCAGTGAGGGCCAGCTGCTCCATGCAGGCTGGAAAACCAGGAGCCAAAGGAGACCCCAGAGTGAGGCCAGAACATCAGCCCACAGCTGGGTCGGGACCAGGCCCAGTGAGGGGAACTGGGATCAGACACAGCCCAGGATGGACAGGCAGGGCCATGGGGAGGGGGACAGCCAAGGCTGGGCCAGGACGTGGGTCCGCAGCGGGGCCTGGCTCGGCAGGGCCCGTGGCTGGGCAGGGCAGGGCTGCAGGGAGCTGGAGACAGGCCCCGCCGCGGTGTCACTTGGGCATGGCCTGACTGCCCCGCGGGGGTGACATGGGGTCCTGCGCCCTGGGCAGGGTGGGGGGAGCCCCCAGCAGGTGGGCAGGACCAGGAAAGGCTGGTCGTGCCCTCAGAGCGCTGACAAGCTACACCAACACCATTACACACAGGTAAGCCTGCTGTGAGGGTAAAGTAGGGCAGATGGAAGAATGAAAAAGCCCTAATGCATAGAGAGATGTCCACATGAGAAGAACAAGGCGAGGGCCTCTAAGAGGCTAAAAGTTCACTCAGAAGAAAGGAACAGACAGGTGTACAGTGTCACCAGGCACAGAAGCCTTAGGATGGTTTCCGATGCAGTCCAGGACTAATCCTTGCTGAAATCGCCCCAGAGCGACGAGATGTGAAGACAACAGTGTAAAGCCTCCCTTTCCCAAGGACAGCTCTTTATAAACAGCTCTTCCACATGCCGGCAAATCATCCAGAAAAAGAATGACATAAATGCTCAGAAAAAGTCAACTCACTCACGTTTTGCCTAACATTTCTTGTTGCTCTTTGTAAATGTCCTCTGTACTGTCAGGGAATGAGGGATTCTGGCACTGTAACCATCAACAAGAATTTAAATCATATAAAGACAATCTGAACATCCGGACTATATTAATATTCTTCATTTCATGTTAAACCTTGGTGCTTTCTTTGCATTTATCTCTCTGACTATTTCTGACTCTCAGGTTCCATAGCCTATATTAACAGTCACTTTGGGTTTAACATCATTAAACGTTCACTGTCAAGTCCCCACAAATCCCACATTTCCCTTGTCTCTCAGGCTTAAAAAACTCATTTAACACTAAGGGCTAATTAATTAACTGGATTTTTCTATATTTAATGGAGACTACCCTAAACCATAGAACCAAACCCCACTGAAATTTAGTTCACTGGGGCAACCTATAATTATACCCAACCAGATTTAACCACTATTCCAATTCATATTTATTATTACAGTAGTAGTCTGCATTGTTATTATTATTACTACCAAAAATAGAAGTATGCTTATATGGCATAGTGCACAATCTACAGTATATGAGTATATTGTATCATGAATGTACTCTTCCAGGAAGAAATTCAGAAGCAGTTTGCTACATGGGCATCAGAACTGGCTTCCACTCTGAATCAAAAAACCAATATAAAGAATTCAGGGTGAAAAAGAAAGAAAAATGCATTATTTAACAAACTTGTAAACTCAGGGGAAAAGATCATGCCCAGTTTTTATACCACACTCACAAAATATTTTGCAAACCTCCAGATGGTTGATTAACTATTTTTTTTTTTTGTCAGCAAACTGGTTTTCTTTATCTGCATTGTCTTTATTGGCTTCTGTAAATTTTTTTTTGTTCATTATCCTTTACTTATAGGTGTTTGCAAAATAAGTCTACAAGTTCAAAAAGGAAATCAAAGAGGTGTGGGGCTGTTACTTGACGTAGGGTGTGTTAGGAGAGAAAGATGACTGTGGTGAATTAGCAATGAGGCACACTGGGCACATACCACTGTATGGTTATGAACATCTGCTTCAGGTGCATTGGTGGGTCACAAAGAGCCAGCATCTGCTCCCCCTAAATTCAATGGGAGCTCTTCTACTGTTGTAAATAGAAATTACTTTGGAGCTCCACACAGCTATAGCAAAAAACATCCTGATCAGAGAAAGCTCACTCTTTTAGAGACTGACACTTTTGTGGTTTTACAAAATTAGTGCAATATTATTTGCACGTTTTTAAATTTTTCCAAGGAGAAAAACCAACTAAACAAACAAAATAGTCTCCCCAGCCTTTACACTGTGAAACTGTTTCCCTTATAACAGTGAAGCATTTCAGTATGGTTCATAATGCCCAGCTTCTCTAGGTATTCCGGTATCATGAGATACTGTGTCATGTAGAAAGATAAATAAGCTTGCTCCATGAGCTGCTATGTCTTCATATCACTCTGTAGAGGACTATGCAGAGATACTGATGTAGATGTTTGGAGAACTCTAGCTGTATAGTTCATGATGTATACCTGTGTGTTATAGTGCTTCAGATGTGGCACCCACCTCCAGTATCCTTCCACAGCCCAACCCTGCACTTTTAAAAGTACACTTTCAGTGGTGTAGTAAGCTAGTGCATCTGAAATACAAATATAAATTCAATCCCTAACACTACTGATTGAGAAGGCAACCTTAACAAGGTAGACTCAAAGACACCCATGGAAACAGTCTGTTCCCAGTTGGTACATAATTCCACACAATGCTCTACAAGAAGCAGCTTTCTGACTGGTCTTAGCATTGTGAGATTGCAGTAATTATGCCCATTGGAATAGAAATACTGATCATTTTCCACTTGTGCTCTACAGTGGAGAAATTGGTAAATATTGCATGCGTTTCTGCATTTCTGCATGTTACATTGTGAGTGCATTCAATTTTGCTCAGTGCGAGGAAAAAATTGTCTTTTGGAGCACAATTAAATATTTGAGCCCATTAGGAAAAGCTGAGGTTGGGGTATTCAGACCCCATTGGCTGGCAGGCAGGTGCACGGAATTAGCACTGTATATCTGATAAAAAACAAATGAGCAGTGGGGTTTAGAACAGGCGATAAGCTAGCAAATAGGCAAACACAGACTTAAATTCCAATATGGGGTAACCAAAAAGTATGGAAATGTTAATGAACTGCATTCAGCAGAGGTAAAGTCAGCAGGGAGGAAAACACCAGTACCTGGCTGTGACTTAATTGTGTCTTTACAAGTGTTTATCTGCTCTATGTCTAATGAATGCAGATTGGGAGTCCAGGCCTCAATTAAAAATACTATAAACAAAATAAAGGAGTACAAAGGCAAGGAGACAGCATGATAAACTCACTCACTATGGCATTGTGATTGGGAAAACATTGCACCATATATAAAGATGACTCTAGGTCTAAAGGAGTAATAATGAAAGTTCAAAGTGAACATCTAAATGATCCAGGAGTAAAGTTGACAGAGTCTATGACACAAGGAGAAACTGTAGCTGAGGAGAAGGTAAGAAGAGGAGAACCCATATCTCAAAGGCCAAAGTCCCTTCCACTCAACAGAAATTTGGCATTGCTAGCAATATATATTTAGTATTTAAAAGTATTTGCTTCAAAAGTGTATCCAGAGTGTGCTCCAGAGAATGTAAGGATTCCTTCGGAGCTGTATTTTTCCTCTTTTGTCTCTATTCAGGGTTTATTTGGCAGCAAGCTGTAGTACTCCATGTTAAGGCCTTAGCAGACTGAGGGATGAGGAGAGGAGAGGGTATTATCTGAGCATCAATACCCAAAGGAAGATGTGGACCAAAGGACATCAGCTTCCAACAGGCAATACTTAAACTCTCTCTATGCTTCAAATAACACACACATAAACACACACACAAATCAAGTCAAATCATCAGAAACATGAAGTGAGCAGTAACGACTTGTGACAGAAACATGAACCAATGAATTACACCCACCTCCTTGAATTCCCCAGTTAGAATTTAGATACTGTCAAAATAGGTGTCATAAACTCTGGTGACAAAGCAATGTTGCTGATTCTTTTAGAGCCCCACAATCATCACAAGATCAGTGTTTCAGGAATTGTATTAGTCAAGTGGGACAGAGCTACCAACCACCTGCAACTCAATACCCTTGGCAACTGAGTTATTGTCACTTTTGATTCTGACTGTTAGCAATATCACTGGTTTCATTTCACAAGGAAGACACTTGGTGTCATTAATAAAGCCATTATAATTAGGATAATCAGTTGTTACTTTTGTTTAGAATTAGCTGCAGGAAAACAAAACTTATGGTTGATAGAGATGTCAACTTTCTTAAAATGGTCAGAATTGAGATGCAGATGCAGAACCTGAGACATCTGAGAATACTCAAGTCCTTGCAGGGTTCAGGGCCCTCTAGATGAATAGGGAACTGCAGCTTTATGAATTAGGACTGTATTCATCTTCAGGCTTTTATGCCTTTGTGTTTATCTTGGTCTGCTTTTATGGCTGACGGTTCTGTCTCCAAGGTACGCTTTTGCCTATAGGACTACCTTGTGATCACATGGCCAGTGTTCCCAAAGGAAGAAAACTTCCACCTCTCAAAATACTTGTGCATGGACTCAGAAGAACACTTCCCTCACACCCAAACCTGTGTCAGCAATATGTGCTGTGGGATGTCCCCTTGTGGTGACCTCACACATACCATTAACACCAAGCGGGCAAGACGACCCTTGTTAAGAAAGGCCATGCTGTCATCAGGCACAGGGCAGATGAGCACTGTAGGCAAACTAAGTTCAAAGAGTTTTCCAGCTGTCAGCAAGGACAATATGGATGCTGGGTACTCTTGCTGAGATATCCAGTAAGATTAATAATAACTGTTTCATTATTATGTTTGGTTTAAAACTATTCTCTCCTTTTTCTTAATGTTTGTCTTGCACATGTGGAAAACTATAAAAAGAAGCTGTCCATTATTATTTATTTCAGTCTGGATTTGTTACAATGCATGCAGAATCTGTTCAGAGATGCTACACAATGATACTGATACATCACCCACAGACCCTTATATTCTTGTATTTTACAACCTGCAATTGCATAGAATCACTTATTGCCAAGTGGTCATTTTCTCACATTTGTTATGACAACAAGATAAATGCCAACGTTTGTCAACATCTTGTAAATGATGAGTCTTAATGAGGCAATCTAGTGTTTCACCCCTCTGAGGAATCTCATAATAGGATGAGCAAAATATCAGGTTAAAGGAAGTGGGAGGTAATCCCAGGGGACAAATCTTTTCTTGTACAATATATTCCTCAAGGTTTTGCTTGGAGTACGTTCTAGGATGCAGGCCAATTTGGCGTACCCCCCCTGTACAACATTTTAATTGTATTTTTATCAAATCCAGCAGAAATGCACTCTGCATGTTGAATCTGTCAGTAAGCAGTGCCCTATGAGAAAATAACAGTCTGAGCTTTGAGAACTTTCACCTAATACATGAACTTAAAGTTATTCTTCCTAAGCTGAAGAATGTACCTAATGTGCCTGCTCTTGATCTGTCCTGTATTTTTTTACTTTGATTTTGTGAAATATATTTCAGCCTTTGTGTTTGCTAATCTATTTCAGGAGGTTTCTCTAAAAAATATGCAAAGCACATTCCAGTCCAGCATTTTTGGATGGAGCTCTGTTGCTGGATCCTTTTAATGATAAACCAAAAATGAAGAGAATTCTTGCATTGCCTCTGAGATTTTTAATGAGTTGCTTGCTTTTAGTATATATGTATACTATCCTGTATGTCAGAATACTAAGCCTTAAAAAACTTGAGTAAATAAAGTGTGTGAGAGAGCCCTACAAATGTAATACTTAATTAGTATAAGACTTTTTTTTAGATACAAGTAGTACCACTTCATCGTTCTATAAATGATACTATAGATAATCAAGAGATATTGTGTTTTGATAACAAGAAACATATATGATTTAGGATTCAGCCAACTGTCTAGCAGGATTACAGTTCATTACAAATTCATCTCTGTGTCTTGCAGCTTTTTTATTTATTTGAGTCAAACTGAAAACTCAATGAATATCACAGACTTCATAAATTTGGGCAATTGAAAAATAAGCAAACATTATATTACAGCAATGTTTTTGTTTTGTTGGTTTTTTTTAAAAAATCCACTGGGAAATGATGACTCAATCTAAGTCAACGTGCCCTAGTAGAATGTATTGATTTCATTTAAATATTTCATGCAAAGTCAAGGAAACATTTAATTTCATTAAGGTCATGTAACTTCATTTCAGTATTTGACATATAAGGTAGCAAAATAGCAAGGCTAATAATGAAGTGCTCCTATAAATGTATTTTCATATTTTTTGGAACAGAAGGGGGTGTGTGTGTGCGCTGAAAAATTAATTTCTTGAAAACCTCATACATTTCAATTCTTTGTTCTTACTCTGGTTGAAAAGAAATTTTGAAATGTCAAAATTTCTTCTGCAACAGGCATTTCAGGTGTTACTACATAAATGACGTGACAGCCATGTTAATTCCCCAAGATATCTTAGCTTCACAGCACCCCTCTGACTCTGTGTTCTTTTTTCCCACCCTATCTCCTTTCTTCCTCATAGTGCCTTCCGCATCTCTCAGGACCAGGCTTTTAGTGTCTTAGGGAAGGCAATGTAGTGATATGTTCTGATTTGCACTTTTGCTGTTCATCTGCATACGGGAGACATGGTTTAATTGGATTGGATTGGCCATGGCTGTGCCTTCTCCTGCCAACAGAACTGATGTTGTAGTCTCTTCCTACTAATTGTTTGTATAACAACTGTTAATGTTAATCAGAACAACTGCAACTGGCTCTAGTTTGTATCTGTTTTGTTTAAATCGTCATTTAAGTGTTAACTTACAGTCCAAGACAGGCAGGGAGACCTGTATTACACTTGTGCATTGCTAACAAGCACCTAGAGCAGCATACTATTTTGAACCTTATTAACCACTGAATTTTAAGCAGACTAAATTGTCAGCGTTTATATTTGTAAGATACTTCACTGGGATTGTTTATATAAATATAAGTGAGACAGAAAGACAGACAATGCATTGTGCAAGGACAGTGAAGGACAGGGAGAGGTCAGTCCAACCATGAACCTAAGTGGAATAGAGTTTTCTAATTTAAACAAACCTTGTGAGGAGACCCAGACTTTGGAACTGTCCTTGTCACAGAACAAATTTGTTGACCTGCACAAATTATCTGCTGAAATGACACTAAGAAAGGGCAGATAAGCCTGGTACATGGGGCTTTTGCAGGGGAATGGCAAGGAGTAGAAACAATGCTACTGCTGATGCTACAGAAAGCATTCATGAAGTAGCCAACGACCTAAAGTGGCCTTCATAGGAAATAAAATAAACCATTAGTTCCTTCCTTAACACCGCGTGGTTCAATGGTGACTACATAGGAAAAGGCCTGTTTCTTGAGACTGAAATCTAAATTTCAGATGACAGCAAAGAGTTCTGATATGGATGAAAGCTTGACACTGCAGGATGTACTATCTAAAGGCAAGCCATACCCTTTGATCCCACTGTAGCAAAAATTCAGGAGTAATTTAGAAAGGAAGATGTAGAAGGACTTGGTCTTCTGGATGTCCTCCTCAATCTCTTCATAAGCAAAAAAGACAAAATATTTTTGGAAGAGGACCAGTATTAACTACCAGTAACAGGCCACCCAGCCTTCTTGGCACCCACACTTTCTCTTGCTTAGATATCCATAAAACTTCTTTAATTCAGTAATTATGATGTATACCCATAAAATAAGCATTTATTTTAACAAAGATTTGGGTGGAGGGAGTAATAGCAGCTGGGATCTCAATTGATCCTATCATAACTGTTACTCTCACTTTAGTAAAATAAAATAAAAAATAAATATTCAGTCATTCTTACATGATATCATATGATATTTTCTTTATTTAAACTAAGGCAGGATGGAGAATGAAAAGACAGTCTCCAGATTATAGCACACTAAAGCCACTTATCTTTACTCCTGTATAAATTAATTATTTCCTAATATTCCTGAATCATTTTTTCTCTTTTCCTCCTCCTCATTTGTTTTCTTCTCTTGCATTACAACAGGTTTCAAATGAAACAATTCTTAAACATACTTTTAAGGAAAGTCTTCATTTTATACAGTAAGTATTCTCCTGAACTGCCAATATGTAAATTATTGACTGACTAGGGAGCAATTACTTGCAAATAACACTAAACTATGCTGAATTCCAGTTAGCTGTACAGCCACAGGACAGCTACTTTTTTGACCAATGCATGGCATTTTGAATGTCCCTATCCAGAGGCAGATAATTTAGAGAGAGAACATGCAAGAGGAATCACCTGCTACACACACCACATGAGGATACTCTGCCTCTCCAAATGGAGCTTCATCATCTTGCAGCAGCTGAGGCTCTCACAGGTTTCCTGCCTGAACCCTCTCCTTCATTAGGACACTTGGACATTTCTGAAGAGAGGCAATCTTATTTTAAAGGCATAAATTATAAATAAAATTAAAAGAAGCTCTGTAAATGAGTTGTTGTTACTGTATAATGGTCATCAAGTTTTTACCACGAGCAGAAACAGCTGAACAAATTATAGTGCTAAATGTCTCTCTCCCTTAGAAGTGATTGTACGCACACTAACTATATGACAATACAACTGTATATGAATGAAAGGTTTTTTGCTGGATGACTGACTGTGCTTGTAGCTCTGAACATAAGCCAATGCCAGTAAAAATCTACCACAGCAACCTTCTTCACAGTTCCTGCCCCATGTCCATGTCTCTGTTTCTCATCTCTAACCAGCGTCAGCTCCAGTACAGCCCAGAAGTAATCCCTCGGTGGGGCAGCATCATTAAATGATCAGTCAAGAGCCCTTACACATAACACCACCATCAGTCCTTAAAGCACATGGCCTCCAATGGCTACCTCTTCTCAATGGTAAGTGCACTCAGGTTCTCCTTGTGAGATGTTCCTCATTTCTTCACTTCTCCATTGCAAGACTGGTCTCTCTAAGTGACAAAGACAGTAATTGTCAAGTGGTAAGGGAACACGAACATATTAGCTAGAAAAGTTCTGTCTTTACATTTTTACAAATTAAGAAGGAAAGGCAGAGAGACACTGGCCCAGACTCTCACAGAGCCTCTTTCCACCAGGGCTAAATCAGCTGGCACGATTCACTCCTAACAAATAATTTGATCAGTCTCTGTCACCTCCTAGAGAGTCTCAAGTGACAACAAAAGGTGACAGTGTTGAATGATTCCACTTTCATCTATTCCACATGATTAAGGGGTTTAGTCTAATAAATTCTACTATATAAAAATAAGTATAAATGATGACAGGAAAGATGCAGCTTAGTCACTGCATAAAGAGATTTTTTTGGGTTTTTTCCCCCTTTACATAAATAGAGGTCTTTCTAGGAAGGTGAGTTTGTATATACTTATCTTCAATTAAGCTCATGAAGCTTGCAGGGAGGCTGTAAAGCTCTGTAAGCTCACTGAGCTCTTAAGACTGGACGGCACTACCCCATGAGCACAGCATTCAAAATCGGCAGAGACAGAGAACCCCTAAACATAACTCCCTTTAAATAATCAGACCTTGTTAATCCAAGCTTAGTTTAACCGAATGCTTGAGTATCTGAAATACTTAAGTGGCAACCTGTCTCCAAGTCTGAATGCACCTTTGATTTGTTAATCTGATTGTAAGGATGGGGGTATCCTGTATGAAATGAAGTTTGCAAACAGCTTTGGATTAATCAGCCTTACATACTACAAAACAAAGTAGATTCCTGCCACTGTATTTATCATCAGGAAGGGCTGGCACCTTCTCTCCCTGGCTGATTTATAGAATTGCACATTTGGCATAGCAGTGTAATATTCAGATGGCAGAGTTTTCTAATAAGGATGTGCAATGAATGGAAATAAACTGAATGTACCTGAAATTATGCACCTAACTTTAGAGTACATTATGTCCTGGTAGCTTAAAAAAATAAATAAATAATTATTGGAATACATTAACTTTCTGGACAACCTGATTCGTACATAATATATTTGTCACCTTGAAAAGATTCATTTCTGCTTATTTGGCCTCTTAGCCATGTGTTTATTCTGTTCCAGTTCCAAGGAAATGTTACCCATTAAATCTACTAGATTCTGATATGAGGTTGCCTGTCATTTTGGTTCTATCCAAAGGATTTCTTATGTTTGATATCTCCATGCCATTAATGCTGGGGCATCTGTCCGTTTCCAAAAATGAGCTATCACACATCTGGCTGCTGGTAATAATTACTTTATCAATGGTTCCTTCTGAGACAATAACCTCATTTGGACTGTAGCAGGATAGGTTTGGTGTGTGCAGCCTAACTTAAGTTATCTAATTCTGTAGTTCTGTGTTTCTATCATATACATGTGAGTGTCAGATGGCCCCAGTCCTATGACATTTGATTTCTTCGCAGAATATAATGTATTTCTGAAGATGCATTCTCACACTCCTTCTCCAGAACAGGAAAATAAGTTTTCTGTATGTTTAATATTTTAATAAAATTCAAGGACTGGAATTAACAATGGAATATTTGCTGGAATTTTTTCGTGCCTTGAATATACTCTACATGTATATTTGTATATATATAAATATTGTGCATCCTTTTGGTGATATAGTTGGGTGTCATCTGGTTTAAATGCAGTAATATTGCAAAAAGGCCTTGTCACATTGTCACAGTATTAACTAAACAGATAAAGTATTCATTAAAGATTTTTTTCCCCAAAACACAATGTTTTTCATGTACTTTTCCCCCACCACACTTTTGAGGTTCAAGTATTGCTCATTATGAAAAGTTATTACAGTGGATCCAATGCCTTGGCTACCATGGAGTCATTTGCTTTAGTTAAATGACACTACATAATTCAGACAGATGAAGCACTATCAGATAAATGGTGTCAGCATATCCTGATGCACATACTTGGGTTTTCAAAAGAGTGCCAATAATATAGGGCTTTGTACCTACCGTCATTACTGCTAAATGCAGCACCACCACATATGAAACTGCTTATGTTGAAGCAAAAGTGTCCACGTAACCATGGGAAATCAAGGCTCATCTGAGCAAAAAATTAGGGTTTCCTGCTCTACTTTAAAATCCAGACATAAAATATAAGGATTTCAACTGAAATCATAGCACTGTTTCTTCCAGGTCAAATCTAATATAATACTGCTTTATTTTTTGTTAGTATTTCCTGGCTCAAAATGCTAACCTTAGCTCATTTGAAAGCCTGAGGGTATTTATATGCTAGGAAAAGTAGCACAGTGCAAAGATTCTCAGGGCATCACTGATGCAAGGCTGGTAAATTCAGCCACTGTAGCATATCTCTACGTGAGTCAAACCCAAAAGTCATACTCAGACTCAACTGTGCGAAGACTAGAAACTCAGCCTGTCTTTTTGGATTGGGCATATCACATACAAACACAGACATATGGCTCTGGATTGAGCTGACTCTGGTGGGATTAGATTTAGTGTTTAATGGTTGGTGTGTTTAAGGCCAGCAGTGGTATCTGAGAATCATTGTGAACCACCATTTGTCTACTCCTTCCTGCTCTGGTCGCTGGCATTCAGGAAATTACTCTAACTTATTTAAGTCTTTGTCCCTCATTATGTTCATTTTTGAGTCTGAGAAAGAATATTAGGGAAATTAACATTTGTCTGTTCTGATAGTATTGCTGTGACAAAAGTAGTAAAGATGTGAAATGAATGGCTATTGAGATAAGACTGATCTTGACTTCTTTGAAAACTTAATCCGTTCTCATCCATTTTATTCCTCTCCTTTCCACAATCCACACTGCAGTCATTCGTGCCTCTGAGTGCCACATGGTGAGGCAGGCACCTTAACTGTAAGGTAGCCCCCAGCGTAGGTGTTTACACAGGCTGTTTTCTTCAAGGCAGTGACAGTGAAAACATGCAGTCATGGCAAATTAAGGCAATAGAGACTAACTGGTCCTCTGCTCCTCTCTGTATGTCGTTTGCATAAGCATCTAGTCTCTTCAGACAGTTTCGCCGTCTGCTTTGCCTGGAAGTAAGCTATTGGTATGATTCTGCTCACTCCCCTGTTTGCTGTACTACGCATCACATTGTGCCTGCCATTTCTCTAGCATTACCCATCTGTGCTACTGGTGCATGGGAACAAATTCCATTAATAAGCTTGCAGACTGATGAAACTCTTACACTGCAAGTACTCAGCTCTGCATCTCTGTTTCCTCTTTCTCTACTGCATAAAACTCAAAGAATTGATCTTCAGGGCTTACTCTGCAACCTCATTGATATTAACAGCTTGATGTCACACCCTACATATCTGTTAGTACTATTCTGTATCAGTGTCAAGCAAAATAGATAACTGATGGTATCTGCCGCAACTAGGCAGTAATTCATAGCATCACAAAAGAGAGTACGTTGCTTTATCATCCAACTGGTAGAGCGGTTTGGGACAACTTGTCCGTTCACTCTTGGGACATGAAAGGAAATACACTTGCATCATGGAATTCTTTGCCTGGTACTTACCATGTACAGCGATGGTGACTGACTATTTGCCTAAGATACCAAGCTACTGCGGCTACTGCTGAAGCATAGAAATACATCTGGTTTTAAGAACATGGTTGTTTCTCTGTTATGCTGCTTCACAGCTGCCTCAGACACCAGTGGGAAACTCTGAAGCAGTTCTAAGGTCACAGAAGGCAAAAAAACATCTTTCCAGCAGCACCAGCACTACACCATGAGCAAAAGAAAAGAGCAAAGAAGCTGCAGACTGAGTATAAGCTGACAAATGGATCCCATTGCATATTACCTTCTTGAGCCAAGAATGCAAGTTCACTTTAGAAGGAACTTGCATTGGAAATATAGCAGTAAGTAAGTACAGAGTCATCTCATGAAACAGAAGCACATCCATTAAGATATCAGAGGACTGTCCCAGCCACAGAACTGCAACTTACCCATCTGAGAAATTCCGTATGTTGTTTGTTGCTATTTGTTATCCTAAAGAGTGTTGCCATCTGGGCAGCTAACTCGAAGTCAGTTGCCTATCAAACAGAGGTGAGAAAATGTACTAGTGATGGTCATTGAGGTTTGTGAGGAAATTAATTCTTTTCTATCCCCCAGGGCTGTCAAAATCCGAAGGACTGCTGAAGTAACGATGAGGCTTGAACAAATGGGTTTCTTGAACTGTGCAAGTACAACTGGTCAGACATACATCCTTGTCCCGTGCCTGTGAATGGATTACCAGGATGGGATACTATTCCATCATTTTTAATTATGCAAAGCAGAATACTCATGGATACATATACTGGATGTACTGTGCAATGCCAAGGTATTTTTAAGATGTGTCTTCTTCAAATAACCAAATCATCTGGACTACAGCACCCATACCATCATACAGCTGAAGTTATTCTGGATTTTTCTGTTTGGTACACAGAGCTAGACAAGGGCTACTTTGATTTGGACTGATTACCTTCTTTCTACCTTTAGTGGAGTTCAGTATAGTTTAAAAAGAAAGCAGTTCCATAAGATGCATTAATGCCACTGAAAATCATGCAAACACTCACTACTTGGAAAACATTTTCTCTCATCCAGCATATAAAATTCTTAATGAATTTCTCATCTCTCCAGCACTGAAGATCAGGTGGCTGCTGATAATCTGGGATCTAGTGTCTCCCCAGGGAATGGGACAGCGTATTGTACAGTTCAGAGTAACTGAGAACAAATTCTTAACAGCTGAAACATGACCTTTCTGGTCTAGAATAGTCTCTCAGAGCTGATGTCATGCTGTCTCCTCTCTCAGTGCTATGAAGTTCCTCTGAAAGTAACTCAGTCACCTTCTTTTGATCCTCTTCAGTCTCATTTTCTTCTCTGAATAACTTTACATCAGCCACATTGTTCTCCTGCTTCCATTTCTCTTCCTTCTTACCTCCCTTCCTTGCTTCCTTCTCAAGTTCCTGCGCTTCTCACCACTGTCAAAGTGCCCTATCAAATTCAGAAGTATGTTACTCTGTTGGATGGTCTTCTATACAACAGATTTCTCTTTAATTTGTCACAGTGGTAGTTTTTCCTCAAGAAGAGAAGAAAAGAAATCATAAAGCACTTGCCTTCTATTTATTCCCCACATATGGTGCTGTACACGAAGAAGTAAGTTTTTATCTCTGAAGACTATACTTTCTGTGGGTTTTCCATTTTTACCAGCAGATCCCTACCATGTGGGACTTTCACCAAGAAGTTATTCCAAGAAAAGAAGCAATGAGACAATTTTACCTTTCAGATTTACAAAAAAACTATACTGCGCAGAAAAGAAGAGGACAAAGAATGCAAAGGAACACCCAAACCACCCCATAGGAACAATAGTGGATATCTTGAAAAATCTTTCAGGCCACCATCACTCTAGAAGACTTCTGCAGTTTCACATGCCAAGATGGAAAGGAAAGCAAGTAAGCAAGCCTGCTATCATTCCAGCTATACCATCTATGGTGAGGAAAACACATGTATGATAGATCAGCCGGACAAGTTAAAAATACTAGCAAACTAAAATTCTCAGAATTTGCCCTGAATTTTTTGGATTAAAAAATTATCATTAGAAACAGGCAAAAGTTGTATCATTTCTACATTGTGAAACAACATCAGGATCTTAACAGTCAGGATGTTTGGGGAAGGTAGCAAGTTCCTTTATAAAGAACTCATGACACCTACTACTTTGACTGTTATATTTACAACCCTCTTATAATCATGCCTTTTATTGTTTTTAAATATCATATTGAAGGATTGGAAAGTGTTGCTTGAAGTTGGGGGTTTATTTGTGTATTTATTGATGTATTTCTTTAAAACCCTCCACTTGGCCATAGTTTTGAAGTAGCCGTTAATAACTGGGAGAAAAGAAAGTGAATGTTGTGTTTGAGGATAACAGTGCCACATACAACTGCAGCTAAATCAAATACAGAAAGCAGATATTTAAGAGCCCACTTCAATATTTTGCCATAGTGTAGAGGAATTGTAGAGGGTTAATTAACATTGATAATATACAGTTGTGGGCTTGCTTCAGGGGTGGTGGGTTGG
>JAVJGI010000014.1:68216600-68283331 GCA_035590275.1 Ibycter americanus
CTTTGGAATAGTGTCTCCTGAAATTCTTAAACTAATGAGCAGACTAAATGGAAATTGTGCATTATCTGTTTTTAAATGTGTACAGAAGATGACTTGTAAGGTAGTGAAACATTAGTAAAAAATGGAAATAAAAAGCAGAGTCATCAAAATCAATTAAAATAAAATCAAGCACCTGCTAATTTTTCTAAAATGGCATTTGCCAGTAACTTGCATTTGCTTGTTTCCTCTGCCTCAACCATTCAATTGCATATTAAGGAACCCTTGCTCTGTGCTCCCTGCAGAAACTTGGATGTTACAGCCCTTCAGTTTTAATTTTTTGGATCTTGGATGATTTTTTCTCTGATCCTCTTAGCTTTGCTTTTTTTTTTTTTTTGGTTGCATTTCATATTTGTGGCAAAAATCAGAATAGGAAGCCCCTGTAGCTTTACACCAGTGGAAAGTACAAGCTCCTTCCCTGCTTTCTCTAGTACTGGGCATCTTTCATGCTTCCAGCTTTGAATTCTTGTGTTTATTTGAACTCAAGCCTAGCATAATATCAAATTAAGCTCTTGGGGTTTTCTTGATGTTTCAGATGGAAATTCATTGGGGGCTTTGAGCCTGGTTTTGTTTGTTTTCTTTCCAGGCATCTCTGTTTGAGATGTGCTGTAGCTAAACTAGGAGTAAGAGTATCACAAGAACCCTGTTCTTTTTGCTTGGTTTTGCCTAAAATACCCTCCAAGGCCATGATCTAGGTAGAGAAAGACCTTTGGGAGAGACCTGTGTGTCTGTGGGGCCCCGATTGCCCTCCGTCAGGCAGTGTGTAGCTGCAGTGGGTGCCCTCATGGTGCTTTTGGCAGGATCAGAAAGCCACCAGCTTTGCCTTGGAAAGAGCTGGTTGTAAGAGCCTGCCTCCCTGCTGTAGACAGAGTCAGGCAGAGGTGAGTGCTGGTGGAAAATGTGTTTTGGGGTGTACGTATGTGTCTGGTTTTCACCTTCAGTGATAGTGGAGCAGCATTTCAGCACAGCTTTGCCAGAGGTGGGGCTGCCAGAGGTCACACAGGGCTGCCCCCAACTCTCCTTCCCTTGATGCCCTGTAGTTTCTGAATGTGGGTAGTTTCCATGGGTGGTGAAGCACCCTCACCTACTGGGCTGTTGGGTGGGATGGTATTCTGACTTCTGTCAGGGTCTTTTCACCCAGGGTAGGTGATCAGGGTGGTGAAGCGGTGTTTGGTGCTCAGGTTTGGAGCATCGTGCCGTAGTGAGCTCTTAATTAGCTGTGTGTTTGATGGGGCTGCCCCACACTTGGCATAAATGCGCATCTGTGCATGTGCGTGTCTTCAAACACGGCCCATAATTGACAGCATGTTGCGCTAAATCTTGTCTTGTATGTGCTTTTCCTGGTGATCCATTGGTTCAGTGAAATTGTTTTAAGTGTTAAGATTACTCTCGCTTGTGTTTTGAAAGACAAGCCCTGGGACTTGTTATGAATTCTACTTTGACAGCAGTTGCAATAGCTGTGCATTGTATAATTGAGCAATCAATTCCAGCATGCTATATTGATGTTTTCAGTGCAGACACATGATTATAATAAACTGTAATGCTCTTTCAGTAATTAGACAAGTGGCTGTAAATTTAAAAGGCAAACTTTAAAAGCACTGGAACTTTCAGAAATCCAGTTTTATTACAATTTAAAAAATAATTACTTTGTTTTAGCTCTCCTCAGAGTGCTGTAATTTGGGACAGGCACAGCTGGTGTACGTAGACCTCTCCCCAGCATCTTGGAAATCCAGTCCTGCTGGTGATACAGCATTCAGACTGGTGGAAAGGATTTTGTTTTCTTTCCCTGATGTGGGGAGAAGGGAGTAGAAGGAGTCGGGCAGCATGACAGCTGATTTAATTTTGTTTTCAGTGCATGACACCTAATTGGAAGATTGCTTAATTCTAGGAACTACTGTTCTGCACCGCCATACCACATAATGTATTTAGGTCATGGCTGTAGCATTTGGTCAGAGTACCTGATTGTGCTTAACATGACTGTTTTCCAGATTCAAGTGGTGATCTGTGTAAATGGTAGGTAGCTTTTGAGGCAGTGTTGCTCAAACTTTCCTCTGTAGGTAGGTTTCCATACATCCTAGGAAATGTGACTGAGCAAATACCTTAAAGCAAGTGGAAGGCTTCTACTTCTTTTAAAATTTATTTATTTCCAGTCCCCCTCTCCATTCCTTTTAGTAAGGTTGGAAATGGTGGAAAGGAATGGTAAGAGATTAAATTTGGCTACAGCTTTAGCATTATGTGTGTCTGTGTTTGTAGGATTACAAGTTTTTAAGTTTAAATTCTTAGTGGGATTAAGCAGTGTTTTCACTTGTGAATCCCTAAACAGAAACTGCTCCCTCTTACCGAAGGTTTCTGGGTTGTTCCCCACCTGGGTCTGTCTCTGAGCCATAGTGGCTGAGGTGACCGGTTATTTTGCAAAGACCCACGTGGCAGGAGGTGGTATGCTGGCTCCAGCTGTGCTGTGGTCCAGAGGTGGCTGGGGGCATCCCTCACAGTCAACTGCGACTGCTCTTGGAGACACCAGAGTATGGGCAGATACGTGGGATCTTTCACGACTGCATCTTTGAAAAACACCCAGCTGAGGATGAAAACTTTGGGTGTGTAGGACGCTCCTGAGTCGGGACTAAATGATTGCTGGAAAAGTTGTTTTGGTTTGCCAGGGGCTGGGACTTCAATCCGAACTGTTTACAGGCTCCCATTTCCACATCTGTATTTAAGGGCGATGAGCTGATGGGCCAGGAGATGATGGTCAGCCTGCTGTAGTCATTGGGAGGGCTGGCCTGTTGCCCGCATCCTTTATGTTGTGCATCTGCTCTCAGCAAGACGGGACCCTGTCCAGGCTCACACTGTGTCCCCGCTGCCTCTCCCCTCCATGGGAGCGTGGCTGCCAGGACACTTGCAGGGCCAGAGGGATGGCCTTGCTGCCCACGCTGGGGGGCTGTTTGGGGCTGAGGCGCCTGCCACCCCCTTCTCCCTTCCCCTTTGCCACCTGGGAAGTGGTGCAGTGTTAAGAGAGGTTTCATGGATGGTGATGCTGGGATAAGCTGCCTGGCTATAAGCAATTACAAAATGTTTTAGTTGTCCTCCCCAGCTGAATTCTGGTTCTCACTCATCTTTTGTAGTCCAGGGCAGTACTGAGTTGTCCTATTTGTTCCAGTTTGCTGAGTGATTTACAACCAAAAGCTTGGCCTCTCCAACTAACAATTTTTATATTACATCTAATGACAGTTGTGCTCCAGAGTAGTGACTTGTGGTCTGCAGGAATAGCTGGTGGTGTATCGTGAGCTGAATAATACTTTTTTTGTAGTCATGAGAAAAGAGGGTCTTTTTCCCTCCAAAGTGCAATTTTTGCTAGAAATACTTAAGTAAAAAAGTTTGCAGTGTATATCCTACCTACAGTTACAGAAAGCGTGTGTGGGGGACTAAAATCATAGAATCATAGAATTGTTTAGGTTGGAAAAGACCTTTAAGATCACTGAGTTCAACCATTAGCCTAACACTCCCAAGTCCGTCACTAAACCATGTCCCTAAGCACCACATCTACATGTTTTTCAAATACCTCCAGAGATGGTGACTCAACCGTTTCCCTGGGCAGCCTATTCCAATGCTTCACAACCCTTTCAGTGAAGAAATGTTTCCTAATATCCAGTCTAAACCTCCCCTGGTGCAACTTGAGGCTGTTTCCTCTTGTCCTGTCCCTTGTTACCTGGGAGAAGAGACCGACCCCCACCTGCCCACAGCCTCCTCTCAGGCAGTTGTAGGGAGCGATAAGGTCCCCCCTGAGCCTCCTTTTCTCCAGGCTAAACAGCCCCAGTTCCCTCAGCTGCTCCTCGTAAGCCTTGTGCTCCAGACCCTTCACCAGCTCCGTTGCCCTTCTCTGGACACACTCCAGCACCTCCATGTCTGTCTTGCAGTGAGGGGCCCAAACCTGAACACAGGATTCGAGGTGCGGCCTCACCAGTGCTGAGTGCAGAGGGACGATCACTGCCCTAGTCCTGCTGGCCACACTGTTTGGGATACAAGGATATTTTGGGTGGCTCAGACTGAAATCTGTTGCTACCTGAGATCTGTTGCTATCTGAGATAGTTACTATTTGAAATTTGGAGTTGGAGGTGAAAATTGGAGGTGAAAACAAAAGTTCTTTTTTCCTGTAGAGAGAGTTCACCCTTCTCTTGACTAGTGAGACCTCCAGGGCGCTGTCAGTCAGCATAGTGAGTTCACCAGCAAGACACCCCGGCTGGGCTTGCCCTGAGCTCTGGTGGGTTGCTGGGCTCCTTCTGAGCAGTTAGGAACGGTGTCCTTTTGTGTGTGCTATATCTGACAAATACATGTCACAGATGGATACCGAGTACTCTTGACAGCACCCAGTTAGAAGCAGTTTGGGCAGACAGCACAAATGCCAAAACTCTGGAGTAGCTTTTAGGCAGAAAAATGTAGCTGGTTGAAACACAAGAATGAGAGATGGCAAAAGCCCCACACCTCATTTCCTTGTTACTTTAGCTGATCTTTTTTTTACATTTCAAAATTAGATAAAAATACAGGCTATATAACTTATCAGAAAAGAAAAAAAGTGACAATTTTATTGATTTTTTTATTTTCCGGTTTATGTGAAGCCTGAAAAGTGGAAATTCAGCCTCTTTAGGAAGAAGATACAGCCCGAGTCCACCTAGGTTGCCCAGTCCGGCTTGCCAATTGTTTGTGGATCGTGCTCTGTCCAAGAGCACGTGGGTCTAACACATCATGTCTAAATCCATGCCAACTATCTGAGTCCTTTAAGTAATCCAAGTAGATGATTAAAGAGCTCAGTGTGATTGAGCGCTCTTCATTGGCTGTCACAGCAATAAAAGGGGCATAACTGTTGGTTTAATGATATATCTAAGAGGATGAAGTATCCACTGCTGCTACTCAAAAGATATTTTTGCTTTTCCTGACCATAAATTAATAATCTCATAGTACAGGTAACTCTGAAGAGAAATCTAGAAAATCACTTTCTCAGGAAAAAAATGAAACAATTTGTGGCATTGGATAAAAACTCTTGTGACTGTTTAGGAAAATCACAGGCCCCACAAATATTCCAGACAAATAAAGACTCGAAATATCAAATTTGCCGAAGTCCAGAGAGTTGCAAATATTTCAACCGCTGTAGATTACTCATGAGTTAGATGAGACTCCTCATCGACTACATCTTCAAGAGAATTATGTGAAACATAAACAGTTGACAGAACTAACAACTGAATGGCAGTCTTCATATTATGCTGTCTTTGACCTAAAAGGAAGAGTAATTGTGAGCTTGTTTTAATGACCTTTTTGTTTTCCAGGCCAATCAGCTCATGCATGCTGGAGTGTGCGCTATGCTCATGTGTCACTATTAAGACTTTTAAGGAAGTTTTGAGTATCACAAAGCATTTATCAAATATGTAGAGCAAAAATGACATCATGAAACTCAGGTTATTTTACTGTAATACAGTTGCTGGATCTGAAAAAAACATAAAACAAAACCCATACGTAATTCCCTATGCCTTTACAAGTACAGGAACCGTGCAACACCCCACAGCTGTTGTGTAACATGGCTGGAAAACTTGTGTTCTCATTACTTGGACTGGTTTTCTCCATATTCAAAGTCTAATTTTCAGGAATTAAAATAAGCACACACTCTGGATGAGTCATTATTTCTAAAACTTGGGAACTCAGTAAGTTCTTCACTTACAGAAATATTCTATCAGAGATTTATTAGTATAAACTTATATATAAACTCTAGTCTTATAACTAATATATAAATTCTAGTATAAATTTATAAACTGTAGTAATAAACACATTTTGCATTTTGCTTCTTTCCATAATAATACTGATTCTTTCTTTTTTTTGGTGCGGGAGGGAGGGCGGGAGGGAGGAGGGCAGCACATTTTCCAATATAAGCCAAGATTTTTAACATCCATGTCAATTTTAATGTAGTTTTACCTAACTGTTCTTAGATGTCCACACGTACTGTGAAGCATTTCCTTCAAAAAAACAAAAATCCAGACCTCCTTCAGTCACAAGGGAAGTGACCTGCAGAGTATCTGAGCACCTACGTGATCAGCATGGCACTGCACTGCAGAATGCCTTGTCCAAGCCACTGGTGGGAAAAGGCAGCTTTTCTTCAGCCTTTTCCTCCTACTTCTGTTTTTTCAGTCACTCCCACCTCCTGCCAGAAAAGATCAAGATATACTTAGGTTTTGTTCCTTAAAAAAACCACACCAAAACATCAAAACCAACACGTATGCCCTATTTTTCATCTGTTTGTGAATATTTCATTGGTCAGTATTCTGAGTACATTTAATATTATTGCATTAGCACACCTGCATGTAGTGAGCAGTGCAAACTGACAAAAATTGAAAGTACATGGGGGAGAAAGGGACCTTTGAAATCTTAGTTGAAGTCCAAGATAGCATTTATCTGATGATTTCAGTAGAGCAGGGATTTCATCGTAACTGATGACAAAACCTTCTGACTGATTTCATTTGCATATAGACTTTTGGAGCCATGTAAAATATTTTCCTCATTTGTAGTAAACCTTTAGATATGTATGCATATATACATTTATATATATTGTCGAGTAACTTAGAGAAGGAAAGAATATAAACAAAATCACCTAGACAACCATTAAATGATATTAACAAATAAGAGTCATTGATGTGTATCCCTTGTGTAGAATCAAAGTTGTAGTGGAGAAAAAGGAGAAGATGATGCCAGGAATATGTAAGGTATTCTCTATAGAGAACACAGAGTAAATGTACAAAGATAAGACAACACCACCACCACCACCCCAAACCCACAAACGAAAACAACAAAAAACCAACCCCCTCAAATCAACAGAATGATAAAAGTTAGAGAAGAATAATCATCCAGCAGATGTAACATTTATTAGCTAAGCTCATATGCAATATAGTTTTCACAGTTAAACAAAGCAAGGTGATGTTAACGTCCACTGTACTGTTTCTGCCCTGCATATACACAGGAAAATATAATGCATATATTCAATCTGATGAAAAGGTTTAGATTTAAACTTGCTAATAGTAACTGTAGGTTTAATACAAATGAATGTGATTCAGAGATGAAGCTCTGCAACATAGCCCAGCCCACATTTATTCAGGGGCTGCCAGAATTTCCTTCAGATATAAAGGTTGCTCGGGTTTCAGTCCATGATTTAGTAAGGAGCTGATGAAGCCTTCACTTGCAAACACAGAGATTCTCTTCCGTTTTGGCATTAGTGATTTTCTGTGTCATTAATATATAAACCTGCAGTGGTTTTGTGTTATGAAATAGTTTCTACATTCTTGTACTTGTCTGCTGTAGTCCAGCATTTGTAATGCTCTAGGCAGCATTTACTGCAGTTGGTTTTTTATGACTTCTCACAGGATTTTTAAACTTTCTCTGTGTGTTCACAGGCTGATTTGTCTTCCTCAGCTGCTCCAAAGACTCTCAAAACCATGTAGACAACAAGGGTGGTTCCCTACAGATCTGACAGCTGGTGGTCCTCAAATGGATCAGTCCCAAAACCTTGGGAAAACCAGAGTGGAGCTGGAAAGACTTAAGTGTCTTCAATAATGCACTAGTAGGGCTTTTGAAAGCCTTGAGCTCCACAGGATTTTCTGCCAAGGATTTTCTGTGAGTTTAACACAGTCTGAAGTGTATGGTTTCCAGCAGTCACAACCTTCACAGACTATGTCAGCCAGGCTTCTGGGAGGCTTCTCATGTGGCTCTGCAACATGTGTGACTCGTGGGAGGCCTGTCCCCAGAAACGGTGCAGAAGAGCTGAAACCCACCACCACCACCACCAGCATCCATCTGGAGAAGGCTCTCTTTTGTTCACTAGCCAGCCTTGCTGACTGTGAGACCTAGTATCTCTGCTTAAGCAAAACGTTTCTCAGTTTTTCCATTTAGAAAAGGCAAAAGTATCTTTTTTCTCTTCAGTTTCAGCATTTTGAAGTAAAATCACCACTAGGACAATGCTGTAGGTTTTGATAACACACCGTTATTGTCTAAGAAAATAAGATTGTTGGAAGCACCTGTTCATGTCCTCGTACCAGTGACACATTTTTATGTAAATACACAACTGCTTCATAGTTACAAAAATGTAATAATAGGCTGTAATTTAGAGCAGCAACAACATCAGGAACACCCCAGTAATGTTCCTGGTTGCTAATTGATTTTTCGCTACAACTACTCTCCTTACACAAGCTAGTAGTGCCATTAAAGTTAAGAGGTCTAGCAGAGATCCTGCCTGAGCAAAAGTCCAGATGACTGACTGGTACACAACAGTTACCAATACTAGCTTTTATATATGGAGACCATCTTTGAAATACAGGTCAAATCATGAATGAAACATGCTGAGGGATCTTTAACTATCAAGCCAAGCTGCAGTAGTTAGTTACATGGAATATAAAATTCATTTCAAAATTCATGAAATGTTTTAGAAGAAGCTGCCACGCAGAAGAAGGTGAAGGGTTAAGGTAAAATGGGAGTTTATTGAGGCAAGCTCTTCTTGGAAAGTTTAATCTTTAAATATACCTGGCCTGAAGGTATCTGACTAACCAGCTCAGTGGGCTTAGGTTATACTCATTCCTTCCACACATATAAACTGCAATCGGCTAAACAAAGGTGAGCCTGGGAGGGCCATTACTGCCTTGCTGCCAGTACCCCTTCAACAGCTCTTCTTTGTCTGGTGGGCACTAATAGAGCCGGTAAATTTGATTTGAGGTCATCCTGCTCTGCCTAGCTATAATAATTTACTAAGTAACTTCCTTTCTAGGCATAAAGATCTTGATAAAGATTTGCCCTATACATACACAATGATTTTTTTTAGTTTTTATTTATTCACAGTATACCAAATTTGGCTGTGACTGATTTGCTGCTTCTATGCATCCTGGCAGAAGACAATTTTTGTATGTTGACTCTCACCATGCTTGAAATGCCAGGGGAGCAATGCACAATCTGATAAAGTTCTCTTCAGGGAAGTTGGGGATTTTCCATTTTTTTTGAAAATTCAACTCATCTCAAGCCAGGCAGTCTTTTCAGAAGATATACTCCAGCCTTAATTGGGGTGCTGAGTCTGAGGGTAAATGGGTGAAATTTAAGGGCCAGCAATATATAAGTAGTTTCTCTAAATAATCTCACAATCTCTTCAATTCTATGCATTTCGAATGAAGAATCTTGCAGTGTGCAGCCTGCAACATGTTAAATATTCCTGGAACATGGGCAAAGCATTTACACCCAACAAGTAACTCTACATCACTTGCACAGTGAATTCTTTCCCACTTTGCATAAAATACAGTACAACTGAGTGCAAGGGCAGATTGACAGGATAGCAAGCATATGGACGGTCTCCACAGCTTTGTTTCAAAGCCATTGTGCAGTGGCCATGAAGCCCCTTCAATCCATGTGGCTGACATCTGTGCTCTGTGGGTCTTAACACCTCACTTTCTTCAGTCCAAGAATATAGCCCTGTGATGTCAGGGTGACTCATCAATGCCTCTTCTGAATGAGTCTTTGAACTGAGGAAAGACAAGACAGATCCTTAGTATCATGATCTGAGGAAAAACTTCACCATCAGACTTATTAGCAATGCCTTTGCTTTGCCCAGAAGTTTGAAAGCACAAACATAAGGCTTAAAAATACAGAAGTGTGAGAGAGCAATAGCATGCTGTAAGAAGATACAATGGTAAGTGGTTTGAGAGCAGTTAATATCTCATTTGACTTCTTACAAAGGTGTACATTACACAATGAAAGATTACAAGCCTTTTTATTCTTGACTTTAGTGTTTCCATGTTGCCTGCAGGTATGATGAGCATTGTTTTGTTGGGAAGCACTTGGGAGCTGCATGGTGTCTGTCACAATATGTCAAGTCAAACATACAAGCTGAAGAAATGCCCTGATTTTGCTCAATTAGTACTGTTTGCTTTGTGGCCTTCCCATTAGCAAGTGTAAATTTGTACAGTGGTCACCATTTAAAAATCAATATTTACCAAGGGTTATCACATCATCAAGCCTAGGACACTAAGTAGTTCCTTAAACTTTGAGCAGAAAATAATACTGCGATCTGGTAAATATTTAACACACATATCATTTTATGGCAACCACCACTTTTGATACAGGTGTTCATTACCTCTTCCTAGCTAAACCTTAGATTAAATTACATTGCACTGAACTTAGTCTTCACTTCAGCCAGATTTCAGTTAAAGGAGTTGAGGAGAATAATATAGTGTAACTGACTTTATAATGAATATAATGAAAATAACTATAATGAATAATCACTTCCATTTTTTGCTGTCCTCTCATCCCAAAGCATTTGATTCAGTGTGGGTTCTCCGTGGAAATACTGAATTTATGGCTAAAATATATCTAGGGGAAATTAACTCAAGGTTCTGTTTCCCTTTGGGTGTAATAGGAAATTTTCTGTTTGGCAAGGAAGGCTCTCCAGTAGCTAGCTAGACTGTCCAGATACTTCTAAACTAACTGCCCTTCCTTTGATGTGTAAGTAACAGATGTTTAAGAGATAAGAAATTAGATAGATTGTGATTACTGAGAAACAACTTAATTTCAATTCATTACTTGATGTTCTCATTCACTTGTTCTGAAAATGACAGTAGTTAGTAGGGTTGTTGGTTTTTTGTAATTGCCATTTTTTATGTTTTAACAATCAACTTAAACTTAACCTATGCACACCTCTAATTTTGAAACACATCATTTGCAAGCTAATATGTCACTTTTTCAGCGTGAGTTGGAAGTATTTCCAAAATGGCTTCACTTTAATTATGTGTGTGTACCACTTAGCCAGCTTGTTTTCTTGTAGGCTATGGAAAGAGGTAAGGAGAAAGCAAGAAACTACAGCTTTCCTTCCCCCCTTTCCCAAAACAAAACCATTCCCTCCCAGTTTTCTAGAAAAGAGGTATTTCAAATGAACTAGAGGAAGGGCTTGGCAGGGGAGAGATTAGGTTTGGGTATTTCTAGTGGGAAGGAATAGGGATGAATAAGAAACTATCTTGGATAGCTCATTAGCTTTCAAATATTGCATGTGTTTTGTTGATAAAGGTAATAATGTTCACAGAAGTACTGTAAGGCATTTGACTTCGTACCTCACAAAATTTTGATTAAGAAAGTAAAACGATAATAAACTCAACATGGCGTATGTTGAATAGCTTACAAAGTACAATTTTTTCTTGTAATTGCAAACAGGGAATTCTCAAAGAAATTATGTTTTCCTAGTCAGGTCCTCAGGGATCAGTTTTTAATGCCATGCTGTGAAATATTTGTATCGGTGCAGAGGAAAAGACTTAGAATAGGTGTTTGGAAGAACTTTCTGAAATATAGTACAATTAGCTATACAAAGAGGATTGCTACGAAAGCCGCAGTTTCTCAGCAAAGGTTTTTAAGAATTGATTAGGTAATATGTTGGAGGTATGTAAGTTCACTTGTATCTGATTCCTAGTAGGGATATGGTCTAGATGACCCTTTGAGACCCCTCCAGAATTGCATCTGCATGATTCAAAGATAAAGTAATCACTGATAAAATGTGAAAGTGGTCAGGAAATGGGAGCAGTGATAAATAGAAAAGAGAGTAGACTGCTGACACAATGCCAGCTGAATCAGTCTCCAGATAACTCGGGTATAAGGAAGCAACACAGTGTGGTAGCAGAGCCATAGCAGAAGGAGACTGGGAAGAGAAGAAGGGGAGAAGAGGGAGCATAAAACTTACCAGCCCATAGCTGTACCTTTACACAGTACATCACAGAACCTCTGTCGCTAGTTCTGATCTTCCCAGTCCAGACAAAAGCCATCAGAATGGCAGCAGTGCTTTATAATTCACCCTTGCCATAACTAACCCCAACAAGTTATGCCTGTATAATTCATAAGTCAGGCAACGTTTGCAGGAGAAGTATTTTTTATGTCTAACTGATATCATTGGAAAAAAAAGATGAGCTCTTAGGTACACAAGCCCTAAATATTCTCCTTTTTTCCCAACTGTATCAATCTGTCTTATAAAAAATACTACTGGTCCTTATGAAGTCTGCTTTGTTTATACCCTCTGGTCATCATAACTATAACAACCCTACTGTAGTCAGAAATTGAAGTAACAGGTGATCTGATCAAGTCTAGGAGAAGCAACACGGAGGAGAAAGATAGTCCCTTCATTCTGGCACGCAGGCTGTGACACACTCCAGTGGCTGGAAGGTCAGTTAGGACAGATTCAGACTAGAAATTAGGTTTGCTTCCTATCAGTGATATCAAATAAGTCCCAAACAATGTATTAACACACTTAATAGATTCCCCGTCAGAAAAAAATATTAAAACAAGTCTAGATATTTTTAGTAAATTCTGTAGCTCCAAAAGGAGCTGAGATCTGGAGCTAAACCAAGGTGTTTAACAGAGGTTTGGTCTTTGTTAAACAGGAGGTAAAAAAACAGGCGAACCTAGCTGTGCTCTTTGGTTTCATCATCTATGAATCTACAGCTCTGTAATTTAATTCCAAGAGCTTAATTTAAAAATAGTGAGTAAAACAGCTCTAAACCCACTCTCATTTCTAGTTCATTGTTCTAAATTTGAGGCTGCTGTAGCTCTCAATTGTTGTTCTGTGTTCATCTTGTAAAAAGAAACAGGCTAATGCTCCACAAGATGAGAGTCAGGTCAAGCCAACACAGACAAGCTTTTAAGCAATCTCCTCAAGCACCACAAACCTTTGTCCAAACCTCACAGTTTATCACGTTAAGCTTATCCAGATGGTAGGTGATATTCAGGTATTAACAATTCACGTTCATTTCCACTTCTGTCCCTGTAGAAAACTGTCAGGAAGTCTCCCTGGTGGTCTTGTAAAAGTAAAGGAACCCACATATGCATGAATGTCCACCACATACATAACAGTATCTTGTTCTGAACTAAAAAACAAGCTCTTAGTAATTTAGAATCTGAAATACATACCAGAACATGGCTTCAAAAGGTATGAAATTGTGCAAATAGCAAGTACCTTCCCTAACTGCTTGTGTTGTGACAGTCCCAGGCTCTTGAGGACAGGACTGGGAAAAAAGGGAGAGTCCAACCCGCAAGCTATTTATCTGCCTGCCTGTGAAAGCTGAAGCGATGGGGCTTTCTGTGAACAAAGGTAGGTCTCTTCTCTCCATACAGCATTACAGGTGCTGCTACAGGTCCAGTCCAGAGTGCTATCAGCTGCATGCCCAGAACTACTGCATCAGATTTATGCACTGGGAAACCTGGAGATTTTTAGTATACATACCAGGCAGCAGAAATAAGTGTGGAGTTACAGAGCAGATTAAACTGGCATGGAGATGTAGTTATAACAGAACGTGTAGCTGGAGAAATTACAGTCTGGCAGGAACCAAGAAAACTTTTTTTCTTTTTCTTTTCTTTTTTTTCCTTGGGAAAACTGTGGGTTTACAATTTTAAAGGTTGCTTGCAAATCATTAGGGCTGCCTTTAAATTTCTCCAAAGGTACCCGGCTTACAATAGGTCCTAGCAGAAAGCATCTCAGCTGTCTGCTTCCCTGGTGCATTGTTCCCCCATAAACACCTTCCCATTCCCTGTCCCCCTGTGAACACCTGCTGCCTGTGGGACTAAGGCCTGGGACCACAGCCTCTCTCCCAGGAGAGGAAGACTAAGAAGTGAGGCAACAGATGTTCAGGACACACTACAGAGCTCTGCAGTTTTGATGGGGTGGAAATAGTAGGGTTTCAGAGCAGGAGCTAGCAGAGCTGTGTGGATCTGGGCGGGTTTCAGGAACACATCCTTCTGTGGATGCGCATCACTGACAGCAAGACAAAACCTGAAACCCAACCTCCTTGTTTAATCCCTGGACATATTACCAATGTCTTACCAAACTATTTCCTTCTGAATTTTTTTTTTCTTTCTGTTTTAATCGCCTATTTCCACCCATCAGTTTTCTCTTCTTTGTTATAGTGAGTAAACCAGCTGGCACTTTAAAGTCCTCCAGATGTCCTACTCAGCTGCATGTCATCTAGAACCCCAAAAACCTCTTGAGTGTTTCAAGTCACCTGTTCCTCAGGTCTGTCTCCTCTTCTACAGCACAAGCAGGTCACCTTTGCTGGCATCAGTTTGAGCATCCAGCAGCAGGGACATCCAAAATGGGCTGATAGGTAGCTTGAGGCACCTCACTTAGATGTCTAACTTGAGAAAGATAGAATAATTATCTAATTTAGGAGCATTGCCGTCCTTTTTATTTAGCCAAAGAGAGAAGTAGATTCCTGCAGAGAGCAATTCAGGGCACCTAAGTTCAGTTTCTTGCAGAACCTATTTCTTTTCAGGGAAATATGGAAACTGAGGGAAGATTGCAGTTCTAAATGTGTATATTAAGTCCCTGCAGCTAAGCAGTATGAATATCCTGGCTGCCTTCTTCCACAGTTCATACATCCCATACAAGTTCAGGCACCCATGAACATTGGCGGATATAACAAGGGATTTTCTTGCATAGCTACTGCCTTCACTGGTGCCTTTTTCTCTCTGAGCTGAAAGCGTGCCACAACATTCAGAGCTCATTACAGCGCGCAATGTGTTGTTACCCTACCCCAGCAACCCAGAGGTACAGATTTTTGTAACACTGTCTCTTTTTTAATACACGTTCATCCTCTGGGGAGAATTTTCATTGCATCTGCAGCTGGAAGTGTCTTGGTGGTTCTGCTCTCCTTATGAGGTGCAGACAGTACAGAAAGAGGAAGAGTGGTCAGCAGCCTAAGTGGCACAGAAAGTTTCTCAGCTGTCTATTGCTGCAAGCTCAGCAGCCCTCACAGGGTTAACCCAGAAGTGGGCTTCTGCTGTGTCTTGACACAACTCGGAAGTTTGCCAAAGAGAATTAATTAAATTTCATGCTTTTCATCAGACTTATTAAATGTACTCATCCCTACCAGCTCCCATACTGACATGGGCTATTATTATTACTACTACTACTACTACTACTACTACTACTACTACTACTACTTCTTCTTCTTTACAATTAGTGCGTGATTCTCTAACCAACATTAAATATTTGACTGGAGAGCATTTCTGAGTTAATTCTTTAACACCAGTCTAAACTATACAAAGCACTGAGAATCACAGAAAAGACATTTATTTTAAGTGTCAAAGTACTTTTCCTATGTTAAAATTTTTAGGGAAATGCTTCTTCACAGCTCTGTCTTAATTTTTTCTAGACTTAAGGAATGCCTTGATCTGAGATGTGTTTGCATTTTGGAAAGGTGAGGTATATTTTGGGCGGGGGTGGGGGGAGAAAAGGGAATGATTACTACAACATAATGTGTGGTAAAATATTTCTGAAGTGTTTAGAGGAAAACAAACTGTTGAAAATATGCACATTTACCGATTCTTGCCTTAGATTTATATGTTTGATGGTTGTTTTATTTTTTGCAGTTGTTATTTAAACCCTATGCAATTAATTCAGTGCAGCAACGTGAACCTGTTAGGATCTGCTGCTGTGGATTCTTTAGGCTGATAATGGATCTCAGAGAGTAAGACCGTAAATTGCAGTGTGCAGCTGTTCAGCCCTTTCCAGTGCAACCTGTGATAGCATCCTCATGGTGGATGATACAAGTTGCTGAGAGAGATCACACAGCTGGTCAAAGCACTATGCCGAGATGAAGTAAATGCTATTCAAATCCTTACTTCCCATCACAGGGAAATGTATTGGAACAAGTATACTAAACTGTCCAGTATTTATAGACTTTAGTAACATGGAGTGTTCATTAAAGACTGTCTGCTTTAGGATTTGTACCTTGTGCTACATTCAAGCTCAGTGTGAACTGTCCTACTTTTGTTGGGTTGTGCAAAAATCAACTTGCATTTTGCCTTGGGAAAGAGGCTCAATTTGTATTTGCTTAGCCCTAAGACTTGTGCAGAGAAAGCAAGTTTGTCATGTATCTGTCATGACATTATCTAGATAATTCCTTTTGATAAGCAGTATCATTTTTCTGGAGCAGTATTGAAAAGGACTTTACCCTGGAGTGAATTGAGAGCAGCCGATATGGTTGGATAAATACTTAAGTTCTGCTTGGTATCAGGTGTATGCCTTCTATATGAGAGATAGTCTGTGTTCTTCGATTGTAAAAAATGTCTCAGGTTACCCAAGAAATTATTCTCCAGACCTGATATTTTTAGGTTGGCTCTTCTCCAAATCTGGCCATTAACGCATTCAGAAAAAAGAAGGTATTCCTGTTAAGGCACAGCATTGTACACAGCGAGCTTGGGAACAAGCTCATTTCTTTCACGACAGTTACATTGCTACTCCTGAGCCGCATGGTTTGATTGATGTTTGGACCCCAGCATTGCAAACGAAAGAACATTGGTGGACTGCAAAGGCCAAACAGAGACCCCATGCTCCAGCAGGAAAAACCTCATGGGTTGCAACCCACAGCTCCTTTCCTAATGAAATACTCTGCCATTGTCAAACAATAAATGCTACAAAAGGAATATTTTTTCTGAATGTTTTCATCATCATAAAATCTTTTCTGCATTAATGCCCAGCAGCAACAACCGTAGAATACATCTAGAACACAGGGTATCTCCCCGGGATTTCTCTGTACCAGTATTTGTATTATCATTGCTGCTATTTACTTGAGCCCTGGTAGGAGATAAACTTCCAAAAATGCCAGTATGGGCAAAGCAGTAGAAAGCGCTTGTTGTTAAACCTGTCCGCACATCTCGGGGTGTCCCAAGAAGGTTAAGGTGTGAGCCTTTCCTTTTTCCTTTTATTCTTGGATGATTGCTCCCTGCCATAGCTTTGCTCTTCCCTGCGTGCACGCTCCCAACCCAATACCCCTGCAGAACTGGTGGTACGTGAGGGTGGAGGAGTGCACAGCTGATACACCCAGTGAGTGCGGGCGCTGGTGACAGACCAAGGTGAGGGAGCAACAACAGCCCACACACTTATCCAGCACCTCTGACCTATGCACCAAGGCCACAGCTTTAAGGGCATTTGTCAAAGGAAAGTGAGCAACTGGGGAAGCAGTCCTCCCAGCTCCCAGAGTTCTATTCTGCATCTTGGATTTTTCTTAAACTGCAACCCCTGGAGGCAAACTACACAACCTGAAGATTTCACATGTCATTAAAATTACAGGCATACACGCTCACGCACACACACACATTCTCAGGTGTTACGTTAGGGGAGCAAAGCCTGAGAATATGGCAAAAAAACCCAACCCAACCCTGTGGACAAAGGAAAAGAAAATAGTATTTTTTAATTTTTTAATACTGTGAGCCAGGCTCATAATTTCTCAGCATTTGAAGCTGGCAATAATTTATATTGCTAGGTACATGCCTTAACACAGGTGGGACTTGTCTGCTTGAGAATCTGAAGGCAATATCTTTTATGGTTACAAAGCAGCCAGCCAAGTTGTGCTTTTATTCCTGCTCCCATTTCCTTCCAGCTCTCCGACTCTTTTTTTCCTTGTCCTTTTCTTTCCTCAGCGCTCCCCCCAGTCATCCACCCTCCATCTCACAAAGGGGGAGGCTTGTGAATTTGTTATACTCGGTGCTGGAGCACAGGCAAACTCTGGAGGGATCAGGCGAGCTCGTTTTCATCTTTTATAAACAGCATCTCCCTCTCCCTCTGTGCTGCAGCCTGTGGTGACACTGACCTCTGGTGATCACATAAGTAACACTCACACTGAAGTGACACAGCTGCAGTTTTGAACTAGGGTGGTTTCTTTTACCAGAACAGTGGCTCCCCTTTAACGAGGCTCTATTTTCCAGTCTGTTTTGCACCATAAAGGATGGACACGGGTACGTCTCCCAAGGCTTGCTCCTGCTCTGATTTTACACGTGGGAATTATCACAGCCCTTCTGTTACTCTAATAAGTTTTGTACAACATTTCTCAAAATACATATTGCGCATGATAGACAAGTTTATCATCTGTCATGCTATTTCTTGAAAACTGACTTAGATATTGTGTTTCACGGGGTCCTTAATTACGAAAACGAATTTGGAATAAAGCTGTGGCCCGCGCAGAAGTGACACCGTGCAGCTTCTCGCAACGTTCTGCCATCCCCAGGATTTCTCCTCGCACTCGCCAAACACGGCATTAACTCCACTGAAGTGAACGGAAACCAGATATCTACCCAGGCTAGTTTTTGTCCATCTAGCCAAGAAAAGCAAATAAATCCAGGGCTAGGGCTGCAAGTTTTCAATTGCTCATTTTAAAAGTGCTCCATTATGATATTGGAATGATCTCAGCACACTGATGTTACAGAATCAAATATGTGCTGCAGCCCTTGGCAGAAGTGAGCATTGAGTTAATGAAAAGAGTTTCGGCTTGACATTCGCTCTATTTTGTAACCTTAATTCTACTTTAATTTATTCTTTGGAAATTTTAGAGCTCAGTCCCATGCAGATGGAGTGAGAGAAAACGTTGTGTTGCTTATTAATCGTTAGCAAATCTCCAAGATGTGGCAATAGGGTAATGACACAGGTATTGGAAAACACACTTTGAATGAACTTTAATTAAAAATGTAAGGACTGATGATACCCTCATTATACAAGCAATGCTTTTTGAACATCATCCGGTACTGCTGTAGCCCAGTAGGTATGAACAGTCCTTGATCTCCTTAGGATAGCTTAAAATGCAAGGAAAAGAGGGAAAGGATTAATTAAATGCAGGCACTTTAAGTAAGTAAAAAATTGTTTTCCACAAAAAAACACATGGCAAGGTGTCAGGTTAGATGAAAGATACAGACAGCTAGATAATAATCCCCTTGACTGTGTGTTTAACTTTTCTTCTATTGATAGATTTGCCTGAGTAGTATTAAAACATTTCATGAATCTGTTTAAAACACTACTTTACTGTAGCAGAATAAAAATGAATGCTTAGTAGTCTGCCTTATGCTTTTAACAAACAGATTTCATTTACTCCTTTGAGCCAAGCAAAATTAGAAGGACCTAAGGGTCTCTGATCGTTTGCCCAAAATTAATGATCAGTTATTGAATAATTAACTGTCATTGATATCTCATTTCTAAACAAATCAATGGACCCATTTAAATGTTTGTGTAATGATAGCAATATAATCCTTCCTCATATGAACTGCAAGTGAATAGACCAAAGAGAAAAAGCACATTCTCCACCCGAAGTAATTATGAGACCTACTTAAAAATCATTTGCCTCAGCAGAAATATAAAGTATTTTTCTGCATAATTTACCTCCAAAATGTGTGCATTTGGCTTCCACTTTAAAAAATAAAACCTGTGTGAGAGGAGCTAGTGCTCCAGTATCCTTGAAATGTGAGAGCAGGCGTGTAGGTGATGATCCTAAGAGCACGGCGGGGCACCCGCAGCCATGGTGTCCAAAGGAGCTGCGGAGGAGGGCATCCATCGCCCCCGCAGCCAGCCACTCGCGAGGGGCATCACGCGACTCGTGCGAACTGGTTTGCAAAAGATGGGTCTAGGGAGGGAACATAAAAGGCAGATCGCTGCGGTTCATTAACCTCTCCCTCCTGATTGCTTTCCTCCCCACCACCCAGCACTGCCCTTCAAGGCAGTCAAACACGGTCTGGCAGTCTAGGATTTAAGTCAAGACAAGTATATTTTTTATGATACCATAATGTCTTTGTAGTGTGTGAACAAAATTGCTACCACCAATGAGGATAACTTTACAGATGACTCCGTCCCTGTGTTTTTGAAAATACTTTGGAGCGTCAAATACAATACTTAACGCTGATTGTCTTAATAAACAGCAGTGGCACGTAAGCACTTCAGCTTGGGTGCGGAGGGGAGTGCTGTTCATTTCAAGGCACAAGTACAGAAAACTATAAAACTATTCAGACCAGGAATTAATTGTAAAATGTAACATAATTCACTCAGAACATCGTGGACTTACCCATTGCTAACCCTTCAACTGGTAGGACAGTGAATGCTTGAAGCAGAATTATGTATTAGTACTAGGAAGAGATGGCATTTTAAGCATTTATTAAGAGGTCTGTGAACATAACAAATGACACAACTGGAAACAGAAATGTTTGCCTTATTATTTCAGTGAAAGTTTAAACAATAGCAACAGCAACAACTCAAAGCAGCAAAAATCCAAAATATGGGACTGAAAATCTTAGTGCTCAGCTATATTTAAAAAAAAATAATTATTATGTGTGTAAACTAATCCCAACATCTAGTTATTTTTGCTGTCACTGATTCACTCCCACACTTTGGCAACAAGCACATTAGATTTGCCTTCATGTTTCTATTAACTGCTACTTAAACAGTTCCACTCCTACTCTTCTGGAACAGCAGTATCTGAGTATTTCCCAGGAATGCTGAGGTACATTCTCCGTCTTAGCTGTCCGGTTTTAATAAGTCACCAAATTTTGCCTCAGTTTGGTATTTGTAGGTTTTCTATGAGACCAGGCAGAGTCAGTAAGGGATTAGAGAGGGCACAAATTTCCCTCCTGTCCCAGCACAGTGTCGGCATTCTCTCTCAGTTTTGAAGAAGCTTTATGTACTGGAATATGCCTTTCCCCTCCTATTCTGCTGAATTTACCAACTGTCATGTAACAAAAGTATATTTTAGTGTTTGTGAGCTTCCTTTTCAGTGAAAAATCCTTAGGTCTTTCCTAGCCTTCCCAAATCTGAATGTATCTGAGACATATAGCAGTACACTGGTCTTTTTTTTTTTTTTTTTTTTTCCCTTCTAGAAATTAGACCAAAAAAAATATGCATTTATGTCTGATTCCACTTCTGAGTGTGGAGTAAGCTGGGAGGGGGTTGGCAATCCTTGTTAAAAATTGGAGAAGGGGAAAGCTGCTGGGATTTTGTTTTTGCAGGTGACCTACTGCTGCAGAGCTGCCTTTGTGATTGTTCCATATTAGGAAAATTCAGAATCAAAGAGTTCATATCTGAGTAATGTTATTAATTACAAAAAAAATAGTATTTCATAGCAGAAGTAATTTCTACATATATACAATACATAATTAGGTGTATTTATATGTAGAAGGAGTTTGTAGGATAAACATAAGATAAACATACACTGACCCAGAGGAGAGGACTTAACAGCTTAGCTTTAGCCAGTCAAGTTTACAGTGGATGCACAGGCATCCCAGCATACTGCAGAAAGCTCCCATCCCAGTCTTACAAATGCTGTCATGCATCGAGCCACTGCGTGTGTTCCTATCATACCTGCAATGTTAGCAATTGAAAATGAGATGTGTGTTCAGTTGACATATTCACGATGTACAGAGCATTGAAAGAAATTAAAGATGCAAAAGAAATGTTAAAACAACCCATTTTTTTCCCTTTCAGCTGTTTGAACAGCAAGCTTCTTATTTCTTTCCTATGAATCTACACTGATAATAAAAGGGAATTTTTAAGGAGAAGTGGTGAAGTTTCCTAGCTGAAAATGTTTATAAAATATCTACTTATCTCAAAATGATAATGATGAGAACAGCTAAGAAGCAATTACTATTTGCTTGAATATGCTGCCAGTGATCTTGTTTCATGATTTTATTTATCACTTTAGTTTCACAGTATTTGACAGAAATTGAATCATCTTTATTTGTATTACATGTGCATCAAGCTTTTTGTGGTTGGCAGTTACAGTCACCACCAAGTTCTGCTTGGCCCTATAGCAGACAATATTTTCAAAACCTATTGCAACACAAAAAATTATTTAGAGCAAGTTTAATTGTAAAAGTGCTGGGTTTGTAGCCATATTTATTGATCACCTGATAAAGGTATTTGTTTCTCAGTCTGGTGTCTTAAATAAAGAAGGGTGGCGTGCTCTTCTTTCACTTTAATAAATGGTGTATGTGTGTGACAAGTACCAGCCTGAATAAAGCATATGATAAACATTTGTTTTCAAAGCCATGATCTAGTTCTTTAATTTGAATATAAACAAGCCTGATTTAGAATTAAAGGGATACTCTGCACTGAGATTTGCCTCCTTGCTTTGTTTTGCATTTTAATTTTTTTCCCTGTTCTTCTGTTCTTACCCTCTGTTCTTAGATTTTATAGCAATGAAGGCCAGCAAAACTGTTTCTCTACCTCAGAATCTTTAATGACATATATTTTATATACGTGTTATATGTTATTGTAACTGAAACAGCTGGTTTTGAAGTAATTCCCCTTGGAATATTTACAGTTCAATAGTAGTATCAGAGAGGCAATAAAGTGAAGCTCACCATAAACAAAAGTAAACCAGGCATAATTTCAAAGTTGAGGGATTTAGGAAAATATAAACAAGCTGCAAGACTAATGAAAAATAAACTAAGTTTCTTTTAGTTTTAATTCTGCAAGGTGCTGTTAGTAACTTTATAAAGGAAAGCCATAATTTCCAGTATAATTTTTTAAAAAATTGAGTGTTGCTTTTTTTTTTTTTTTCTTTTTTAGTTGAAGATGTTATTCTATTGCTTCCTCTTGACAGTCCAGGTTTTCTGTCAAACCAGAAATAGATATGTTGCAATCTGCCTGAATTCTGGCTTTGAAACATAAAGGTAACTTGGTTTTGATTGTCATCTGATACCATCCCTTTTTGTGGGGTGGCTAAGAGATGCTGAATTAAAGCAAATTTATTCCAGCATTTGTTGAGTTTAAACTCCAAACATACGTCTACCTGAAACAACAACTCAAAAATATTTGGGGAGGGCAAACAACTATTTTCTCTCCAGTTCAAGAATGATGGCTGCTCTCATCCAACTGACCAAGTTAACTAATTTCAAGTTTAACTACTAAAAGAAAGGCTAAAGGCTTTTTTTTTTTCCTTTTCACTCTGCTGTTACTGCTGCAGTATATTTATAGGAAACACAAAAGAGAATTAAATCAAAACACTGATTTAAAAATGCATAACATCAATGTCACAACAGTGTTTTTATCATCTAGTGATAAACTCAGAACACCTCCCTTAGTTTATAAGGCTGATTGCAGCTAAAGGCAGCGCTAGACTTTCATGCATTTAGGAAACGCATTATTATAGTTTTCAAAATCATTACTTTTTGCAAGCAAAATTTATTTTGTTTACTCAAATCAGATAAATGTTACGGGTATTTTATTCATAATTTTTCTACTTATGTATATTGACATTTTTCACCAGATTCTTCCAGCGCTCCAAGTTGGGATGTCAAAAAATGTGCTTGCAGAAATGAAAGTATCCTCATTATGCAAATTTAGGTTCCACTGATAGGCATGTTCTGTTTTATAAATTACATCCTCTTGTCAGAAGTCAAATTGTATTTGAATAACTTCATGGAAATTGTCACCAAGATTTTAAATTGTGTGCCTTGTATGCCATTGTTGATTTAGTCAGTGAGTAAAAAATGGACATATGTTGATTTTTAAATATGTGCATGATTGTTTTGTCATAAATGTTATTTAAATGAAACCCAGATGCATATGTAATTTTTCATGTATATTTTTGTAAAGTTTTGCATTATATAAATAATCTTAATGTTTATAGTTAATAAAATATGTTAAACAGTATGAGTTGCTGTATATTTTAGTCTTAACAAGTTTGTTTCCTATAAACATTCTTGAAAAAATTTCCTGTAGGGTAAAATAAATATACATGTTCCAATAAAAATATTAAAGCATAAAAGTTAAAATGAGAAGTGAACTTGAATTATGAAAATCGTTTTTATCTGCTATAAAAAGACTGCCTTTCTTATTTACATTTTTCATGAAATTTACAAAAAACAAACACCAGTATGTTTCACTCATATTGTTGAAAGTATTCATCAATACTCAAATATAAGTAGATTTCTTATTGTAAGCTAAGCAGTTTAATTAAAAATACGTTTAAACTCATTACAAAGAATAAACTGAGTTCAGAAAAGAATATATTTAAATAATTTATAGAGCATCGAGATGCTGATTTTAATTTAGAAAATAATGTATTACTCTCATTAAAAAAAAAAATAATTGACAAGAGATATGTTACCAGCAAAAATGTGTTTTTACAGAAGCTCATAGTTTGGTTGATCTGAGTTTTCAGAATGACCATTATTGCAGCTGGAGTAATCTTTGATGTTAAGAAAAGTGGAAAAATCAAAGTGAAGTGGTAAATCTGTTCATTTTTCAAACATATTAATCTTGTCAAGATAATACATAAAATCAATCTTTGCATTTTTTTTCACAGCCTTTTATTCCCTTTTATCCAAAATATGAAAGCACTTAGGAGGATAAAGAAATGTGGATGACTTTGGGAAAATGATCTGAAAATATATTTTGTCTGTTGGTATTAAACAGTGACACAAGTGATGTGAACTGCGCGTGGTCAAAACATGAATTACTTGTTCAACTATTGGTATTCGTCATATTTGTTCTGCTTATAATATGAATATACAGCAAATTTCTGGTACAGCTTTCTTAACAATTCAACTGAATTTCAAACCCTGACAGTAACAAATACAAATTGCACCAGCCCAAAAAAATTGTTGGGGCTAATTTTAATATTAATGAATTCTTTACAACCTCAGTTCAGCAGTTTCGATTAAGCTTTAATTAGTAGCCAGAGGGGAATCCAAAACAAAAATAAGGAGTTGAATTGCTAATTAAGTTAGTTTGATGAGGTAGAGTTTTAGTAAAAGACTGGTTGTTGTTGGCTGTGCTGGTTCTGACAGGCTAAAAATACTAAAGATTATCATTATTGTAACTAACATCCTACATTACCAACAGATTTCTGCAAGGAGCAGACAGTTCATTAGAGTACAACACTTTTGTGTGTCAGTATGAGAATTAAAGTCTTGTTAATAAGATAGCAGTGCATGGGAACCATAGACCAAGACAAGGAAACGGATAAATTATCTAGTTATTTGATACTCCGGTATGCATCTGAATCTAATGTGCATTTATTTGTTTGGAGCTGCTTGTCAGTCAATTCTTTTCCCAAACGGAATTTTGTTTATTAGGCTACCAGGCTTAGTGATTTTTCTTCTGACATGTCCATCACAGTCACATTTTTCTTAATTTACATGCTTTAGCTGATATGATGTTCACCAAAAACTGTATTTAATAGTGCATGTGTAGATGCAAGTAGGTGTGGTGTTAGATGCTCTGCCTCCAAAACCTACATCTCAAAGAAGGCAATTGAAGAAAAATCTATAAACAGACTTAGCTGAAGAAGCAGCATGTAGTAAAATTATATAGCTATGTTTTTTCCCTAATGATAGCTTTGATAACAGGTTAAAATCTCGGCCAGCTTGTCATTATCAAATGAATTTTTACATTGCCAAATTAACTATTGCATTCGATTAAATATTTTTGACATTATAAGTGTGCTACTGTAGCTCCCAAAAGATTACTAATTATAACCACTAAAGCTCTGCAGTGATAGCAGTTCAACCAAACTACACGTAAGAAATGTGTTAGATATCTCTGTAAGGATCGTATGGAATGTCATTTGATTTCACTATACTTTGATGTTTTCTATAATTTATATTTTGTCCTTTTGCTTAAGGTTTCAAAGCCTACAAACCCAATAATGAAGGGATAAGGGATGACAGAAAAATAAATTATATTGTTTCTGTGGCATTAAATATAAGCCTGCTATCAGAGCTACATAGCACTAGCGAATTGTAATCAGGTACTTTGACTTAACACTGTTTTGTTTTATAATAAGAGTGGTTGCCATATGTTGGAAGTCCTATCTGTCTGTGTCTTAGGGGTTTCATACCTCTGTAACAAATCCAAAAACTCATTTTATAATACCTTAAATCTACCCATTGTAATGTAGCTCCACTAGTGTAAATCCACATCAAACTTTCCTCATGAATGTTGCTAGAAGATTACTTATATTATCACTGAAAGCAAGGGGAAGCATTGAATTAGGATGCAGAAGATAGAAGAAAAATAACTTTCACTAAATCTTCTTTTAATGCATAGTTTACAATTTTCTTTCACTCAGCATGAAACTGATTAAAAGCACATGGATGCCCCTCATAAAGAATGCTTTGCACAAATAGATGTATTGTTTAATATATTTACATCCCTGAACACTTGGATTTGAACTGTAACACAGCGATGTAGCGGTTGTTGGAAAGGAACATATGGTATCCACTATACATCTATTTGAATATAGAGCACATTCCTCTGCTGTCTCACTCTCTCCCAGTTGCATCCAGGGATTCCCACTGGAAGACCAGAGCCTCTTACAGTAAACAAATTACATTGGTGGTATAAGCTGACAGAGGCACTGTTTCTGCCAGGTGTCACACCAGCAAGCAAATAGGGTCATACGCCCGTCCCTAAGAGTAGATGTATAGGCACACACAAACTCTCTGCTCACTACTTTGTTTAATTGAAAAATGAAGGACAATTTAAATCTTCTAGAGGAGCCATGATGAATCTGCTGTTTGTTGTTTGGATGACTTTCTTCAGTGCATATTTATCACAGATCAAGGCTATTTTTTATTTCTTATTTCACTGGTGTTTTTTCAAATACCAGACTGACTTTTTCCCGGTGTGGTTCGCTTACTGTGTCAAAATTAAAAGAAAGATATAATTATTAGACAAAATACAACTCCCCAAACCAAATTGTCGTTCAGTGAAAAGACCAAGCAAAGATTTCTGGATTAGTGAAATGGAATGCAAGATCATTAAAAATCTTCAAGATTCCCCAGAAGCAGCATGAAAGTATAACCGAATGCTGCATTTGAAAGTTTTATGTTTCCGATGTTTGTCTTCTTATGCCAGTTTTAATGCTGGTGTCTTTGCTGACCTTAGTGTAATTACTGCTGACTGACAATTGTGGAAATGACAGAAGAATCGGACTTTTTATGTGATGGAAAAAGTCTGCAGAAGTTCTATCACTGAAGGGCATTCAATTAGTGCCTGTTAATAAATATTTTTCCCTTTCAGATTTTATTTTGATTTATTTCAGAATCAAATGCAGACTATTCTAGTACACAACACTTGCAGTATGAGCATCTTTTCACATACTGAAAAATCAAAATCTTTACAGTCACAGTATGTTAACTAGATGTTCAGTTTTATTAATGGAGTTAATGTAAAGCTAGCCATCATTTCAGCCTTTAAATACTCAGGGCAATAAAAATAGCAATACTATTCACAGAATAGATGATTTGTTTTGATAGGGAATGTTAAAATAAAATTCATGGAATACGTTAAGTCAAAATGAAATGAGTTTGTGCTTTGGGGGCTTCATATAAGTATGTATGTGTGTGTGTGTGCGCGCGCGCATGTGTATACGGCTGTCTGTGCATAGACATATAAAAACATAATATATATGTATTTATAATGCCTCTGAAACAATCTCCTGTTTCCCCACTCTCCAAAACTGTAATTTGTTTAGCAGACTCCCAGTTGTAGCTAGATATGAGTTTGTGTGCCTGTGTGTGTGTGTGTGCACGCACACTGTGTGTCCATTCCCTGTAAGGGCACAGAGATGGGAGAAGGGGCTGCCTTTATATTATTTTGTTTGAAAACTTTTTTTTTATTATTGGTTTGTACATACAAGATGATTTTATATTGGTGACTTTAATTTAGGAATAACTGAATAACACCTAGCAGAAAGAAAATTAAGGCTGAATATAAAGGAAAGGAATCACAAAACTTGTAATATTCTGTTAGTCTGTGGTATATTCTACTACAAAAATGAAGAGAAAATTAAGAAGTAGGGTATGTGAGACTTTTCAAGTACATGTGAGAATCTTAAAGTGGACGATGTTAAGATCTTTTTTATAAACAAGATGTTGATCCCTGTTTTATGTTATTTGTCTACAAATATATCACCCACAGAACTGTCTGAAATACATCTGAAGCAGTATTTTTGGATAGAGGAGATACTTGAAGCCTTGAGAGCAAGGTATCTTCCAAAACCACGTTGATGGTTCGCATAGAAAATAAGGACTGTTTAGGCGAGACAAAAGTCTTGATGAGCAATCCAAACTGCTGTTCCAATGAGTTAATAAGATAATCCTGGAAGGAGAAGGAACCTAACTCTTCTTTTGCACATGAAAACAAATAACTCACTTTGTTTCAGTATAACAGATTACTTGTGTTTTGAGTAATCCATTGATTTTGACTGCATTCCTATATATCCTGAGGTATTTTACTATACACACTACAGCACAACTGCCCAGCCCTATGTTCAGTAGAGACTGAAACTCAAATTAGAAGGCAATAAGCTTTTAAGAGCTCCACTGCTTAGCGGAAGATGCCTTGAGAAGGCTGGACTTTGAAGACAGTACAAAAACATCAACCAGCCCTCAGCTGAGCAGGAACCTGCAGTCCTTTCACAAATAAACTGCACACACTTTTTTTTTTTTTTTTTTTTTTTAGTGTTAGTTTCTTTTAACTCAAAGTTTGAATGACTAGCAGGTATTTCTACCTAGTGTAAGTCTATTCTTGCAATGCGCATCAAACACATATCAGCTTTCATTTCACCTGGTTGAATCAGGATTTTCAGATCTCCACTCCACAGTGCCCAGATGACCGCTAAAATTGCCGTGAGATCTTTCCAAACATGTACAAAAGAATCAAATCTCTGCTCAGATTCATGTTCCCAGTGATTTGGTAGGAGTTTGGGAATGTGTTGTAACAGTGTCCACTACAAAATCAATGTCTCTTCCCATGTCATTAGGCAGATGGACAGGCTGGCAGACAGGACCAGCCTAGTTTGGGGGCAGGGACAAAAATAACACGATCATATTTCAACTCATTGTTCAAGTTTAATGAGTTCTGCCCCAGCTCCAGCACTAGAAGGGTATTGTAAGGGAAAAACAAAGGGACCCTTCTTTTGTCTTTCTTCACAAACTATCAGGCCCCATTACTGAAAATTAAGGTTCAATAAAATTCGTATTCAGAGATAATTAGCGGACAGCTTTGTGGTGCAGCGGATAATATGACCAACGTGCTGGTTCACAGCAGTGTGTGCTGAAGTGTGAAAGAGCCAGTTCTCCGTTGCTGCTTCTGAGGTCATACCCCCTCATCCTACATACAATGTGGCAGTCAAAATGCAGCATTCTTACCTGCTGTGATAAAAAATACACCAAAGCAAATAAATTATTTCAACCCACCTCCCCCTCGCAGCTTTTTTTTTTTTAAACAAAGCTAGATCATTAGTAATAAACTATGACTTCATTAGAATGTTCCACATAACAGGATTACAGAGGAATGTGTCAATAATTGGCAAAGGTTTGTCTTTCATTAATTAACACCTTTGTATGAATACAAACTTGTTATCCTCACTTTTTATAGGTGAAATATTACCATTAAAATTAGACCTTCAGTTTTAAAAAAAAAATCCTTGATGGTGTTAATTTGTACAACCGAACATTTTCCAAATATTGTTTAGATTGGAAAAGAAACCAAATCTGAAAACAGGCAGCATTTCAGGAAGACTGCTTTTCTCTGCACTAAGGGAAAGCTTCAGAGTTCTACTCCTTTATATATATGCATGTAAAAGTGTATATATACATTCTCTATATACCGGAGAATATTTAGGGTAGTAACTAACTGCAATATTTGTTCTAGTTTTGTTGCTTAACAAAAAGTGCACATTAACTACTTTAGCTTTGCTTTTCCCATCTGTCACTGAGTACACAGCTCATAAGCTTATGGGCAGTCTGTCATATTGGACTGTTTATCCTGACATACAAATGTCTATGTGGACAGAGAGCAAAGAACAAATTCTACCTAAAAAAGGTTAGAGAATTTTTCTGAGTTAAACACAGTCATTTATATTTTTACCGGTTTCAAATGATGTCTTATAAATGTAACTTTTAGCATTCATAAAGACAATGAGTAAGATACTCATACGTGTAGTGGGATCCTGACTTGAGCTAAGTTCTTAGATGCATGATGTTGTTTCACTGCTGACATTTATTTTGATCACTAAATCATTTTCAAGATGGATCCTATAAGTGGAAGGATGTGCAAGAGCTTAAAATCTCACCATCCCTGTTGAATTTGGTGGGGTGATCAAAACTTCTAAAATAATCTTCTGGTTTTTGTGGGTCATAATATCCCCTCTTTTGGGAGCTTTTGACCAGAGCCCTATGTCCTCTGACATGGGCTCTTCTCACGGAATCAGCCCCAAAAGGTACTAAATACTTATATCAAACAAAACCTCAGTAAACTGGCATTTTCTCACCCCTTGCCCAGGCTTTGCTGGAAAGGTGGATAGGATGATATTTAATGTGAGTTGTTCTCCAGGAGTAACTATATATTCCCACGTACTGATGGGATTTTTTTTTCCCAAACCCCTTTTTATTTCACAATTCACTGCACAATAAGCATATTGTCAAAAACCAATAAGAAATGGGAAATGGGAGCACATTTCCTTTCTATCTAGTTCAGTAAAAGGCAGTACGTGGTGTTACTTTAAAAGTCTGTATGGAAATATCCAAAAACAATGTGGATTTGTCATCCATCTCACAGAGCCTTTTCACGAGCTTAAATGTGAAAAATGGCTTCAGATATCAGTGAATTCAACTTGTTAAAAACAGGTCAAATTTTTTTCCCCGAAAAAATCCATTCTCTGATTGGTGGGGGAAAGTAGGTCCCCACTTCATCGTTGTTTTGGAGGAGGTGGCTCTTTGAAACTGCATGGACTTCAAGATTTTTCAGACTCTTGGGAGTTGTTTTAAAAAATAACAGCTTGCAGTAGGAAAATCTCAGCAGTCTGCAATACAAGGCTGAACTCCTACTGATTATAGTGGAAACAAGTTTATTAACACTACATAAAGAAGCACTTTCATCTGCATTTCAGTGTGTAGTGAATTTAGCATGTGATTAGAAAAGGAGGATTAAGGCTGTGTCTACATTAGCAAATAATTCGGTATGATAAGAGTAAATCACTAGATCAAAGTAGTCAGTGCTGAAGTCCTGCATCATGCTATGTGGTTGAAAATTTTCATTTCAGACCAGGTTTAGTGTGATCTCCTGGCCTGAATGTCCTCATCGCACATATGGTTCAAAGTCACCCACTCAATATGCAAACACTGTGGCTGCATTAGGGAACGTACCACACTTGGTGCACCTCTGAAGTGGAGATCCTCTTTCAGTTTTCTCTGAAATCCAGTTTGCAGGCATCAAACCATACTGTGTAACAAACGAAAACACAGTAACATGAAGAAACCGAGGGACTATAACCCAAAATGTAAGTATGATGCAACCTAAAAGTGCCTCCTACCTAGATGAACACAGGGTACCATAATTCTTGGAATTTAAGTGACTCTGTGACCCCTGCGCAACCCCCTCAGTGGTGTAGCATTCAGCCATTAAGTTTCTTGAAATGAAGTCCTGCATCTCCCCCTACTCCAGGCCAAGGAGTCAGGTTGAAAACCCTCCTGTAGTGTTCTGTGGACACTTCAGTAATTCCAGCACCTGTGGTTCAGCTCCTTCAGAAACACCCTAGCGAAAATACATCATTAGATTTATATAGATTAAAGTTTGCAGGCATGTTAAGCTTACCAGGGATTATGTCTCGGATACGTGGAGGTAAATTAGAGAGGCTGGCAATGTTCTGCCACTTTACAGTGGCATTTCGAGGGAGATTTCCAGCACAGTGAGGACCCTTCATCAGTCCATGTGGCACAAAGCCATGCAGCCTCTGTGCAGCGCCGTTCTAGAGGCAACCTCAACTGAGTTATTGCAGCCCTGTAACAAGCTGATAAGTCCTGTCAAGGAGTTCATAAATCAGCAGTGATTATTAGCTCAGACCTGGTTTCTTTCAAACTGAGATACACTTCTTCTAGATCTGAAATGGTTCACCAGCAGTCATCTTGGCTGTCTTTGCCTCCGTGGTGAAGCACCCACAGCCTCCTGTCAGTGCTTGAACTGCACCTTTTCCAAATCCTTAGGCCAATGGTATTATCCTGGTCTCTGCTCTCTTGTTGGAGGTCTTCTTCAAGCAATTCAAGCCAGAATATGCAGTTGCTCCTTGTAACAGAGTGAAGCAGTTTTCTAACTACATGAGGATTGATTGGCATTAGCTACGTTTAAATTGCAATTCATCTCCTACAGGAATTTTTTTGTTGATTCCTTTCCAACAACACAACCCTCTATAATACTTAATAATGTCAACGTGGTGGTTTTTAAATTTTCCAAGAGCTGGTAGGATCTGACATATTTTGATGTTTCCATAATCCCAAGGTCTCACATCTGTCACTCAGTATTGGCAACTAGTTTGCGTGATCAAAACAATTGCAATAAAGCATGAGTAAATCAGAGCTGTGCTCCTCCTTGCAGTTTTCTTCCGTTTGCTTTAACATTGATTACTTAAGAGTGAAATTTAAAAGTCAAGTTTCACTGTAATAAAAGTATTACCTAAATAAAACCATAACGTTCTGCATATCTTTTAAGGATGAAGTCGGATTGGCAGATGTTTTACCCAACCGCTGCACATAGCAAAATATACTAGTCCACAGTTTCTCAGTTGCTCATTCATTTGATGTCAATTTTCATAGCAGAGAACAGAACAAAGGGACAAAATCAGGGTTCGTACCAAACTCCAAATCAAATCAATTGTGTTTTCAGTAAATTTGGATCAAGCCTTGGTTTTAAAATGAAATAGACTGTTTAAAATGAATGCTGAAAAAGACCTGGTTTTATAAATTCATGTTTTAAAAAAGGATGAAGAGGGTATTATTGTTATTATTAATATTATTATTATTATTACTGCTACCACTGCTACTATTATTATTCAGAGCTAGTGCCCTGTATACCTGAAATCTCTCTGAAGGTCTGTCAGTGGAGAAGGGCTGATAAATTCCACACAGAAAGCCAAAGATCTCTTGCAGCTGTGTAAGTGAAAGCTGTTGCTATCACCTCTCTCACAGATGCACTTTGGTTGTGGAACCAGGGGCTGTTTACCACAGTCCTGTCCCAAAGTCATTCTCTGCAAGACCAGATGCACTCTGGATCCATTTCCCCCTGCTCTGTTTCTTGCTTACTGCAGAAAACTAACTTAGACAGTACAGACTGGACTGGAGCCAGAGCAAAGTTAAGCCTCTTAATGATAATCATGACAGGGCACCAACATAATCTAGAGTTCAACCTGTTATGTTAACCAGGACTCCCCCTAAAAATTTACAGGGTGTATTGCTTTTGGCTGAGATAGAGTTAATTTTCCCCACAGCAGCCCTCATAGTGCTGTGGTTTGCATTGGTAGCGTGAAAGGTGCTGATAACACACCAGTGTTTTGGCTGCTGCTGAGCAGCGCTCACACAGCATCAGGGCTGTCTCTCCAACATTGCCCCCTCACCAGTAGGCTGGGGATGGACAAGATCTTAGGAGGGGACACAGCCAGGACAGCTGACCCAAAGTGACCAAAGGGATATTCCATACCATGTGATGTCTGCTCAGCAATAAAAGCCATGAGTAAGGAGGGAGGGGACGCACACCCACACATTTGTTATTATGAAGTTTGTCTTCTGGAGCAACTGCTATGTGTACTGAATCCCTGCTTCCTGGGAAGTGGCTGAACATTGCCTGCTGATGGGAAGCAGAGAAGAAATCTTCTGTTTTCCTTTGCTTCTGCGAGCAGCCTTTGCTTTTGCTTTATTAAACTGCCTTTATCTTGACCCATGAGTTTTTTTCCATCTTATTTTCTTCCCCCCACCCCCACCCCGTCCTGCTGAGGAAAGGAGTGATGGAGTGGCTTGGTGGGCACCTGATATCCAGCCAAGGTCAACCCACCACACAGGGGAACCAGGGCAGATGAGACTGGAACTTCCTATACACTTAATGTGCTGTAACATAATGAGGTGCTACTTCTTTAGCCACTGAAAACAGCTCTGAGGCAACTGTTCCACTAGATACCTTCAATTTGAGAGGGCCTGGCCTCTACTTTCTGTCTTACAGCAAAAGTTTGGAGAAATTGCAAATGAGTCAGTGGCTGGTTTGACATTGAAGTCTGCACTTGAAGGATCCAGAAATGACCATGGCAAGTCAGGGTGAACCTCTGACTGTCACAAGGCGTTCTGCTCCCTGCTGTGCTGGGGTGGCCCTGACACAGGGCGGGCGAATGGCACAGGGGCATGGACACGTTCCGTCACTGCCCCTGGGGGAGGGCAACTCACCTGTCCCACTGTGCCAGCCCTGCACGCAGCTCCGCTCCCTGCATTTTGGGGGGGATGGCAGAGGGGCAGCACTGAACATTCAGTGCTCTCTCCCACATTAGCCAAACTGCTGCACGTTACGGGGCAGGCCTCCACCAGAGGAGCACATAACATTGGAAGGGTACGTCCAACCTGCCAGCGCTTCACAGGTGTCAGTGCGCACCCAAACTGCCTCTGGCAAGCTGCTGAGTGCAAACCTGGATCCCAAACCTGTGGAAGGCTCTGCCACTGCCACTGATCATGTTTCCTCTCCTGTTATGTGAAGTTATAGTCCTAAACCTTATGTTTTCAAGTGGGAAATGCCTTTTTTTCTCTTGGCAAGCCTTTCCTGAGCATCAAAGCCTTTCCAGTGCAGAAGGACACGTGGAGTTTCCCTCATTTAGAACCAGTCCCTAATACAACAGGAATGAAACCATTGTAACTCCAAAGGGTATAGCTAAATTCTAATGTGAACAATGCTTTAAAGAGTGCATAAAATAATCCCTATTGATTAATATCAATTTAATGATCCAGCAATCAGTTGCTATTAAAGAAGGAAGAAAGCTAGTGCCCTGTTCCTGAGTATATTGTACACTGTAAACATGTCCTGAGAGATACAAATATTGGCTGGCTTCACTTTTCTTTAGCAGAAGATTTGAATGATAAGTTTGTCAACCTTATGGTTTTAAAATTTTTAAATATAAATATAGGTAATGAAAGAATAATGTCTATGCCCTGTGATTACAGTCCACCCACCACCACGGTGTGTAGATGGCAGGTGTCCCTTGCTAGCATGGCCCTCGCTCTCAGGCGTTTAAGGCACGCAACTGCAGGGAGGCTTGGCGTCACCGCAGTCCTTGCAGAACAAATTTCTTCAGCAGCAGCTTGGGGAATTCAGTTACGTGAAACTGTAACAAAATTACCCTGTGAAGTCCTGGAAAAAGGTGAGAAAAAAATAGCTAGAGAAATGCCTAGAGTTACTAAAAATTTTAATTTACTATGCATTATTTATTGGTTAATTAAGTTCAGCATCTCAAAGTTTTGCTGGCATTCAGGTCTTTGTTGGTTTTGATTACTTTCCTTCACTGATGGGATAGGGGTGTTTTGGAGATAAAGGGCAACACCTTTGTACCACAGATCCTTTCTAGATATAAAAATACTATTCGCACTGGAATTTTGTGTCATTTAGTGGAAACTTAGTTTGTAAAAAGATTTATGTTGCCATTAGTAAATAGTTCTTTACATTTTTGATAGAATATCTGTAGTTTATTTCTGTTTTTTTCTTTTTTGTTTTTGTATTTATACTTATTGAGCACAAACAACATGCCAAGGCCACAGTCATGTTCACCTAGTGCTAGAAAATCTACTGACTTTCTGATTGCCTGATCAGATCCTAAGGAATAACCCTTTCTCCTCAGAACCAGAGAGGCAGGAAATGTAGATAAAAAGTAATGTTTATAGCTAGAAAATAAAACCAGCTGAAGAAAAGGAATAACAGTTCACTGAACTATGATTATATCTTGTCTTGTCTGAGATGGCAAACATGCAGCTTCTAAGGTGGCATCAGATCTTACATCATGTATCTATTGATTTCATGAAGGCTGCCTACAGAACCCATCCTTCCTTTCACCACCCAACATGAGAACACTGAGCCACTTTCTGTGCTTGCTTCAGGTATTTTTCTGCAAGGGCACAGGTGCAGGGTCAAGAAAATGAGGAATTTTTTCCTTCAGTGCATGCTGAGTCTCAGGATGCACCTCAGGGAGGTGCTGAGTTCCCTGCATCAGATCTGCCGGGTCACCCTAAGAGCTGACCCAATGCATGTAAGAGCTAGGAACAACTGGGGACTTGGGCTTCAGGCTTCATACCATTCCTGCACTTCAGTATAGACATAGCCTCTGTGACTGAACTTTTCTGGAACTGAAAGAAGACCTACTTGCACATGGGGAAGGGAAATACATGGATCTTTCTTTGCAAAGAAAACTCTGGTTTGTGTTATCACATTTGACCTTGAAAAACACATGTCAAAGGAAATCCTGTTTTGTAAACCATCATTGTAATCATGTAGATAACTCATAGTTAAGGTTTACAGTTTATAGTTTTTAAATTATGTACAAAGTTGGGGAAAAAAACCCCACACAGTAAGAAATTATTTGGACAGTAACAAAATGGAGATGACCTCCTATAATACTACACTTTTGTGTTGTTTTTTGTTCTCTTTTTTATGTTTTTACAAGCTTCAAACACAGTCTTCGTATGCTATTTAGGTATTAGTTTAGAAAATACATAAGAATTAAATACAGGGCAGAATTTTCCATTTTATAAAACCTCTGTTTTAAGGATATATATAAAGACTGTCTGTAAAATATATACAGATAGTATGGCACATAGAGTGTATATGTGTCCTTGAAGTGAAATCAGGGTAATGGTTAATGCTCTCTACTAAAAATCTAGCTGTGATTATCGGATAGGATTTTTTAGTGTTGCTCGACATGTTATCAACCATCAAGCAACCTAAAGCCACCTAACAGGTGTCTGCACTAGGTCCCATTAGTCCTAATAAAATTAGTCAAGATGAGAACCCACATTAATTAAGAAAAAATAATATAAAGTACTTTGCTGTGTTCTGACTGCTTTTCTGTAGATACAGAAGTATAAACACCAGCACTCACTCTTGCAAGTTTTGACCTAACTCCATCATATTTCACAGTCACAGATATAACTGCCAGTAAGCCTCAGCATGAGGACAGTTCTCTTACGCATTTACAGAACTGCTGCTCTGACAGCCCAGTATAGGTGGCCAATGAATATTCCCTTTTTAAGACCATGTAAAAACAAGTAAGGAAGAAAACTCCTCTAAGTGGGTTCAGTACCTTTGATAATCTCCATTCACAGAAAAATCTTAAAAATACAGCAGTTGCAAAGTCAATGGTATAGGTCAACTTATTACATCCATTTAGGGATAAAGGTGTCTAATAAAAAAATGCAATCAGAATCTTAAATTAATGCAATTAAGCAATTAATTAGCATGTGATGCAGTGTAGAGTATCATCCCAGTTCAGAATATGCTATTCTTTGTGCAGCAGTTATGAGAAGTAAACATGACAGTGCCAAGTTTCAATATACTGAGCTCTACACTGTGTTGTTTTCTGTTCCATAATGTTAGAGAAGTCTTCACCAAACAGTACACAGTCCCTCCTTCTCCGAAGTATTCAGTTTCCCTGCCTGCCTTTTGAGTTTACCATGAGTCAATAGCTGGTCCAAGTAACATCTTCTGTTCAGACTCCTCAGACCAGATTTGGAGAGCTGAGTTCCTCCACGTGTGCTGCCGCGTGGGTCTGTAGCGTTTTTAAGGCCCGTTGTTGTACTGTTCATAGGTCTATGGAAATACATGAAGAGTAGCAGTGATACCCAAAACTCTGGCTGTTCTTAGTCTGAAACTGTGACATGCTGTAATATTAAAAAGAGGGTAGCTCCAGTCTTTCCGAACTTGTGAAAAATTGCAGAAAAACAGAGAGAGAAGTGGAAACTGTCTCCACAGCTTCCACCTAAGAAAGGTGGAACTACGCAGAAACTTGTAACAGGTAACCTCTGAAACCTGAGCTCTTGGGCTTCCTTCAAGGTATAAATAAAAATCCTATAGCCAGTTACAAAACCTCAGTTCTAATTTAGTGGCTACTGAAAACAAGCAAACTTATCTGATTAAAATTTTTAACTATCTAAGAAGCTTCTGTGTGAGGTGTCTGCATGATATGGGCTTAGCATTTTAATTTTTTTTTTAAAGTCTTCTCTTTACTGGGCAAAACAGAGAATTTGCTGTTTCCACATAAAGGTCATTAGTAGCCTGAAGATCTATGCAAATCCTTCACACCAAACACTAATAACATTAAAATGGAGTGAGTGATAAAAGAATTAAAGAAATTAAGATTAGAAACTAAGTAAAAAGGGGTGGGGGCTAGCAAGTTGTCAATACAATGTTTTCTCTGTGGATGGTCATAACTTGTGTGCTTTTATAGCCAGGTTCACAGTTGTCCCTAAGACCTGCAAGATCCTTCAAGGTGATCATCAGAGAAGTTCAGTTTGGCTTTTACAATGTTCCTTTCCTGGTATGCTCCAGTGTCATTCTGTTTTGAAGACGTTGACCATATGATGATATTCAAATGGCCAAGCGTTTACAATTTCCAGATCTGCCAAATAGCGAATCAACCTTTATAATTAAAGGTGACAAGCTGACAAGGAAAATGAATGTAAAATTGTATACGTATATGAATTTTTATGTCAGATTGCCGTCTGTGCACTTGTTTTCTCTTTGTCAATAGCCGAAGGCTCATTTCTCTGTACTAGAAGCGCATTTTATATCGAGGCCTTCAGACAGCTCCCCTTCGCCCTAGTGAATTTGCTGATTAATTTTGGATGCTCCTCTTAATTAACACCCCAAAGGAAGTCTAGATTTTCTAGCCTATATTCCATGTAAAACAAGTGAATCTGAAGAACAATGACCTAAGGAGACAGGCGTGCTCTGTCCGAATGACATTACAAGAACATTGAATATCTCACAAGTCAGGACCTGGTCAGGCAATGCCTAGGGAAAATGTAGGCCTTTAATCAGGGCAGAAATGAGATTCATATTAGTCCAATTTCATTTTCTTTATTGCTGACAAAGAGAGGCTGGGATGGATGCCACCTGACAGTTGAAACATGGTGCCCCTATGCAGGAGAGGGTGCCTCTGGCCTTGATTAATAATTGGTACCATTTTGACTTGTGGGCAGATAAGTTGGTGATGGATGAGAGAAAAAGAGTGAAGTGATTTATTATAAAATTAGGATAAAATAACGAACTGGCTAATTGCACACAAGCCTCATAAAATGTAGCTGTGGAGTCAGAAGTACAATGCCAGGCAACAATAATTTCCACCTCAGTTTTCACAATGAGATCTTGAAGCAAGGAAAGATAGAGGCAGCTCTTACTTATGCAGCTGCTTAATGCAGAAAAAGCCTTGCTCATTCTTCTACTCCCAGCAAATAAAATATCGGGTCTTGTATTTCACTTTTTATTATTACTGTTGCACCACAAAAGGAAACGGTAGAACTAAACAGGCCACATTAAACCAACTGTTGCTTCTCTGTTAAGGCTAATAAAATCTTGTAATTCTTGCATTTCTTTGCATACTTTAGCAGGGCAAAAGATCTAATATTATGAAACTGAGATGCATATATGTTTAAATCAAAATTCAACATAAAAATCGACTTGTGGCCTCTATTGGAACCTGTAAAAGTGTACAGCCCTCTTGGTAGGTATCACTTTTCCATTTCATTTTTTGGTGCTTTGAACTTCCAAATCTGTGCTCTGATAGCTATTTTAGAAGCTGAGTCATCTACTGCTTGCTATTTTATGCTCCATATGTTCAGCAGAGTACGATTACAGATTTAAAAAGCATATGTTGTACTATCCATTTGCTGCCTGGTAAAAACATTTATTTTGTTGTTACGAATCCATGTCATTATATACTTTTTTCTTTACAAGACAAATGCTTGGTCATTTTCACTTGGAAATTTTAAAATTCTAACTTCTTGTAATTCCTTGAAATGCTTTGCTGTTAGGAGTGCCAGCCAACCCCCAACTGTTTTTTTTCTGCAAGTTCAGCTATGAAACCAGCTGAAATTACTGAATTAAATACAACAGCCAACAATATTGTCCGAGTAAGATGGGTTCAGTTATAAAACAGAAAATGAAAATAGCATGGGGACCTAAAATTTAGTTTTCATGTGATTGATTTCTACTCTACTGCTAAGACAGAAATGTGGCAATTTGTCCTTATATTCTACAAATTTCCAGAAACTGAATTTTCCATGCAGATTAGGAAACAGGATTTTCAAATAATAATAATATGCAAACACTTCATTGTGATTCAAAAGAAACAGTCATTGCTTAACAGCATTAAACTTTTTCTATGTTCCTAAAGAGAAATAAAAATGGCATCAACTGTTATATCTTTAGACAAATATTAGAACATTTCATTTCTGATCCATTCTTAACTGCATACTATAAGTAGTAGTTTATTTTTGTGGGGAGATTTGAGAAAAGTTAACCCGAGTTCACTTCTGAAGTGTGTTATTTAAACTACATAATTTCCACAGGAGATTTTGTTTCAGAATTTTAAGGTGTCTTTAACATGACATAGATCCATGAATTAGAGTAAATTGAATTAAGACTGTTTCTGAATAAGAGTATCCACAATTTACAGCAGCTTAACTTTAAATGCATTTTAAACTCATGTCACTGTTTTATCTGGACTAACTTCTTCAAGTGTCCCCTATTCAAAAACCTTTCCACATTGTTCCATTTACAGTTTATTTGGAGAAAGAAAAATATCAGGTGAAAAATTACTGAAGAGAAAAATTACAAATGAACTGTTCTTTTATGTATGATTCCAAAATTGTAAAATTCATCATCATCTCTGTCAAAATCCGAAGGCTACATCCCATCATGACAGTAGGAGTGTAGGCTTGAGGAAAATACATATTGCTGTGAAATAAGTTATTACACAGTAACAGTATGAATGCTGTCCTCGCAAATTGCATGAATGTCTTCTCACCATCAATACCTATGTTATTTCAATATCTCAGAGGTTTTGGGTTCCAGGGTAAAAGTAAGAAGTGTTCAGACCATCATGTCCCTCATCTGTATGAGGCTGGTGCCTGGCAGGAGCTAGCTCCACATCTTTGCTACCTTCCCTCTACTACCTTTGCTACCACTGGAAACTGTGTGCCTGACAGAGGTAAGGCTGGCCATTCCCCCGCACTGCAAACATGACAGCATGAGGGTAGCATCAGTAATGTCTAGGAGTCCTGTAACTGAAATGATAACATAACATTAAAGGTTAGGACAGCTGAATGCTTGCTCTCACATTATTCAAAGGCCTCTGAGAGCAGCTTTAACATAAGGAGGGAAATTGAAGTCTGTTTACCATTTCCTTGAGACTTGGTTCCAGGGTTCACAAACTAAAGAATATCGTTCATGGAATTAATGCCTGCCCACTAGCTTTGCCACAGGTAGCTAGAAAAGCAAAAGGAGACCAAATCTCTCTGGACTTGAAAGGAGGTGGAAACTATCAAAGAAATGTGGTTTCTCCACACTACTACTTTCAAGAGCTGGCTGTAAGGAATCTGAGTGGTGGCCCTCAAGTGTGGTCTGGAGTTTGGGTAACCTGAGAGAAGAACTAGAAATTAAGTTGTGGGTTAGATTTTATTCAAGCAGCTTTTGCACTTGTATTACCTTGGTATTTTTCTCTCTCCCCAGGCCACCCTACCCTTCTCACATTAGTTTGCAGAAACCCTTCCCAGCCTTTGGTATCCTTTCTGAAGGCAAAACTCAAGGAAGCCTCTCAATTCCTCTGGGGCAAAGTACCTCTTTCTTTAAGACATCCCTTTGAGAAAGCTAGTGAAAGGCAGGTAAGATTTAGTGCTGGCCTATCTCACTCAACATAGCATAGGTGGTGTATTACAAAGAAAAAACTGAACTGTGACACACGTCTACCTCATAAATACACCTATTGTGTAGGTTTGTACATGTTTGAACAACTAGCGCTGTTCTGTTCAAAACTGTAGCTAATCACAAACTGGGGAGGGTTACCAATAGAAATGCACGATTTTTACCTATTTTGAAATGCATGGCAGTTTTGGAAAACAGTTTAATTCTGTCTGGTTTCTAGTACAACTCTAGTTTTCCTGCCTAGCTGTGCTTCATACGTTTCATTTTTGCAGTCACTGGTTTAAACGCGTCTGCCAATTGTGGTGTGCTGGCCAGCATCACTGTCCGCTCTTAGCAGGCAGAAAGGTGTTCCATAAAATGCTGTGAATAAAGTTGAGGAAGGGGAAGGCTTTCTTTGCTCTTAGTTATCTCTCAGAGGGATGAATGACAATAACTAGGGGGAATGTCTGCACCAATGCATTTTGAACAATGCAAACAAAGTGTCATCTCATTTCATCAAGCGTAATGACCACACAGTGATCTAGTTATAGTCAAAAAATGGATTAATTATTATTTCTGAATTATTATGGCTGCTCTTTATTGCTCTATTTCTTCCACGTGCCTGTCTCCATGCCGCCTCACATTTTCTGTTTTTTATTTTCTTAAATTTTTCTATAAACTTTTTATTCATGTTTTTCATAACTTTTCTTCTGCATTTCCTCTCTGGGCACTTTTGGATTTCTTTTTAAGTTTTCCCTTCTTAGTTCCCTCTATTGAGTAATTTTTATTTTCTCTCTTTTAATTTTTTTACTCTCTTTTATGAATTACGACTCAGCTATCTTTTCACTACTTTCCTTTTTGTGTCTGTCATTCTGAATGACCAGTGGGAGTACATAAATCCCTCAGTACATCTATATTTCTGTACTGAATCACATTGCTTCCCTTATAAAGCCTCTCCTTTATCAAATCACTCATTTCACACCTCAGTTTTCTTTATTCCTTCTCCATGGGTGTTATCTTTCTGCCTTATATTTCCAATGCAAGTTTCTGTTGCTGAATCCCACCTTTCACCACTGTTGCAGTTTCTTCTCACAGGTTCTTGCTTTCTGCTATGTGTTTTTCTATCCTGCATTTCCCCCCTTTCTCTCTTTCTCCAGCTACCTTCTCCCCCATCAGCCTTGTTCCTCTTCTCCAGCAGTACCTGTGTTGCTTCAAGATCCCAGACTGCTCCGTTGCTCTTATATATTCCACATTAAAGAATCACAGAATCACAGGAAGGTCAGGGTTGGAAGGGACCTTTGGAGATCATCCAGTCCAAGCCTTTGCTAAAGCAGGGTCACCCACAGCAGGTTGCACAGTCGCATCCAGGCGGGTTTTGAATGTCCCCAGAGAAGGAGACTGCACAGCCCCTCTGGGCAGCCTGTCCCAGGGCTCCGTCACCCTCAAGGTAAAGAAGTTTTTCCTCATGTTCAGGTGGAACTCCCTGTGTTGCAGTTTGTGCCCATTGCCCCTTGTCCTGTCACTGGGCACTACTCAAAAGAGCCTGGCCCCGTCCTCTTGACACTCGCCCTTAAGATATTTGTATACATTGGTGAGATCCCCCCTCAGTCTTCCCTTCTCCAGGCTAAACAGGTCCAGCTCTCTCAGCCTTTCCTCGTAAGGGAGATGCTCCAGTACCCTCATCATCCCTGTAGCCCTCCACTGGACCTTCTCCAGTAGTTCCCTGTCCCTCCAGAACTGGGGAGCCCAGAACTGGACACAGCACTCCAGATGCGGCCCCACCAGGGCAGAGGAGAGGGGGAGGATCACCTCCCTCGATCTGCTGGCTACACTTCTCCTAATGCACCCCAGGTACCATTGGCCTTCTTTGCCTTGAGGGCACACTGCTGGCTCATGGTCAGCTTGGCGTCCACCAGAACTCCCAGGTCCTCCTCCACAAAGCTGCCTTCCAACAGGTCAACCCCCAGCCTGTACTGCTGCATGGGGTTAAATCAATCTATCAATCCTCTCCATCCTCTCCCCCAGTGCTTTTTCTCTTCCTGTCACTCTTAACAATGACAATGTATTTGGTTCTGAGACTTCCCTCTGCAGTTCTCCAAGACCAGTAGAGGTAGGGTTTAACATAAAATTACTGTTCAGAAGTAGTCTTATTTCATTCACTCTCTCTTCCTGAAGGCTCAAAAGGACAAATTTTTGGAATGTACTTTGCAAAACAGTTGGTTTGGGGTCTCCAGAAAGCTGGGAAAACATGTGGGAGCAGAACAGTCTTTATAACTTTATCTGTCTCTGCTGGGGGGACCATTTAGGCGGAGCCACAGAAGTAGTCAAATGTGAACAACAGAGGAAGGAGAGGAAGAAAAGGTATTGTTTTGGGAGTATGCTTTTGTAGTTATTTTGTATGAGACAATATGGGGCTGGGGTTTGCTATCTAACACTTCCGCACTGGTTTCTCTTTGGCTTCCCTTTGTATTTGAAGCATGCACAACAGTAGCTAGAAACACATCTGAATATTTGTAGTACTCTTTCAGTGTGGAGAATTTGTCTCCCTCTTTTTATCCTCTGTGGTATTTACATAGGACTTCATATAGGACTAAGCAATTCCAATGACAGCAAATTAAAACCTGTTGATGTTACCCATTCCTAAAGAACCGAATTTGTCCCCTTGAGAAGGCTCCCAGATGTTTGCCTTCACGGTGCTCCTGTTCCCGTCATGGTGCTGCAGCAGCTCTGGGATGTGAGTGTCATGCTGTCAGCACAGTAGACCTTTAGATCAACATAAAATTAATCTTAATGCAAAAATCTTTGACTATGTCAGGCCTGGCTCTGTCTCTGTCTCTGTCTCTCTCAGAAGACTATAACTTACTCTCTTAGCAGTTGCATTTGAACTGTGTTTTGTGTCAATGTGGGATAAAGAAACAAGAGGCCTGCATGTAATTTGGATTTTTCGAAGTATCTCATTTCAATCTAATGTACTGTTGTGTAATTAAGCCAGTAAGTCTATATGACCAGCCCCTTTTAGGACTTGGTCTGCTATCTTTAGTCAGTGACAAATTCTGGTTTCCATTGCTTGTTCAGAGATGATAACAGTGTGACTTACAGGTATACGTAACAAATTAGATCAATTAAAAAGACTAAGAGTGGCACCTGTCTAAGTGTAGGGTTGCACTAAATGATTCCCACATCTTTGTTTCCTGTACGACCCTGCATTTGCAGCTTCTCCTCAGGAAGGTTAACAATGGGAGAGTTGTTTCTTAATGCTCATGAACCAAGAAAGCAGGCCTTATCCTGCAGCCCAGGGATATGATTATTATCTCTGAGTGAAAACAACAGCCGTATTTTTCAGCTCCATGTGTACAAATGATCCCTGTGTTTCATATAGTTCTTGACTACAGCATCTTGGATTGCCCAATTTGTTACAAGTCTGTACTGTGAGCTGCCTTTGTATAGTTGAGCTGAACTCACAGTCAGGTACATGTCCCTCTTTGTTTGTGTACAATTCTCAGCATTTTGTATTCTTAAAGACATTTCTAAAACATTTTAAAGTTATTGCAATCTTAAGAAATTTTCAAATAATCTGACCTTTTTTTTTTTTTTCTAGTGACAGGGAAAGTATACAATTTTAAAATTAATGGAACCAGCTTTGTGATATTTCCATTTTTTCTATCTCTATTATTGTCTAATGAAACTTAACAATCATTTTATGACAGGTCATATTAATATAGACACTCCTTAAAGACTGTGCTTAACATGAAAGATGAAATCTCTAGTTTTATTATTCCAGTTAAAAGCTTAAAGGTACATCTGTGTTTTATTAGAGTATGTACTTCTTTGGACACTGGAACCTTAACCCAGTTGACTAGTAAATATTTTTTATGCAACACCCTGCCAAGGGAAAATCATGGCTGGAAGTCAAGAAAACAGGCTTTTTATGACAGCTCCAAGAAGAGGTATCAGGGCACCCAAGAGGTCCAAGAGGTGAAAGGGATGTGGGCTGCTCAGTTTCCTTGCTCCCTGTTGCTTTTTTAGTAACAGCTTCTCCTGTTGCATAATGGCAGCAATCCCCTTCCTTTGTTGGCCTTGGAGTTCAAGGAGAAGGATAATAGTGCTTCTCTTCTCGATATGTATATTCAAGGTCTTGGAAGCTAGTGCTTCTTTGTACAGTTTTCCTCTCACGTCAGAAGTATTTAGTTCAGACTTTCTCCTCTACCTTCCATATATGTCTGGCTCCTCTGAGGCACAGTCAGAAGCTTATACTTCTGTTAGCATAGTCTTTCCCACATTAATATAACACCATTTCATTAGAATGGACTTCCAAGTGAGGAACCCAATGCTTGATCTCAGAAACCAGTCCCTACAATGTCCGAAAGAGAAATTTCAGGTTTTGTACTGTTGGGTTACTATTTAGATTTTAAGTGGTGAGTACCATCTGTGCCCCTAGAGTTCTTCAGTCTAGGTCACCAGTTAAATTTAGGCTGGATTGGTAAGTACTGAAAAATATTTAAGCTAACACTGTTTAGATGACTATCTGAAAGGAAATGCACTCTGTGTTAATACTGGAGGATTAATATTCCTCTCATATCCCTCCTGAGAACCATCCTCCAAATAAAAAGAACTCTGTCACCCTTTTTGAACAGGTTGAATTAAATCCAAGAACTAAGTGATGTGAATTACCTTTATATTTCTAGAGCTATTCCCTGTAAGTAATGGTGATCACATCCATTGGCAAAGCAGCCCAGGGGAAATGGCTGTACTGATGCCCATAGTGTGCCTGTACAGGGAGTGGAGAAGCTTTTTAGTAAAGGTCTCTCGGTCTATTCATGCTGATGAGTTTTCATAATCATTTACTCACTTACTATATTTTGCACCAGTTTGTGTATGCCATTTACACTGCAGTTGTATGCACCCTGCAGACTCATCTGAAAACCCATGTGCAGTACTACTGTGAAACAGGCCCAATCCATGAAAGACATTACAAATATGTGATAAGAGGCAAAACGGGGAAAAGCGATTGTGTATAATTTGGTCAGATGCTAGTGTCTTCCTTTCTTCTTCAAAGGGTTCAATTTATAGTCATTGTTTCTTTGAGAGTGCTGGAAATGTCCTGTCCTGGAGGATCAAATTCTGGAGAGGAGTGCAAAGCATTATCCATTGCCACTCAGTTTTCCAAATTTCCAGAAAGATACCTAAAATACCCTTGAGTTTTCAATGGTACAGACACCTCCTGGGAACCAGGTCTGAGGGTTAATAGCTCATTTACTATCCCATGCTGAGGAAACATTTAATATCACTCAACTGGGACTGAATTTTAACCAGAAACCTAGATGTGAAACTCCTCAAACCCCATTAGTAATACTTTGAGGTATCCCAGAACCTAGGTTTCAAACTTTCCGTATCACCAATTTAAAATGCTTTTTATGCTCAGTTCTATGGAATTCCTATATTTATATATTCTCCTTTCACTTAATGAGCTGAGAGCAGATATTCCTTGTCTTCAAGAATTACAGATGTTTTAATCAAAGTGTTCAGTTAATATTTTCCAAAATAAATTGAATTGCTGAGTATGGCCATGCTCAATGATTACACATAGCTGGCCTCTCACAGGATTGCCATAAGCTACTCTATAAGGTATTCTTTAGCTATCATTTAGTGAATGTTATTAACATTTCCTGACTTATTTGAAGCTATCTTCAGGCAGACTTAAATTACTGTATTTATTTTTTAAATAGAAGCTATTTATTACACTTTGCTCTTTCTGTACCTTACCTGCTTTCCCATGTTGCATCAACATCCTTCCAAGAGATGCTTATTCTCCTCACCACATTAACAGCAGCTTTTCTAAAGCAGATCTGCAGTTATAGTGGAGATTTCTTGGCAGTACATGCTATAAATACAGGAACCTTTTAAACAAGTTGAGCGGTGTAACAAACTGAGTTATGACAAGTTTCAAAAGGGAGCCAGTAATATAAACAAACAAATGAAACAGCTTGCTGTTAATGCAGTAGGGCTGGCTGGCTGGGCATTTATTTGGAAAGGCGGATTTATTGTGGGAGAAGGGCTTCAGCAGGGAGAAGCTTGGGCTGTCTCTCCCTGGCTTAGCACCCCGTGGTGATCCAGGAGTGGGGCTGCTCTGCTGGCCAGAGCTTGCCCTGCTAACCCATCCTGCGGCTTCATCTGGCCCCGGGGGGCTGAGCAAACACACAAAACAGAGGCCAGTTCTGTCCCAGGGAGGCCACTGCCTAAGTGAAGGAAAATTGCTATACCTTGAAGCGTGAAAAACCCTCCCTTTCTAAGAGGAAACCTCAAGAGTTCATTTTCTTGTTTTCCACAGGGCTCACAATTAAGATTTCATACAAGTTGATGTTGATTACAAAGGGATGGAAAACACCTCTGCGGCAAGTGAACATTGAACTTCGGCCACTTACTGTGTGAGTTAAAGCAACAGGGGTTGGCCCACCACTTCCCTTTGTGGCTCTGTTTGAATTCAGTTGATTAATGTTGTATGTGCATGTCTATTGAGGCACCCCATTTAAAAGGATTGTTTACCATAGTCTTGTAATCAACCTGCCTTAGCAGCACCCTATTACCCATGATAACAGGGCTGCTGCAATTTGGGTCTGAAAGAAAACTGCCTCAGATGGGCTCTCGGATGCTTTAGTGCTAGTATGCTGCCCTGTTATCTTCATTTGTAATGTGTTTTCAAGAACAGTGATTTACATTTCAGTTGGATTACACCTTTTAATGTATCACAAACGTAAAGTGGCTGCAGTGAAAACTCACATCTCCACTAGATTTCAAACGATGCATTTGAGGCTTCAGTGGAGAGGATTACAATTACAATTAAAATCAAAAGCTTTCTCATTCTTTTAATGATGCATGCTAACCCTTTGTATACTAAGAAGCCTATCATGGTGCTATACAATCATGATTTTTTTTTAGGGATATGAAATAGCTGCATGCATTTTGCCTTATCATCTACTACATGCAAATGCTGTTCTGAAAAGGAACACATCCTACACAGTGAGTTCAGAGGACAACTTACCTTGATAAAAAGTACAGAAGAATACATAGAAAAGGAATGGGGAGAAAGAAAGCCCACTGGTTTTGGTTGTGGTTGGTGTTTTTTTTTTTAATGTGGAACATATTTAATAACAGACTTCATTTTCCTAAAGTAGTTGTTGCCAAGGTATGTAGACTTCTATTGAAAGCATAATGGTACTGGATAAAGTGCAAAATAATAATCAGTGGGGTATTTTTCTTTCAATGAACACTATATGAGCAAAAGAAGGTTTATTGGTTTTGTTCTTTGTTTTTTGCTTTTTTAAAATCCTGTAGTTTTGTTACAGCAGTAAATTTTCACAAATCTAGATTTATTTATTTTCCTCAGCAATTCAGAATAATTTCCATCTAAGGCTTCTTCTGTCACTTTAGAAGGATTTGTAAATAGCAGGCATTTATGTTCTTATTTGCATCTCACTGTGTTATTCTTGGTCAAGAAAATGATTGAAAATTCTTATGGGGTAGGCTTATAGCAAGACTAAAACTTACTGGGATCACGCATGGCAGAAGTATCTTGGGGAGAACCTTCACAGTGTTCAAAAACTTCTGCTTCAAGCCAAAACCTTGCCTGGGCTCAGGCAGCCTAATGGTTTATCTGCATCCTAATGCTCTTTGTTCCTAATTGTCCGACTGGGATCATCCCCTCCTCCCAGGCACCTCTCCCTATCTCCTTGAGGGGCTAACCTCTGTCCCAGGGCAGAAGAAACTCAGACACCACAGCAATGGGCTGAGGACTGTCTATAGCAGATGCTGCTTACCTTCTGCAGAAGAGCTACCAAATACCAGGCATCAGGTGGCGGCACGGTGAGGACCCAAAGTACTGTCTCCAGTGAAGGGGTAAGGAATTGGAGAAAGGAATTAAAATGTCATGTGTGACATCAGCAAACTAATTTTTATTTTCTTTTTTTAAGATACCTGCAAGCCCTAGAAGACACCATTTAGGCAAGAATGCCTTTCCTAGGCTCCGATACATGAATTTCCTGTCCCCTATGGCTCAGCAGAAGTCATGCCAATGCATACCATTTCTTCAGCTGGAGATCTGAATACATTGTAGGAAAGATGGCAAGGATCTCTCAATTATTTCTAAGCAACCTGAAAGAAGAAGTTGAAAAGATTCAGACTATTCTATCAAAATTTCCTTAGTTTATGAAAAAGTATCTTTTACCAAAGCTAGATAGCTAAATCCATAAGTAATATTTACGATTGAATCAAATGTCTCAGTCAAGTCAAAGTGGTTTTCATTTCAAATTTTTACAAAAAGATAGATTAAACCACCTTTCTAAAACAAAATATTCCTTGTATCTTGAAAATCAAAACTTCTAGTTTAACATTTGCAGAAGAATAGGTGGGATCCCCATCACTGAAATGAAACCTTCTGAAGGCAAATGTCTAATGAAAGTAAGTCTTTGCAGTTTTTTCTATATTCAGGGAGAAGAGTAGAAAAGTCATGCCAACCTGAGGATTTCTAATACTTCAGCTGACCAACATTCAGTGAAGAAAAGGTTCCTGCCTTAATGGTAGACCAGAATGGAGTTTGCAAACACAGCTCACACACAGAAGTCACACACATTTTGGCAAAATATTTTATCTTGATGCTTCTTTCTATCTACTCATGTCACTTTAGTATTCTGACTAAATTAAACCTTATTTTCCTGCAGACAAGCCTTTCTTCCGATATAAACTGAGGTATTCAGCAGCACAGGAAGGGCAGGCTAAAACCAGATATAAAACATCATCACACAGATTACCTAAGGATCATAACTCTTGAATGAAGACATTTGATTTTTTTTTTCTTTTTCATGTAGACACTTTTAATTCTCATCACAAACAGCATAAAGGAACCTTAAATCTTATGATCAAAACCCAGAGCGTGATTTACAAATGTCATTGAGGTGTTTCAGGGGAACAGCAGTTCAAACGCCTCATGCCTTCGTTCTTTTCTGTGGGATGATTTCCTGGTTGTTCTGCAATAAAGCATCAGAAGCAATCACCAAAAGGCATCATGGAACAGGTAGCTCAGCCTGACCCCTTGGCAGCAGTTCAGTTTTACACAACAAAACTGTAGTTTCAAAAGGAACCAATTGAAAATCAAAATTAGTCTGAGCTTTAAATTATTTTTTTTCTTTTTTAAGCAAGCTTTTCTCTTTTCCTTTTCCATTTTCATATATTTGTACTTTGATAAGAAATCAGTTATCTTTCATTTTTAATTTACAAAAACCTCATGTTTCCATTCATAAATGTTCTCAACAAAATTAATGTGATGACCTGTGGTAATCTGCACATGATGATCTAACCTTTCTCAAAAGAGTATGGTGAAAGAAGTCATGAGGAAGCGATCCGAGACAGCTCAGTGGGAAATGTGACTTTGATTTCCCTGAACACTACAATCTCATATGTCTTCTGCCATCTTGTCCAAGTTAAAAGCAAAGAGCTTCTGAAGAAGTAGCCCCTGTAAATACCACTGCAGGGCTTTCCTCCCCATCACTCACTCTTCTTCAGGTGGGGAATCTTTAGTCTTCCCTCCTGAAATCTCAGAAAGGTCTTTCATAGACGTACCTGTGAGGGAGGATCACCTGCATACAGGCCCTGTGCTTCTGCTTCTTAGTCACCATCCATGTCCTGACAACCTGACTTGACTTGGGTCACGGTGATTTTCTCTATAAACATTTTTTCCATCAGGGTAGGGAGGTTCTTGGAGGAGCCAAGATGATGAGAGAAAAAGCAGTTATAGCCTTCATGTATTCATTTCAAAGTCTGATTCCATGCTTGACACCGAAACCCAAGGAGAAGAGAGGTACTCAGTACAAGTTTGTGAATAATTGATGTTTTGACTTACTGGTGGTCCCCCAAAAGCATTAAAAACACAGAAAAATTTCACGGCTTGGGTGTTCTCAGAGGGGTTTTTTTTGGAAACCAAATTAAAGTTGCACCGAATATCACACTTTGAGCTGAAATAACAACATTTGGCTTCATTTTTCAGTATCTTCCAGGTATTTCAGAAAGCAATCACTTGCAATTAAAAAACACAATTTATACATATGATAATAATTGCTCTAGTTGGAGGATTTATCATTATTATTATTTTAGCAATGATGAAGGTGAAATGAAGACATTTGGTACATTTCACCCTATCTGACTCCATATTTCACCAGCAGACAAAGGTTTCACACAATATTTTTCACACAAAATTTTAATCCATTTCAAATAACCAGCAATCCCCTGACAGACTATTTCTAAAATTGTCATCAGTCATTGTCCCTATGATTCAGAAGCTACTCTGTTTAGATTGCCCCATTTCAGGCAAAAAATAGTACCCATGTTGCTCCAAATGAAAAAAGGTCACATTCCTAATGGAACTGAATATAAATCCAATATGATTTTCATGTTACACATTACATCATTAGCTACAGATTTATAGGGAGAGCGCTAATATATTGAAGATTGTGACATAGTTCTCTTTCTCAAATGCACCTAATTTTTGAAGTTAGGCAGCACTGAATTTCTTCTTATAAGAATATCTAAAGTATTTTTCTTTTATTGGCTCCTTCCTTTAAGTGAAGACTGCAGAGCTGATGAATATTTCATGGGTAGAAAAACACCTACGATACAGGGTTTTACCTAGAAAATCTTTGGGGAAACAGAGGAAATGGCAGGAAGGCGCTGTAAGGACAGTTCTTTCAAGAAGTCTTTGGAAAAGGGTCTCCATTTCATTTTCCACATCAATAACACCTCCTTCACCCCTTAATACTTTCTTCCTTTCATTTTATTCCATAATAGTGTTCAGTCATTTTTGAACTTTTCTTTGTATTAAAGAGTGTGGCTAAACCATTTTAAAGCTAAAAATTTAAATAGAAAATTCTGAACTAGGGGAAAAAAAAGGACATCCAAATACAATGGCTGTAAACTTGTACAAATAGGTTATACAGGAATAAGAATTGGAAGAAAATAGTCAAATGTACATTTTAAATGGATTTCTTCCTTTTTCTACTGCTCAGTCCTAATGGACCTCTCCCCTGGATTTCAAGAACACATTTACACTCAGGAGTGGCACAGGTGACAAAAATACTTTATTTCACTAAAGACTGTCCCCTTCCAGACATTAGATGGACTCTCATGACCAGAACATGTAAAATTCTTTTCTGAGTCCTAACTGCTAATAGGCAACAATGACAAACACCCAAGGAAAATATAACTAATAAAACCTGTTCCAAGGAAAAACAAGACTATAAATCATTCTGTAAAGTCCCCTGACAGCTCTTGTTTTTATACAGAAATTTCTTAGGTAGTATAATGATTAGAAAAAGCATAAAACCAGAGAAATTAGAAAGAGTGAGGAAAAAAACCAAATATAATCCCCCTTTCTACAAGTGGGTTCATCTAGTCTTCCTTTGAAACCATTCTTTGTCATTCTGATCTCAGGCTGGGATGGCACATGGTGGAAAGTAGCTGGCTGGTTTGTCAGACACTAAGAATGGAAGTCCAATATTCAAAATAGAAATTTGTACTTGCAACAAAACAATAGCACATGGCAACACTAAGCTTTTTACCGGATGGAATAAAAGACTAGAAAAAATCTATGAGGCTTAAATTAATGTTCCTTATCTAATCTAAGCCTATACGTTAGATGTTTGAACACCTAAACACTGGATGGCTAGGCTAAGCCCTCTTTCTTCTGGGCTTCTGAAGGCAACCACTGTATATTAGATTTTCTAGACTGTCAGTCATTCTTGCTGCTTGCTTTACTTTTGCTCCTGTTTCTTAAGTGGAAACTACATACTGGAGTCAGTCTTTCTGACATTTAATCTACAATTGGGAAAAATTGCACCAGATTCCTCTTCTTTCACTTGTTAGAAATGTGTTAGTCCTGTAAGACTTTATATATATATAAGGTCTCTACCTTGCCTACCTCTTTCAATGCACTGGTTTTTGGTGTTGTGTTTTTTGGGGTTTTGGGCTTTTTTTTTTCTTTTTTAGAAAAACTCCCTATCCTGAGAACATGACCTACCTTTTTGTTTTCCCAAATGTGTGACCTTCCATTTAACTGAAAAGTGCTAATGCAGTGTAAGTGAGCCTGATTGTACAATACAGATCACTTGCTGGAATTTCTTTTTGTTATTTAACATGCCACAGCTGCTCAGATTATCTGCAGACTTCACCAGCAAGAGCTTTTTATTTATTTCCAGATAACTAGTAAAGATACTGAATAGGCCTGGGTCAAGGGCAGACCTGTTGCAATTCCTTTCAGGATTTGAATTACCAGATGATTTATTCTCCATCTGCAATTACTTTTTCTGATCTCCTACTTGGTAAGTGTTTAATGAATTTACTTTGTATAGTGCACAAAGGCAAATATTTTAGAGAGGTCTATTTTGAAAATGCAGTAATGTTGGTCAAACAAGACTGAAATCTCATCAGACAGTTGTATCAAATTTGTGCCACATGACCTTTTTTATATAAAGCCACACTGACTCTCATTAGTTAAGCTACTACCTTTTACCTCTTTCCTAACTGCATCTCTGTCTATCCTGTTCATGACTTAGCTTGCGATCAGTGAGCCTAAATGACATTTGTAATGATTTAGATTGTTCTGTTTAATTTTTTAAGGTACTGACACAACTATTCTGTTGTGCCATATCCCTGTGAATCTCCTCCACCATTCTAAATTGTTTTCAATACTGGTATTTCAGAAAATACCTTGGCTAGTATTTCACTATTTCTCAATATAATTTATAGGCATGTATAAATTTGGGTATGCCTCTGTCACCTGATAGGGATTTTGTTTCTAAAAAGTTTTCTTTTCTGAAAATGCTTTTTTGAACACAGTTTCAAAAACTGTGTACTTACAGGACGGAAGTTGCCATCTGTATCTGCAACAGAAATGTTTGAAACTTTGGAAATGACTTTGTCTTGTACTTTCTTTATCTTTTCCTCTTTTTTTTTTTTTTTAATGGATATGAAGGACAAAAACTTAAATAAGCTGCACATTAAGGTTAGCCTTTTAAGCTTTTAAAAACCAGGATATGGAAAAGGTTACCTTCTTAGTGCAGTTTTTTATATTCCTGCTTTTCTTTGTAAGTATATGTCTTACCTTTAAGTGTGGTAAAATATAACTATGTCATAAAATATACAGTATGTCTGAGATAATGTTACTACAGGAAATGTTATTTCCTGACTTTCAAGTGCTTGAAATTGTCACCTTCCCAACACATTTTCTTTATGTATTCAATTGCACTCTCATTTGTTCATTTTTGTATCTGGAGCACCCAGTAATATTTAGTTGGACATAAACAGCAGGGGGTACCCACTTAAGCAGAGTCAGGAAGTTAATTTGACTTCTGGAGGTACCAACTCCATACCAGGGTTAACTTACATGTTTTACCATCTAAGCAACACCCTTTCTTCAGAGGCTCATGGATTCATGCTACATAAAGGTGGCCCAGCCTTTGGGGTTTTTTTGTGCTGTCATTTGTCTGGTGAATCTCACTCAGAATTATGATGTAAGAATATTACTGCACTTTCAATTCCAGTTGGTCTTTTGTGAGGTTTCATTCTTGCACAGCCTTTTGCTGCAAGGAATTAGGTACATACAAACGACTGTACTGAAGCATATTGAGAGACAGTAAAAGAAAAAGGACTTGGATAAACCCGAGTGAGTTCAGTGGTGGGGCTGGAGCACTTGTGCCATGAGGAACCATAGAACAGCTCAGTTTGGAAGGGACCTCAAAAGATCATCTCGTCCAACCTTTTGTGGGAAAAAGGAGAGGCTGTGGGAGCTGGGCTTGGTTGGCCTGGGGAAGAGGCAGCTTTGGAGGAGGCACTTCATTACTGTCCTCAATTATCAAGATAGAGAAAAGGGGTCCAGATTCTTCGTACAGTTGCAGAGCTAAAGGAAGACAGACAAAAGAGACATGCTGCAGGAATGGTTTCCCGCTGGATATAAGGAAAAATCTTTTCCGAGGAGTGCGGTGAAAAAGACACGTATTCACACTCACAACTCAGCTGGAAGTGGTCCTATCAATCTGTTTTACTTTTGAAATCAGCACTATTTTGAGTAGGGTGTTGGACCAGATGATGCACAAGGGTCCCTTTAAATCTGTGTTATTCTGTGGTTCCGTTGTTCATAACCCAGTGGAGACCTGAATGATGTGGAAGATCAGTCTGTTCTGCCGAAAGGAACTTGCCCTTGGGATAGCCCACATGAAGGCCATAAGTTATATTTCAGTTCAGAAACTGAGTGCAGGGTAGGTGAGGCGAGGGCCTGATGCTGGATCCTTTGCAAAAGCAGGTGTCTTACTCTTTCTGAAACAAGCCTCTTATGTCTTTACCCCCAGTTTCTCCCTCCTGCTTATGACCCCCAGCTTGTCATTTGCTTTATGTTATACTTCAGTTCTGCACATACTTTTCTCTTGATTCCTTCTGTAGATGAATCACCTCTCCAATGTCTCTAGGACTACTCACATGAGTAAGACTTTTAGGACATGATTAAGTTTTTTCAGGATTCCTGCTGGCCTAAGTCCAAAATGTCTTTACATCAGCAATTACATTTTCATTTGTATCTGTACTTTGCCAAGTAAATGGAACCCTCATCCTGACTGTGATATTTCACTGCATATGCAAAATAAATGATAGGCATTAATACTAATGATCCTTTTGTCTCATACACTTAGACTTTACATCCACTACACAGTCACCTCACTTAATTTTCAAGATGACAACAATGTTGGCACTTGATTTACTTTTAGCAGAATTTGATAATGCTCAATTAGCCTTTTGCTCCAATTAATTTTTGGTGCTCATCAGTATTGCCCTCTAATTTGCCATGAGTACTTAAGAGAAAGTAGTAAGGAGTAGGCATACCCTAACAGCTTTTTTCGTTCTGCAGACCCTAGATTATTCGAATCTAAAGGAAAAGGAATCTGTGGATCTCACTCTCTTCCTCCATGCACATTTTGTAGGTATCACAAAATCTCCAGACAACCAAATCAAATGCACACACATTAACAACTGCTTTGGAAACTATCATCATGGGGGATGGGATCAGTCAGCCTCATGTAGTCGCCTCATTTGTGCTTAAAATTAGTCATTCGGTGAAATCAGTCCTTCTAACTTTAGCACATTATGTTACTCCCACAGGCAACTGAGAGAGGTAAGTACTCACAAAGGCTTCTGAAGGAGCTCCTGACCAGTTGATTTATGTGCCTGGACTAGACAAGCAGGGTTTGCCTCCACAAGCCTTTAGAGGCTACCTCCTTCGATACAGAGAAGAGAAGTAATTACTGGCCAAGGTAGAAATCACAATAAACATTGGGCCACACTGTTTGTGGTCATCACCACAGCTACTAATTTTCCAACCACTGTAAATGCCATCATTCTCACTAAAGTAGCTATTTAGAAAGCCAGAATGGTACTCTCTTGCTCAGAATACTTTTTCCCTGCATTTTATGCTACTAAATGAAATACCCTCTTTATTTGATTTTCCCTCCAAAATATGTGATAAGGTACATCTACCTATTTCTAAATCAAGTTCTGGGTGCAGGCTTTTTTTTTTTTTTTTTTTTTTAACTGCCAGTGATGTAAGAATCAGAATGGCTTAAATGTTAGACTTAAGACAGCCTTGCAGAAGTTAGAAAATAATCTCTCTTTATCAGTAAACTCACTAAATTAGATTGGGTATATCTCAGACATTATTAATGTAAAGTAATTTTTATTGTCACTTCTTCAACAATTGAAAACAATAGCATGTGTAAGTCCTAGAAAAAGGAAGTACCAGGTTTTATTAATTTTAAAGTACGTCTTAATCTATTCTTTTTGCTCTAATTAAATATAAGGTATCAAGATGATGCTTTTATTTACTCATTTTAGTAGTTTTAGTGTTAGTTCTCTTCCTTTATACCATTGGTAGACTTCTGAAATTTGTGATTAATAGAAGCATAAACATTTTTATTTTCAACACTAGCTTTTGAAATATTCATTATTGACCTGCTGGCTAATTCTAATTCTTTTTATATTGATACAATCTGAAAAGTTTTGTTCCTTATAATTAATGTCTCTATATGTTATTAATAATTAAGACCCAATTTGCCTGTTACTTTTCTTTTTAATGAAGACAAATTATTTTAATTTATTATACTATTTAAAAGATTTCTTTTACTTCATATCTATTTTAATTTGATAAACATTTTTCATCAAAAAAGCAATTCAGCCAGGTATTGATACTGTCCACCTGCAGAGTCTGGTCGATTAGAGTACAGAGTTTGTGACTGTTCAAGCACCAAAATAGATAACTTCATATCTACAGAGAAAATCATGGTTATCTATACCATCAGAAATTTCTGCCTGCTGTAGCTTAACCAGGTTTCACCTCTTGTATGACTGTGGTCACAATCTGCCTCCTGAAAAAGACAGACATCTACAAAATCCATACTTTTTCTTGTGTATTTAAACACACATCAAGATCAACGTTTGGAGACCTCTTGCCATCTGCCTGGGAATAAATCTCTGCATTTCTTGAAGAACTGTCATCAAAAGGCAAAAGCTCTAGGCACTGGAAATTTAATTCCCCTGAGTTCAAGTGGACAAGAAGGCAAATTTCTTTAACAATGAGATTAATTTATCAATGGAACAAGTTACAAAGGATGTGGTGGATTTTGCTGTACTTTACACCTTTCAGTTAAGTCTGATTGTTTCCAAAAGTATATGACATACTTCAAGATAAGAGACTCACAAAATGGTGTGGGTTGGAAGAGATCTTTAAAGATCATCTAGTTCCAACTCCCCTGCCATAGGCAGAGACATTTTTCCCTGGATCAGGTTTCTCAAAGCTCCATCCACTGAATACTTCCAATATGGGGCATCCACAGCTTCTTTGGGAAACCTGTTCCAGTGTTTCACCACACATACTGCATAGCAAAGAATTTCTTTCTTGTATCTAATCTAAACCTACCCTCATTCCTTTTAAAACCATTACCTATTGTCTTACGACTACAAGTCCTGCTAAAATGTCTCTCTCCATCTTTCTTATAAGCCTCCTGTAAGTATTGAAAGTTGCAATAAGGTCTCCCCAGAGCCTTCTGTTCTCCAGGCTGAACAACCGTGACTCTGTCAGCCTTTCTTCACAGGAGAGGTATTCTAGCCCTCACCTTTTTTGTGGCCCTCCTATGGACCCACTCCAACAGGTCCATGTCTTTCTTGTACTAGGGACCCCAGAGCTGAACACAGTACTCCAGGTGGAGCAGATCAGAGAGGGAGAATCACCCTCCTTGATCTGCTGGCCGTACTTATTTTTATACAGCCCAGGACAAAATTGGCTTTCTGGGCTGCAAGCGCACATCGCTGCCTCATGTCCAATTTTTCATCTACCAGTACCCTCAAGTCCTTCTCTGCAGGGCTGCTCTCAAAGTATGTCACCCGGTCTGTACTCCTACTGGTTATTGTCCCGATCCAGGTGCAGGACCCTGAATTTGGCCTTGTTGAACTTCTTGAGGTTCACATTGGCCTACTTTTCAAGCCTGCCCAGTGAATGACATCCCTTCCCTCAAGCATATCAACTGCACCACTCAGCTTGCTGTCATCCACAAACTTGCTGAGGGTGCACTGAATCCCACTGTCTGTGTCATTAATAAAGATATTGAACAGAATCAGTCCCAGAACAGACCCCCGAGGGACACCACTCGTTGCTGATCTCTGTTTGGACATTGAGCTGTTGACTGCAACAATTAGGATGCAACCATCCAGCCAATTCCTTATCTACCGAACAGATCATCCCTCAAATCCATATCTCTCCAATTTAGCTCCAAGGATGTTGTGTGGGACCGTGTCAGAGGCCTTACAGAATTTAAGATAGATGACATCAGTTGCCCTTCCCTTATCCACCAATGCAGTTACTGCATCGCAGAAGGCCACTAGGTTAGTCAGACACAATTTACCCTTTGTGAAGCTATGCTGGCTCTCTCTAATGACCCTCCTGCCATCCATAGGCCTTGACATAGTTTCCAGGAGGATGTGTTCCATAATCTCACTGGGCACAGGAGTGAGGCTGGCTTGTGGGTAGTTCCCAGCTTTCTCCTTCTTACCCTTTTAAAAATGAGTGTGACGTTTCCCTTTGTTCAGTCACTGAAGACTTCACCAGACTGCCATGACTTTCAAATACTATGGAAAACAGCTTAATAACTACATCTGCCAGTTCCTGGGATGCGTCTCCCTGGGTCCCATGGACCTGTGTATGTTCAGGTGTCTCAGATGGTCACAAATCTGATCTTTTCCTACAATGCATGAGACTGCATTCCCGTATTCCCTGCCTTGAGATTCAGGGACTCAAGAGATGTGGGAAGAGCAATTGCCAGTGAAAACTGAGGCAAAAATATTGCAGAGTACCTCAGCCTTCTCCATGTCAGTTGTCACCAGATCCCCTGTCTCATTTACCAGGGGGGAACAATTTCTTTTGTTCTCCTTTTATGAACAACATTTTCATAGAAGCCCTTATTATTCTTCACATCCCTTGCCAAATCTAGCTCCAGCTGTGCCTTAGCTTTCCTAATCCCATCCCTACACTCCTGGGCAGTATTCCTATATTATTCGCAAGACCCGTGTCCCTGCTTCCACTGCTTATGCATTTCCCTCTTGTGTTTCAGTTTAACCAGAAGGACCTTACTTAAGCATGCTGGTGTCCTGCTTTCCTTGCCTGATTTCTTGCAAATGGGAATGGAGAGCTCTTGTGCTCTAAAAAAAATATCTGTAAATGGCTGCCAACTCTCTTCTTCTCCTTTATTCCTGAAGGCAGTTTCCTGGGGGGTTCTCAGTCACTAGTCCTTTAAACAATTGAAAGTTTGATCTCGTAAGGTTTAAGATGTTGACTATACTTTACAACTAGCCTGTATCCCTCAAGATCATGAATTCCACAGGGCACGATCACTACAGCCCAGGCTACCATGAGTCTTGACTTCTCCTTTAAGTTCCTCTGAGTTGGTGAGCAATAGGTCCGGCAAAACATTTTCTCTCGTTGGGCTTTCTGTCGCGTGGATTAGGAAGTTAACCTCAATGCACTCCAATTTTCCTAGACTGCTTGCAGCTTGCTGTGGCACTTTTCCAACAGATGTCAGATATCGGACCTAGTGCAAAATCATGGTGTTAAATTCTGTAGCATGTCACATTAGAGTTAAAGAAGATTTTCACATTGTTCTCACTTAAACCCAAAAATATGAGCACCTCTTAACCATATATTCTCAGCTATTCCAGTTCAGTACCTGATATTGAAACTGTGGTAACACTAATTGTAAATAAGATGGCAAAGATCAGTAGAGATACATTCAAGAGATGTTCAACTGCCTCTGTAAAAACAGTAAAAAATAATTACTTGTATAGTCAACAACCCTTCCAGAACTGAGGAAATATATCATCTTTCAGTGACCTTGGCAATATTCACCATGAGTTCAGAAAACCTTAATATGTCTGTGACAACATCAGCTCCAGTGTGAATTAGGTTATTAGACTCTTTAATTTGTATCATTACCAACTGTTTACAAAGCCTGTGTCTTTTAAAGTGGTTGATTAAAAAATATTTTTAACAAACATTTTGCAGTTGAATCACAGCAAACCCAACCGCTGTTGTCTTATCTCAGATTTTGTTATGGAAAATTATATAATTCGTCACTTCAGTGAATTACACCTGAATTACACTACTGAATTACTTTACCTGAACTATTTACTTCACCTTCAGCATCCTTTTCTACAAGTCCACCAACATCACTGTGTCTGAAAGCATACATACAACAAATTTACCTCCGTGTGTATCTATCTGCAGGTCATAACTTCAGAAACACAAACATCAACTCTTTCCAACGAGCCTGTTCATGTGTAAACCCTTTACTTTGGATTTAGAATAATACCAAACCAGAGACACCAACTGCTGAGATGTTCAGCTCACTGAAATATAAACATCTCTGTTGGAAATAAGCTAATAGTAAAATAGCATAATCATTAACTTATTAAGGTTACCCAAAATGTTGTCAGGGAATATTCTTGTTCCTTAAGGAAATGCAGTGTTTGCGTGTATATCCCTTGTCAAAAATGTATAGTCTCTTGAGAGAGAAGCTGGTCTCTGAATGAGTAATAATGACTCAAAAATAAAATTTTTCTGGGCCTTTAAGCATTTAAGTTAATAACTATCAGTATTCCAATGTAAGATTTACCATTTGGAAAGTCGGTTTAAAAAGAAGCTTCTGATGTACCCATGTAAATTTGGGGTTGGGATATTTTTTTCCTTTTAATTTCTTTTTCCTTTCTGGATTCTGGAGGAAAAGCGTTGCCTTCTAATAAGTGCTGCAGAGGTTAATATATTCAGCTTGAATAAAACAAAAAGCATAGTAACATTTGACACATACAAGGATATAGGAGCACATTAAATGAATGCAAAGAACTGGCAGCTGAAAGGCAACAGTTGCATAATATTACCAGAGTAATGAGAAGTGTGCTACATATTAATAAATATGTGACCTTTTTATCTTGATTATTTAAAAATCATGTTATTTTAAAAATGAATAAACAGATGCCTTGTTTATCCTTACGTAAAACCATAGTTTCACTTGACGGACTGTATTGGTAAAGTGGAATGCTGCTGTACAGGTAGGTCACCGAAGCATTTATCACACTGATCTGTTTCTCTCATTATTTTAGAAAACCGCCCATCAGGACAATCATCTTTTAAGTTAAAGCCTATGCTGGAACAAGGGTATGCAAGTGTATTCATTTATATACATAATGGAATTTTAAATTCCTTAAAGACAAATATAATTAAAATTAAAGAAGAAATAAAAGAGAAAAAAAAGCCATACAAGTAAGATTGCATTTAAGATTGTTACATACTTTAATGAGACACAGTTTCTTATTTAAAGTTGTAAAGATTTGATTAATGTTTCATTATCCCTATCATTAATAACCATAACTACAACTTCAGAGAATTCATATTTTTAAAAAACAGGCAGTAGTTGAAATTGTGAAATAAAAAAAGTGGTCTACAACCTCTCCATTTCATTTCAGTTCTATTATTAATTATTTATTGGATGCTAAAGCCTCTGGGCCAATTCAATATAAGTAATTTATATTATAAAATAAGTGCTGACGGTCAGTTAACCTGATATGACCTAAATGACTCAGCTTATTATGAGGTATTTTATCAGCTTTCCAGCAAGAGCTGATCGTCCCAGGAACCCACAGCTCAAACCCTGGAGTGCTGTTGTGACTCACAGAGAAAAAAAACCTGAGATGCCTGGGAGTCCCAAGGAGAAAACAGTGCTGTTGTGAGCCAGCTGTGTTGGACACGGTGCAGAGGACACTGTTGAGGTGCTTGATCCCTGTCAGGGACTCCCAGCCTAATGGCACTGAGAGAGCAGTGTTGCTTGGGCAGGGACAGCTGACTGTCAAGAGCATTGGGCACTGTAGCCTGATGCGTTACATGGAGAGCTATCCCAGCAAATCTGGCAAATTCTGCTTATTGAGGAGACTGTAGTAACCGTAGCTGACTCCATCAATAACATGCCTTAGGTTTCCTGGTTCCCAGTCCCTTATTTGCCAAATGGAAAGACAACATCTCTCCCTAGCTGCACGTTTCTTTTGCAATAGCTACCCTGTAAAGCATCAAACTTGCTGGTTTTCATAAAGAATATAATTTATACAGCCACAGTGTCAAATACAACAGGCAGAAGTGCAGTATGCAGAAATAAATATATCATTAATATTTCCAGAGTCTTAAATAGCTATTACAACTAACCTAAACAAACTGATCTTTCTTCCCCCACGGATCTATAAGCTTGGTTACTTGAATGGGAGAGGGGGGAAATGGCTTCCTTTTCTTCCTTCCAATCATTTGGCAAGATGAGGGTTTTTTTGCTGCAGACCAGCAATCAGATACTTCAACTCAAAGTAAAACCATGATTGAAGAATGCAAATCTCAGGAAACATCATGCTGTGATAAAGCAAAAGGCATATGGGATGCGTAACAGGGATAAACAGTCCACATGTAAATCACGCTGATAATATTCTTCTTTCCCCCCCTATTTATCATTATTTCTATTGCCACAACTACTATTAGCATTCCAGTAGCTCCTACTGGCTCCAGCTAAAGCTGAGCCTCCACTGTAATAGACGCTCTGCAGACCCAGCTACTATCCTGTAACACTTTCAACTATTTAGAGAAGATTAGCAAAACATGCAATAAATGACATATTATTGCTCCTGGTCCATAAATGGGTAGCCAAGGCTCTGAAAAATCAAGTGACTTGCTGAAGTGCACAAAGGAAGTCTGTGGTAGAGACAGTAAGTCACCACAGCCATCTGGTGTTGCACTTCTGTGGTCTGAAATCCAGGATTGTTTTAGTCTGGTTTTGGCACTTTTACCATCCATTCTCAAGGATAAAAGCTTGCTTATAGGAGAGCTGAGTATCATGCAGAGAATTGATATGGTGTAAAGCCTGAGTATGATATAAAAAAGTACCCATTTCTTTTAAAATCTCCAATAAAAAAGCCATCAGGGTTTAGAATCAAGCTATGTTCCCGGTGGCTTAGTAGGCACCACAGGTTCTTGAAATTAGTGGAGGACTAGAAAAGAAAATATGAAAAATCTGCAACAGTCTGAAATAGGTATTTTAAACAATTCAGAGCAGTTTGTAGGAGATTACTGTGCTGATTTGTTTTCTATTGGTAGTGGCATAAGCATCAAACCTGTTAATTTCACTGCTAACGAAACGGACAAAACTTACATACAAGACGTATACTGCACAAGGAGAAACTTGACTGAGCTGTTATCAGAAAGGACACCTTTCCTGACTTAAATAATCGCCTAGCTAATCTACCCTCGTAAATCACAGCATATTACTATTTCTTGGTCTTTGTGAGAGGTCATCTTCAAGTAACTGTGGCACTACATCATATGGTGGACTCTTTGGTTTTCTTTTGAACAAGGAGGCACATGTTAACGTTTATCTTTTGTTTATATCTTGAGCTTTGTTTCTGTGTTTGCGTTCCTTCTCTTTGGGATGTATTCAAATGATAGACAATGCATCATTCTTACACTGATCCATTCACGACTATTGTATTAAGAAAGCATTGTGTACTTTGAATAGGTTAATTGGTTGGTAGCTTAATCTAAGTGGGAGACTGCTGAAGACAATAAGTATTTTTTTTAACCAGTGGCATTATACACTGAACTATTTCATTCATTTGTGTATGTGTTTCTCTTTCTCTTTTTCATTTCAGAATGCTATTGTATTTTGCTTTTATTTGCATGGGCTTCTGTAAGAACGTTGTTATTAACTTATTAGACTGGAAATAGGTTGGACTGCTTGCTAAATGCTGCCTGTTTTCTTTCCACTGAATTCTCTGCATGCAATTTAGAATTCTGTTTCTAATAAGATTATCAAGGAAATAATGAAAACCGGTAGGATTATTCTGCTAGCAAGTTTCCTTGGTGATTAATGAACTAAATAATAATGTTTCTCTATATGGTCAAATTCTGCCTGCAGCTGCACCAGTGAGAAGCCAGAAGTAACTCCCTTGATGCCAATCGAGCTATGCTAGATTCACTATGGTAGATTTAGTTACTGTGGTATAAATGATCAGAGAATTTGACTTCACATGTGTCAATAGTTTTAGGCTTGTTTGTGGTTTGTGGGTCCTTCATTGAAAAAATGGTATGCTGTATAGCCTTAAAAATCACACAGCCAAGAACCTTCCTAATAGGAGCAAGGAAGTCTCACTTTAACCATAAAGCACAAAAAGGGAAGAGCAAGCCAAGAGAGACTGACTGTGAGGCAGGCTTGCACATGTGAAGAATGATGAGTGATAATAGTTTCGATCCACCATCCTCACTCTGGCTGCAGGATTCCTTTCAGACTGATGCATGTACACACCAGGTAATGTTTTCCATCACAAAACCTTAAAGTTTACACAAGGGCTGGATGGAGCGTCTACTGGGCAAGGTGGGGAAAGAATGGAAATTGTGCATCATTCCTCTGTAGGACTCAGTAAAACAGAGAATTTTTTGTCACTGGATACAAAGAGCAGCAAAAAACGAGTTCTGGGTGGCATATGTTTTGACATAGTAACCGTTCCCTACATAGATCAAACAATTAAGTTTAGATAATTACGTGCCATCTGCCTGAAGCTCCATTTTCAGATTATCTGCCAGGTAAACCTGCCTAAGCTCCCCCTTGTTCCCCCAAGAAAGCTTAATGAGGAATAGATGTCCATGGTACATTTGCCCATTCCCTAGACCTTGTCAGTGTAGAGAGCGGGTTGATACTAAGAGAGGTGGGCAAGAAAGTAGGTAGTTTCTGGTGCTCCAGAAAGAAGGATGAAATCAAGTTAACAGACTGAAGTGCTATAGAAGGAGTGGTCCTCAAAGATGCCAAAAACCACCCTGTGCTATTCTTCAGCATTTTTCCATAGGTAAGACAGATGTTTCAATGATATTTCCACATCATTTTCTTTTAGAGTTAGATAGAAGCAAACAAAAAGCATCAGTCAAACTCAACAGTCTCTTTAACCTCCTTCATTCTTTCCATCGCAGTTTTGCTTCAGAAATCCAAAATTTTGGGGTTTTTTTTCTTTCCTAAAGACAGAAAGGGTAGAGGCTACCTCTTTTCTCTAACTCCAGCATAGTTTTGGACAATCAACCATGGAAGATCAAATACTAGAAGTCTTTCTGCTAGGTGATGGATTTTTTTTCTCCACCTATCTTTAGTTGCCATGTGCGGAGACGGAGGATTGACAGCATGCTTTCCTTTCTCTTAAGCATACACTCTCAGTCAAGGACTTGATTAGCACATTTTTGCCAATAAAATGGGCTGTAATTAGCTTTTAATGATTGGTGTGTTTTTGCTATATCAGCATGTGATTTAGACACTTGAGGTATTTTAAAAGCTGTATTCAGGAGCTCAGTACCACCTATGACATTTGGGGCAAATAAAGCTTTTAGAATTATGTTTGGAAAAGCAGCACCCTGTAAATATAAGGTGGTGGTGCACCATATGGAGACTGGCTTTATGACATATGGTTTGAATTTACAAGTTTAAAACTGTTAGGATCAGTTTTTCTTTCACTGAAGGCCCCCCCCCCTCCCCCCCCCCACCAAACCACAAGATACATACAG
>JAVJGI010000014.1:68283348-68351327 GCA_035590275.1 Ibycter americanus
TTAAATAAGCTTCAGTAGCGGATACAGACCCAGCTTGTGCCAACATGTGCTAATTCAGTTAAAATACTACTTAGGCTATACTAGTTGGTTTGAGGTTTTGTTGGGTTTTTTTAAAAACCAACAGTATTGCCAGCTGCAAATGTGTTTTATTACTGTTAGTACAAGGACCATCGTCACCACCACCATCATTATGACTGTGGTCCTCATTAAAATAAATGATTGGCCCTGGTTTTGTATTAAAGCTGTTTGAAAAGACAAGGCTGAATGACAGATCAAAACAAAGGATAGAAGCGGGTCTTCTGATCTCACCTAATTGAATCTTTGTTGGCTGAATTGATCTGAAAAAAGTTCAAAGATCTGGGATCCATATTACATAAACATTGTTTCATTTAATCAAAACACTCTTTGAAGTGCCATGCTTGCAGACCACCTGTAGCTTTGAAATCTGAAGTCACAGGAAAGCTTCCCTGATGGTCCACAGTTATGATATGCCAGAGAAAAATAAAAGCAGAAAAGGAAGAGGTCCATGAAAATCCATTTTGTATCAAGATTTCTCTTAAGCACCTTTTTACCTGTATCTATGCTAAGTCACCTGGAGCAGCAAGCAAAGCACTCAGCATAAGGGAATGCATATTTTTTCATGTGCTTTCTGTCTTGTTTCACAACATTAGTTGTTGCATTTGAAGACAGTTTCAAATTCAGAATATCCATGAGGTTATGCTTGGTCTCAAATATATGTAGCAATACTGTGAGAACTTCCTTTCTCAGGACTTACCTTGAATCTGAGAAAGTTCAGCTCTGTACTGAAAGAAGAAACAACCATGGCATATAGTAAAATAGTGGCAAAAGAATAAGGAAAAGGCAAGGAAAGAATCAGAATGAAACATTCAGGGCCAGAATCTCCTCCAGGCATGCAGGTTATTGGCACAAAGGAGCTACAACATAGCATCGATGAATGCTATCTCATTAGCTTCAAAAAGGTAAAATTTCAGACCTTCATGTCCAGTGGGACAGACTGGATGAGCATTCTCCAATCCTACTTTCCTAGGCTTTTCTATCTGGAAAACAAGCATAGTGGGGACATGACTGGCATGATCTGCTTTTCAGCAGTTATCAAGCATTATGTCTTCCCTTTGGAATTGTAACCATCCAGTTTAATTTAGAGAAGCTCAGAAGTTGCTAAGGACTGGTGAAAAACATCACAGGACCACTGAATTTCAAGTGGTGCATTTATAGCCTGCTATCTATAACTTCAATTTCTGTTGGAAAAAGCTGAGAACCTAGGCCAATCTTTCTTCTCAATGATTCAAATCTCAGAGAGGGAAAAAAGTAAACATACTGAAAATGATGTTAGAAGAGATTAAGATTTTGCAACTGCAGTTTACACCTAATTTACTGGTATTGGAACTGTAAGAATACAGCCCTGTAGACTTACAGGAAATTGATGATCCATTTATATTTTTCAGGTAATTCCTAATAACATCCAGATTCCCTCCACCTCCCCACCCCCCCACCCCCCACCCCTTCTCCCTTTATAAACAATTTTTCAATTCCATACATCTGTTTTCAAAATCTCATATTCCAGTTAGAAAAAAAAAAGATCTTCTGAATGTGGCTAGGTTATTTAGCTGCATGCTGCCATTAAAATTATTCCTTTCTGGTTTCGAATATCCTGTCCTAGTGGTTCACCCTAATATTTTACTGCGGCTCTCAACTGCTTAGAAGAAAAGGGACAAAAGCCCAGTTTTTTGGTCTGCCTGAGGGATTCACAGCACATTAATTCCTGAGATGTTCAGAGCAAAGATCTGTGCTCCTCTTTACTATGTAAATTACATATTTATTACAATGTTAACGGTCAAGTCTTGTTTTGTATGTAACCTAGGTCTCTCAATATATGGAACTTCTCAAAGCAGGGTGCTGAGGGCAGAACTCCTATTTTAGAGTGAAATGATAAAATAATAATTCTTGTATTAATAAAAGAGAATAAAAACATACTACTCTTTGGGTGTCACTAGTGATAATGTATGACACAAGTCTGTGTGAATGCAAAATGTTGTGAACCATCAGGGAACAATCCATACTTATGTCAACAATAACGAGAAGAGCATGTGGTCCACAGATTGTCTACCACAACACAGTCAGCAATTTTCAAATAAGCCATTGACACTTTATCTCATTCTACAAAATATAGTATTATACCACAGAAGAGACTAAGGTCCATAAGGTAGCATATATGCTATCACATAATTACACACGTTGTATAAAAGCAATGTAAAAGAACAGAAATGTTAAAAATGTTACTTATTATTTCATAATATTACTGGGATCTTTGTCTTTCATATTCTTTTAATTCTACTAGAAAAAGCAGGATTTAAAATAAAGCAAGCATAATAGTTTTACATGTGAACACATACTGGATACCTACAACATGGTGACTCCAGCAAATAAGGATTCATACTGTGCATCTACCTAAGTTACATATGTAAAAATTGCTCATTTTACTGTTTCAGAAGAAATGTGGCCTTTAATCTCTTGTGCTAACATGTACACAAGACATGTCTGCATGTAGCTTTTATATATTTGTGTCCTGCATGTCACAGTCAACATATGTATTTTGGAGTTGTCGAGCAATGTTAAAAAGTTAATGTACAACAGATTTATTAAACATATAAGGATAATAGCTACCTGTATGTAAGTCTTTCTGTATAAATGTCTAGATAGGCAGATAGATGGATAATTTTGGCAAATTAAATCCTCTTCCCTTGCTGATAACACATCTGCCAGCAAGTGTGCTGTGTGACAGACATTTGCCCTTCTCTACATCAATACCTGATACTTAGGCAGAAAAGAGGCAACATCATATTAGCATATCTATTTCCCTCTCTTTCCTCTACAGGTGCTAAATAATTAGTACCACTTGAATTATTCATTGCAAATAATATTCATTGTGAATTTAGCCGTTGTTTTGTTGGATTTTTTTTAAATTTTGCTTACAAATCATTCAAGAAGCAATCCTGAATTCTGCAAATATATTCATTACTCATAAGTATTCAACAAATACTTGGACAAAGCTCTTTTGACCTAGAAACACACTGGTTCACAAACCCATTTCTTCAGACATTATAATGTATGACTGGCCATCAAAAGCAAATGCCATGGTTTCTCTCTTCTTGTTGGTAGACTACATTTTTAGAAAAGCAAGTGAAAGGTGCTAACTAGCAAATAATCCACACCTGGAGTAAGTTTCTGGCTCATAACCCTTTATGAGACTTTTGAGATTAACAAACAGAAATTACAGAGAAGCAAGAAATTTGTGAATATGTTAGTGAATCTATTCTTCACTTTTCACTGCCACTATGTGATAGTTTAAGTCTAAACAAGTGTATTTGGAGAATAGGAATTATGGTGTGACTGTGTCTGTATTTGTAGTAACTAAGTCCCAATCTAGAATGCAGCTGTACCAGAAGCAGTAAATATAATGATAATCTAATAGAATAGCATAGGCAAAGCTTCAGAGTAGACTTGATTACAGCTAACTGGGATAAGGATGGCTGCTTAGAAATGCACGTTCTCTCCAGAAGTCCATATTGGAGTTTCCTATTCAACTTCAAAGTTGAGAATTACGAGTTTCTTCATAAGCAGTATGTTTTCCATCAGTGTATGCATACACAGGTATACATGTCACCTATGATTTTAAGCTAGAAAATTTGAGCTGAGAGAAAATTTAGCACCAAAAAAAAAGGGCTTAAAATGTGCTTATAAGACAACTTTAGAATACAGGTTACTGTTAGTCTGCTTACAAATGAGGTATCCCTACAGCCTTTATTAAAAAGAAGTTGTTCTCTGATCCAGAGTTCCTAAGAAGATAGAAATCAAAAGCTGTATACCAAGGAAGGCCATGCACAATTTCTTCCAATCAAAAAAAAAAAAAAAAAAAGGAAGAAGTGGATCTTAAAATATCTGCCAGTCACTCAGCACTATATTCATCCAGCACAGGAGGACAAATTATAACGAAGTCTATTGCACTCCAGCTTCTTCTGTCCTTATGCATTTTTTAAAGGCTTCACACTCTCCCTTACATGTGAAAAGAGGAAAATTCTGCTGATTTTTTATCACTACGGATGAGGAGAAATTCTGCTCAGTTATGGACATCCTGCAGGTTAACCCCTGCCGAGTCTATTTGCTGAGTCTTGAGAAGGTTACTGGAGCAGAAATATCACCTACCCTTCCATACAGAGTGACTACATGGCTTGAAAAAGTTAACATTTCAAGATTACACAATATTGAGTTCTATGTGCAACCTTCCAACTATGTAAATTCCTCACATTTTACAAAATGGAATATAATCAGGTGGTCTAATGTCAGCCAGCGTCCAAAGGTAATTGCTTTTCTAGAAGAAAAAAATAATAATTTTGCAATATTCAGCACAACGTTCTTTATCATTTTCAGCTAGACCAGTTTTATTTTGAGGCCCTGTTTATTTTAATCTGTATTAGAAACATTTTAAAATTATTTCTTCTTTAAAGTAACCTTAAATTCTAGTGAGGGCTTTGGTATTTCTGCTGACGAAGAGCAATAGGGCAACAGAAACACCACAGAGCCTTTGAGCCCATCGGCATTATTATTAACCATATTGAGTTATATGTTATTACCCTGAAACACAAACATGGAATTAGCCTCACACCTCTTCCCAGCTGCAATGGATATGGACACAAAAATTCCGACAGGTGATTGAATGGGTTCTGATAAACAAAAGTGTCTGAACACCAAAGTACAAATGTGACACTTCAGCCAACTGCCTCATGACAAAGCCAGGTTCAGCATGACAAGACCTGATGATTCCCATAATTTCACTGACTAGGACACCAGTGAGAACGCAACTAGTAAGAAGGCAGCACTTGAAAATCCTCTCCTTTAGACAAGAGACGAACTTCCCTTACTACACACAGGAAAAAAAAAAAAAAATAAAGAGGCAATTTATTCACAACCGGTGTTTGCTTGTGGCGCTTGCTTGTGTTAGCACAAATCCTTCATTGTCACTTCAGGTACTAGCTACTTGTTGCTGTTTCGCTGAAGATGGCTTCATCCTTGATGTGTGTACAAATGAGCTTGCATTGTTGCTCATTTTTTAAGGAAGGATGTGAACAGTCAGGCTGCAGTATTGCACTGTATTTAATTTGATCTAACTTTGGCTGTTGCCGGAATCATTTGTCCAGCTCCTATAACCATCATCTCTTTGGGCCAGGCATTTCCTCTATTTTCCATACAGTGAAAATGAAAATGGACTGGATCATCCAGTCTTATTTTGGAGTTAGTTTTCTACAGATTTAGGGAACAAGAACCTAAAACAAAGGAGGCTATGAAGATTGGGGCTGCCATTTTCAGCAGCATCTGCACTAGCTAAGAGAGAATGTGAAATGGCACTTTCAAGTTTTGGGTGCTTATTGATGTCAGAGTAGACTGCAAGACCTCCCAAGAGAGATGCCTTTATTCACCCCAGAAACTCGTTTCCAAGGGCTCCGATTTCATAACTTTAACTTCCAGTTCCCTCGTGATGTGGGGATATAATTGTGCATAGCGTGACTGTGTTTTGAAAAGAAATTGAGGAACCAGATGTAGGTAACTGCAGGTCTGTGGAGGCCTTCAGACAAGAGTTGGTAGAAGCAGATTTATACCAGAAGCATGCACCAGCAGCAGCATGACATTGGTTAATTAAGGTCTCTGTGGCATTTCCACAGGCTTCGTCCTGACACACTGCATGCTGTCAGGACTACGGAGCTGAACCTGAAGAGCCTGCGCCTCTGGTTCAAGCCATCTCGCTGGTGTTTCTCCTAAGGTAAGGAGCCGCAATGCCGTCTCCAGCCGTGCTTAAGCTGTGCTAAGCTTAAGGACTGTCTAGCTTGTAATTGGAGCTCATTCCTATGTATCCAACACAGTTTTTTCTTTCCAGTTCTTTGATCTCACCAGGTCCCATCAAGTGTTCAACCTCAGCTGGCACATTTTGCCTGGAATATTTTTTTTTAAACCTCCAAAAATTTCTGCCTTAAAAGATTGTTTTACTTTTAGCTAGTTAATTACTGAGATGCTGGAGACAAGACTTTTGTTTATTGCACTGAAACAGTTTTTTTCAATATGATTTCTGTTTAAAAGAGGCCAGAATTTATTTTTTTATCCATCCCTTGTGATTGTTTTATACAATGAAGTTGTAGGTAGTCTTGTTCTTAGTTGCACGGGCTCAACAATTTTCATTTTTCTGACCATGCAATATACTGATGTACTCAGCGCTGTCCTCTATGAAGGGTCTGGAAGGCTGATGTTTCTGCAATGGTGTCATTTATACTAGCCAGAGCTCTGAGTTTAACTCATCCCAAGGCATGCCATCTGTGAAGCAGAGACAAAATTCTGTGGCAGAACAGAGCAATTTACCCACCTTATGAATTTCATGTGTATTTCTAATCTTGTATACATATTTTTAAGTGCTTTTCCTTTTCCTTAGGAAAATGGCAAGAGTAAAATATCCTATTCATGTGAGAGATTTCATATAGTGTATTTCTTTGTGGCCCTGGGCATTTTATCAAGTTATTTTCTTTTTCCATATTGTCCTAATGAGCACTCTCCTGTTCTTTATAAGCAAAATAAAAAGGAAAAAAAATGTTTGCTTCCGCCATTAGCTTTAAATATTCACCACTAGAAATAACAATTGTATAACAAGCCTGGTAGTCGAGGCTTAATCTAAAATGATTTTTATTAGTAATTGTGATGTTATCTTTGCTGCTATCCTGGAACACAGGTGTCTGGACAACTCAGACTTGCTGTACTTGCTTTGCAGTTATCATTCACAAGCACATATGTGCATTGTCTGCACTATATTAACGAGTAGCCAGTTCACTGTAATGGAATGTCACCTAAATCCACTAAGTTCTATAGAGGGTTTAGAGTGAGCTGCCTTGCTTTTGTCTATGTCAACCTTAGATCTTTTGGCAAAAGCAAGTAAGAACTAGATGGGAATTTCTGGGATTATTACTAGAGTGCTGGAGATTAATATTGGTCTCTTTTTTCATATATTTTACAGATTCCTCCTAATGTTAACATATCCAAAGTGATTTGCAACCTGGTTGAGAATGCATCTTTCATAATTTCTTGACTATGAAGAAAACCAACAGACAAAGTAAAGTTCTTCTTGTCTTCCAGTCCTGAGCTAACAGCCTATTCTCTGCATGGAAGAGCTTTTAGTTATTTGAAGTGTGAAAGAGATGTGACTGTAATTTACCTTCTGCTTTAATAAATGTTTATATCATATAGTCAGTTAATAACTTCATGGCTGAATTACTGCTCAGTTGTCCACTATGCTTTTCTTTTTATTTGACTACCCCTTATACTCCTTCTACCTAGGTGCAAAATTACAAGGAAATATCCATCTAGTTATTCTACAGAAAGGCCAGACCAATAACTTTATATTACTACCAAAAGCCTGCTGAAAATGGATCCGACTATTTATTTTAGAGATCTGAAAAGGCAGATTAACCTATTTGGACTCAGTTCACTGAATTAACGAAATTCATATATAAATTGTTAGAGTGACACATCTCTGAAGCTTCCCAAATGTCTAAAGTACTCAATCACTTGTATAATTGAGAAACAATGAAAAAAAATAATTAATAGAAGTTGAAACTAATAAATACTTTATTTGGGGAGACACAGATATTAGGGGTCTTCTATGACATAAAATAAATGTTAGCAAATGTTTACCAACATAATCTCAGCTTGAATTACTTTTCTACTCACCTAAATCATTTGAAACATCTCCAGGATCTTGGCTGCTGCCGCTGAAAACACAAACATAGACTTTTAAATATACAATGTGGTCTACTTGCTGATTTTTATTTGTGATTTCAAGTCTTTTAAAATAAACATGGAAATTATTCTTCAGTAGAAAGTAATGGCTGAGTATTTTGTATTTCACATGGTACTAGAAACTCCATACATAGACTGCAGCAATGCACAGTTATACAATGAGCATACCAGACTCTTGTACACATGGTACGTGTGCTTTATTACACAATGAAAATATAGATGTGAAAGCCATGTCAGCAATTCATCATTTATTATTTCGTAGCATGCATTATCATATGCACAGGTAAATTCAATAAATATCACAGGCATATAAAAACACAAGTGCTAGCAAAACCAGCTGCCAATACCCAGATCCTGAAAATGTCCCTAACACGCTTATTGCAATTCTTTGCAAAAATGGTTAAATACATATTTGATAATATGAAAAAGGGAAAATGAAGTAAAATTATGAAGTAAAAGAAAAAAAAAGGCTGATTCCTTTACACAGATAGGAGTTGAAAAACATCTCTTACAATAAGAAGTCAAGCAGCTCAACCTACTCGATTTATCAAAGAGGCAGATAAGAAAGAATTTGAACACTGTGTATAGAAAGACAGAAACAATATTGGGGCAGGTGAGGGGGTTTGCAATCTAACTGAGATATTAAAAGATATATTAGCAGGAAGATGATATTAGCTTCAGCCTTGAAATAAGACTCAGTATCCTAGTGGAGAAGGTAATTAAACACTGGAATGGCTTAGTATGTGTAAATAGAGTCGCCACTGCCTGGAATCTTTCAAATTAGACCCTTCAAAACGCTGGTGTTGTATAATGTTTCCACAAGAAAAGCTGCCTGGGCTTTCTGATGACATGGCTGTGAACAGATACCTGTGAAATTCTTTTTTCATTCTCTTTCTTTACAGAAGATCAGGAAGCTTTGCATTGTTGTCAGGACATTTTCAACTTCATATTAGGACATAAACTACAATGAAATCTCATGCTGATAGGCATGAATAGTCATCTCCAAAAGTCTGGAAGGATTAATCAATTGACCAGATACATTCCCATGCTTAGGTTTGCTAGGATTGCTAGACTTGGTGTGAAGAAAGAATTTCTCTACAAATGCATATTTTTGGAGGTCTTAGGGTTTTTTACTACTCTCTGCAGCACAGGAGATGGAATTCCCAGGGAACTGTCTTCAGATTGTTATGGGATTTAGGATTTTAAATATATGTGTCTACATGTAAGCTGGTGGTTTCCACTACACTTAATAGAGAATGAACCCAGACAGCTCAGGAAGGCCAGGACGCAGCTGAGCCGACCAAATGTGGGTAGATGTTTCCTTTATGGTGAACTGAATAGCTTCCTAGACAACCTTCGACTGTATGGACTAAATCCACATTGTTGTGGAAACTTTTGTTCTTAGCTCACATGGAGAAAACAGCATTTAGTTGTCTAGAGTCTGGAGTTTATCCCCACCTTTGGTAGGAATGCACGAGCATAACCCATTTAATCGTCTGACACTGCAGGGCTGTGGGCACTGGGAGTACCCTGGTATCACCTGCTCCCTTCTGGAGGCACGATTTCAGTGAAACGCAAGCTGTGGGACTCGGTGAAGGGACAGCTACAACTCTGTGAAATTTAATGGAGTGTAATATGTAAGAGATAAGACTAAATGATCTCTTCCGGCTTTAAGTGTTATTATGGTTGTTCAACCCTGAAATGCAAGTTGGTGACACCCTCGTTTTGTCAGAGGATATTGCTGACTTGAAAAGAAAGTAGAATCAAAATTCACACAGTGTTTCTTTTTACATTTGTTTATTCAGAGATGCTGGCTTTATGGTCCAGCTCAGGACATGGCTAGGTGTGCTGTTTTCCTCTTCTAGAAACAAAAAACTCCTTTTCAGTAGAAGTTTCTCTACAGGATTTATCATCTCTGAAGCTTAGAATCAGTTTATACTTTGAGCAAGCTGTCCTAAAAGGTGCTTGTTGAAAATGTGCCCCAAGAAGTTAATTGTCAGAGACAACCCCAGGGAGAACAAATGCTTTCAAAAGTACTTAATGATACCATCTATATAATTTTTTATGTTTTCAGAGCACAGCCCAAACACTCCCAATTAGCAGTAAGTAGATTACCACTTGTAAAGTGGCACCATTTCAGGGTGCAAAATCTCATACAACCTGTTTTCCATGAAACTGAAGCATGGGATTTGCAGAGCTGTAATGGAAGTGCGTTTTTGGGTTTCCCAAATAACACAGACATGATCTTAAAACCAGTACATGAGTCAGCCCTCAACTCAAGTGTTTCTGTAGAGACTGTTAGCTTGGCTGGCACCACATCATCTCACACACGGGAAGTCTGACCAAAAGCTTCTGAACACACACATGCACACTCATCTTGACAGAACTGCACCCAGAGACTTGAGCATTTTCCGCTAAATACTGTGCTCTTTTCATCTGACCTACCTGCCAACTAGATATATAAATAGTTCAAAGATGCCTATTTCATCAGTACTGAATGACATGAAAAATATGAAATACTGACAGAACATCTTTAAAAAGAAGGAAAATAGTAATGAAGTAGAAAAGAGAAAGATAAAAAAAAAAAAAAGGAATGATGAAGTAGGAGAAAGGAATGACAAGAATGAAAGAAAATGAAAGGGACACCATGGCACTGTATCACTGGATGGCTAGTCAAGTAAAATTTTATTTGATATAAAATCAATGTGAGGTTATCTTCAGGCATGAGTTATGTGTCAGAGTGCCAAGCAAGGACTGCTGACACTCTTGGTCAGTAATTTCAATTACATGTAAAATTTGACCAATGCATAGTTAAGAGTTTTCTTTTTACTTCTCCCCACCCCCCAGGCTCCCACCCCCTTAGATACCTGTTTTGGTAAATGTCCTTAGTTACAGGAGAAGAGGGGAAGCACATAAATCATTGAGGTCAAATAACTTTTTAGTACTAAAAGTGGAATGAAGTCTGGAGGGCGAGTGAAAGGTTTGCAGAGACTTCAATTCCAAACATTCAGATGTTAGTCAGGCCTCTTGATCTCAATGAACTGAGGAGGGAATTTAAATATGAAAGTTTTATTACAGAGTTCTTGCAGTGCTCTTTCTGCCCTGGCTGAGATAAAGCTTATGAAAAAGGTTCAATTGAACGTTGTTTTAAAAATTTAATCTGAAAAATCTTTTGAGGTTTGAATTTGGTTTTAGTAAAAGTTTGTGTGAAAAATGACAGAAAATTGTTTCAGGTAGGTCTGTGCCTTCCCTGTCGTCTTTCTGTCAATGTGCTCCTGAGTTGCTGATTATTTCTAATAAATTTGCTCTTCGTGGTTGCTGAACAAAAGACATACACTATCAAGGAAGATGGTGACACAATCTATATAGAAAAAGCTATCAAACACACATGTTGAACAAACAGTAAAATTAATCTGTCATTTGCGGTCGTCATCGGACTACTTGTCACAAAAGCAGGTAGATCAGTTTCAAACAGAAGTGCAGTTTCAGAGTTGTACTGTTCCTTTTATTTCTGTAGGGGGTTCATTCAAAAAGACACACTCTGCAGGACCAAGTAGAAAAAGCTTCGATTAGGGCTGTACAGTATGTGACTAAAGGATTTGTTAACCTTAGCGCTTCAAAGCACACTTGAAAATAAGATTCAAATGGGCTCTTTCTTTTGTGGTTCTGTAGTGATAAACGAGTTCTCCATGCACCAATGCTCATGATTACTGCTTCTCCAACGTTGTGGCTCTGGATGAACGCTAGATCAGTCTAAGTAATGTCCAGCACATTTCATCCATACTAAATAATGTATGTCATGGCAGGCCTCTCCATTTTGCTTAGCAAAGAGCTGCAAGTCTAGTCATAGCTTTTCTGGGGTTAGATCATCAATCTTCAGGTGCTCCACAGAACTTGCAAGCTTTTTCCAGTAAAGAAAGGAAGGGAAGGGGAAGCCTAACAGGTAATCAGTATATTTTGTTGGTTTTGTTGTTGTTGTTTGCTTGTTTTTTCTAAAAAAAAAAAAAAAAATAAATAAATGTGGATTTAAAGTTAAAGAATGGCTTGCTTTAAGGTTCACTCATAAGCTGTTTTAAAACCTTTATACTTGAATCTCCGCAAGAAGCTTATTTCCTAATGATCAGTTTATGAATTAGTGGAATAATTCATGACATGCCCTTAAGATCAATACTTTTAAATGTGCCTGTGGGTAACATCACTCACATGATTCATCCCAATATAGCAAGTGGAACTATTCAAATACTTAAAGTTATTCACAGGTGTAACTGCTTAATAGACCCCTTACTGTTCATGTGATAGTGAAATACTCTTTTTGCCACTGGAGCCCACTGAATATGGTATATTTAGGGTTCTTCTGATTCTGACAACAGTGCATCATTAGCAATGTTAAGTGTAGTTATTCCTCTCGCTCTCAGTATAAGAAAGGCCTCCAAAATTTTATTCTTCCTTAAGAGTGAATACATTCCATAAAGGGTACCAGGAAATCTCTCTCCTTCAAGGTTTACATGAGCCACCACTTTCACATCTTGTCTGTAACTGATAGCTGTTGGTCCTGGTGACTTATTGCTTGATTCAGGACTTTGTACCCTGATGGCTTCTTTTTCCTTTTCAAGAGCTGATTTATCCTTCAATTTAAGTCTAATAATTTAGAAGCTAAAAATTCAGAGCCTTGCCTCTGCTCTGCTGCTTGTTCATACTGTTTTATCTATACTGCTTGGGTAGCTTAGTTTAGTCAGTCTGTCTGTCTGTCTATCCAGCTGATACCTACTGTATTCTATTCTCTTCTACAGGCAAAGCTTCATTCATGGCTTTTAAGTCCCAGCACAGCTCTTTTCCAGGAAAAGTAACTTTAACTTTGTAGTAAACATATTGGCAACATCTAGGAAATATTTGCATTATTTTTATATAAATGTTACCTATATCTTGCATGCATCTGAATACTACTACTTTACTTCACTTTATGTAAATGACATCAGTCTTCCTACCTTTGCAGTGATATTCAAAGGAAGCTGTAAAATAGAAAATTACAAGTAACAGTGGAGTTAAGATAATAATTGTTGGGCAAAGAATGAGGCTCTATCTAGACTAGAACAGTTTATTTACTTTTCCAAAAGCTACCACCTATAAGAAAGGGGATTAGACTTTTTAGAGAAGTAGTTTAGGTGGGTGAATTAGGCTGAGCACTGGATCTTTACCTAGACTTAGTCAACACACATGAGAAAAAGAGCAGACAGAGCCAGGGAAGAAGATAGAGGTGATCAGAGCACATTTCTTCTCCCTGTCAGGAGAGAGGAGTTGGGAAGAGAGTCTGAAAACTTTTACAAAAGTATTACTAAGGCCCATAGCTCTGGACCATTTGTGATTTTATCCTTATCAGCTAGGAAACCTGAAACAAACACACTGTGGTAGATTTTGCATGCGTGTGTGTGTGTGTGTATTTTTAAGACACCATTTCAGCACTGCTGCAAATTGTCCCAGAGGAAGCTGTGACAGGTACCAAAACTGGGGGTGTCCCAGTGTAACTAGTGCTGCTGGTAAACAGAACCTGGAAAGGAAAATAGAAAACCTAAGAGAAGAAGAAATGATTTTTCCTGGTTACAACATAACTCACATCTCACTTGGGGACAGAACCAGGGCCTCCTGGTAGCTGTCTCAGGCATTAAACCACCCTGTTCAGCAAACTGGAGAACTGCTGGTACTCCTCATTTCCCTCAGACCGTCACTTTTGGTTCTCTGGGGTAGCACTGTATGGCAATACAATATATAAACTTTCTCACTTTCTAAGAGTGCAATAGTTGTCCCTCACACTAAATTGGTTATACCAACTAAAGAATAGCAAACATGCTCGCCAACTCCTCAGCAGGCAGAAAAATCCATGTTTTGATTTAGTTTTGGTTTCAGTGATCTTTTTCCCACCTGGTGTCTCTAATTGACAGCTTCTTTGCAGAAGATGGATACAGAAATATGATTCTAGGTTTAAATTATATTTTTAAAACTTCATGAAGTTACAGAAGAGTGATTTACTCTGAAGGGAACTCTGATAAACCTTCTCAGCAGAAATGAGGGAAAGCATCGTAATAGAATAGCACCAGTTATAAGAGCGATGCAAACAGGAGGGTTGCTCACAGGGGACTGGCATGCAGCCGCTGCTGGGGCAGAGCATGGCAGGCTGGCTCCATCCTCTGCACTGCACAACCTGAATTTAAAAGATAGGCGAGTGAGAAATAGTGGTTTTGAGTGGACGTGTGAGCGCATTGTGCCATCAGTAATAGGTGCAATGCAAGCTTGCAGCTTGGGTTTCAACACAGGCGACAGCATTGGCAGGACAAAGCTCAGGTCTCTCTTACTTTTTGCATTTTGTCCCTCAGAAATCCCTGGCAGCACAGCTTTGCTGTTGGAGCTCTAAAGCTTTGGGGTCAAGTGCTGGGAGCAGGTCTAGGTCAAGCTAGATGAATCCTACATCTTGAGCAGCACTGTCTTCTCTTTTTCTGGTGTGCAGCTGGCTGAAGAAATCCACATGGTACTACACTGGTCTTCATTTCCTTCAGGACGCTAAAGACTTTGATTCTTATGAAGCTATTCTCTTGTTAGCAGTTTATATTTGGTTCTTACGTGAGTTCTGACTTCAGTGAGATTTTGCCTGAATAAAGAAGAAATCACTTTGGGAAAATTACCTGAAAGGAGGACTCTGTGTGTGTGTAGGAGCAGGGGTTCCCAGGTCACTTACATGGGCAGAGAGCACGGGGCAGGCATCCTGGGTCACTCATGTGGTAGATAAAGACCGGAACAGCATGGAAATATCCCGGGTGCTTGTGAGGAATTGGAGGAATGATGCAGAAGGTACAGAAATAGGGTCTTTTCCTGCTGAAGTTGCAAGGTAGTATGAACATCTATTTTTCATATCCGCTCACTGCATCCTCTATGGGTTCAGCAAGAAGCTGGAGGCCGAGCTTTAAAACGGCAGCAGCTAAGCATGTGTCTGTTCTTCAGTGTTTCATCCAAGGCTAAAAACATCCCTTAACACCTGTTCTATTCTCCCTTTAATACAACATTGCAGAGCAAAGCGATTCAGAATTTAGCTGTTCTTGTCAGAAAATTTGGGTAAAAATTAGCTCATAAGCCTCTGTTTCAAGCCTGATTATATATTCCTTTAAACCTACTAGCTCCCAATCCCAAAGCAGCAATATTAAAGGAAGGTCCTCCTTTCCTAATGGATAGATTTGGTTTAGTTTGCTCTGTTCCATTGGACTGTTTTGTATTCGATTGTTAAAGAGCTGAGGCCCATCTTGCCTATGTAAACATTCATGAAGTTTTCCATCCTTGCCCTGCCTTGCTTCCATTGATAGCAAATCTGCCGCACTCTATATATGGTTTTTGTGAAGCATTTTTGGATCCTTCAGAATTAAATTCTTAATAAAAATGTAAACTATTATTATTGTAAAAACATGTTGGCCCACTGTGCCATGTAGCATTCTCAGGAGCAGCATTCTTTCAAACTGGGATTTGAAAAACAGCACAGAATTTAGCTTGCATCAAATGGCATTATGTATTTAGTCATTTAGCAAAACTACTTGGTAGAAGTCAGGGAAAACATTAGTTAATCTTATTCATGTGGGGGTTCCTGGTTATGCAGCAGTATTCTTATTTCCCATTTCTTAGTCCCCCTTCCCTCCCAAAGGCTTGTAATGCTTCAGCCTCCTATTGAGCTTGAAGCAAGACCCTTTTTGCTGCTACAATGTGTATACCAGCCAACACAGGCTGCTTAAAGTTAGTGTGGGATATTCCAGGCACTGCAAGGAGAACCCAGGAAAAGTAAATAGCATCCACAGCATGAGACATCTGCCTCGCTAGGTCTGAATTTAGCTCCCCTCTGAGTTTTGTCCCCTCCCCAATACTTTGGCCTGTTAATTCAGCTGTTAAGTGACTTTGCTCGCGCTTTGGAAGTGAGCTTTTACCTTTAAAGCAACAACGCTCTTTCAGGTTCCTGAGATAGTTTGGGTCAAAATTTCAGGTATATGTGGTACACGTGAAAGGTGACAATTTGTCACCTTTCAAAAAAACCCTCTGTTGAACTACCTGATGGCAGTGTAGGCTGTTCATTATTAGGATACCCTGAAATACACAACAGGTGCCAGGGTCCGTGGAACTTCTTTTTACTTTGACAAGGGTACAAGTTAGAGCAATGGCATATCCTTACAAAAAGTCTATCTTTGTTTTATAGTGATGTGCCCTTCCAGCGGCACACACGCTTTGCTCTATTTTCCTTCAGCAGAGTCTGTATGAGGCAGAATTTATCTGTCTGTTCAGAGAATCCCACTCAAAGTGGCTACTTTTTACAACAATTTTTTTTTCTGTGGCAACTTTATATTAGTCCATCTTCACCAGTTCCAAGGTAGGCCCAAATACCTCACACCTGCAGACCGCAGAAAATAGATTCATAATACTTTTCACTTCACTAGACACATGACACCCCATGCAGGGATTTGTCATCGTGATGACACATCTTATTAGAGAGGCTGACTCATGAACCAGCTCCTTTCCCATTTGTGATCACGTAGCATCTCACTAGCAACTGTAGCAATTGCATTATTAGGCGAGTATTTAGAGTTTTAGAGGGTTTTTAGTGACACTTGCCATCTGGAACAAGGTCAAGAGACAACATCATACAGCCCGCTGGCCCATTATAATAACCAAAAAGTGATTTGTAGACCACAACTGGTCTATGTGCCACAGTTTGAGAGCTGTGATTTAAAAAAACCCAAACACACAAATAGTCAATCCTTATTAAAATATTGTATTCTAAAACAGAAGAGTCCAAAGAATAAAAAAACAGTAGCCAGTTTACTAAAAACATCCTAATGGGGTTGGTAGATATGGTAGAAAGAGGCCAACTGCACTCTTCTGTGAAGGCAACCTGAAGCCAAGCAAGATGTTTTTGGCCTCTGAAATGGCTCTACCAACCAATCACTAGTTGCACTGCATATGCAGTTTTTCTGCTGCTTACCCCCGTATGACACAGAGCTGGTTTTCCCCTTGAAAGCAAATGCATTCCTCAGGAGAAAGAAAAAACAGGCTGGTACCTGGGGATGTCATTACTTTGAGATTATTAGTTAGGAGCATTAGGAGATGAGAGTTTTAAAGTGAAGATGGCCTGCAAAGAAATAGCATGACTGGTGTTCCTGTTGTTTCATGTGCTCGTGTGTGTTGAGGAATAAAGTTAGATATAAAAACTACTAAGTGAAGCATGTTCTGCTTTCTCTGTCTCCATTCGCAAGGACCCACCAATGACTTTGAAACCTGATGTAAGGAGTCTAAAAACATCCATAGAGTATCAGGCAAGAACCAACAAGCCCAATCCCACATCTCCAGAAGTAGGCAATATCCTTCCAGAAGGAAAACAAATTTGTATTTCAGTTCCTGGGGTTCTAATATGGGGTTAAAGCTGAACCCTGGGCTCACTGTGGGCAGATGAAGGTGCAGTTAATTGTGGCGAATGTGCAGCCACTCCTGCAAAGAATGATGGAGAAGTGGTTTTGGAATTGCAAGGGGAAGCTAGTGAGTTCACTGGGCAACTAGAGCAGAAGTGCATCACCATGTGTGTGAATTGGCACCTGGAAGCCTGAAGCATGCTTTCAGAGGTCTACCATGCCAGGGAAGCACAAACATGAGGCCATATCCCAGCATCTTCTGGTAATGCTGCTCCTTTGCCAGAGTGGCTGAGTCTGGGACTAAGAGGAAAGGGCTTCCTTGGATGGAAAGCTGTCACCTGTTTGAGTAATTGGCAGTGAGATTTGACTCCAGATACTTACATGATGTTTCCAGCCTCTGATGTGGCAGAGTAAGACACCATCACTCAACCCTTAAAAAGGAAAGAAGCAGGCAGTATCAGATGCTGAGGGAAGAGTGCCAGAAGAGGACGAGCATCACAACAGGAGTCCAAACATTCTGCTAGATTGCAGCACTCTATGGCTCAAGCATTTCCTAAGCTAAAGGTGATATCTTTATGTCTACTAGCCTTCAATGAATTTTTCTTCCATACATTTAGGAACTTAGGTCTAGGGAATAGAAGAAGTAGGTAGAACTGAAAAGTTTTCAGAAGCAGAGAGTTTTCTCTGTTCTTGTAAAAAAGCAGAAGTTAAATGGGAATTAGCAGGAGAAAGAGAAAAAGCACAGATAATTTGGAACAGTCTAGTATAGTTATATGGCCTTTTTCTTGTAAAGATTTCAAAGCTCTGTTCAAAGGAAGCAGTCACTTATTATTATTCCCACTGTGCAGACAGGCAAAATAAAGCCCATAGATATACAGACTGACCAGAAGCCATGTAGCTATCAAATAATAGAATTGGATGTTTATTTCAGAACTTTAACAAGTAGGATTTTTAAGATGAATAATAAAGCCAGTAAACAAAAATCCTAATATTTCAAAGCTTATGTTGATAGTGGGGAAGTCAGGAATGCTTCCCAGATCCATTTGGGTCTAATTCAGAGCAAGAGCCAGACAGACACCATCGCTGCTTCATGCTTTCCTGGTTTTCATGCAAAGCAGATCCAGACATGCAACGTGGGAAGCAGCTACTGTGTTCTCTAGCAGATCCCAGCCTGGACTACTGGCTGAGGAGTTTTTACTGGTTTGCAGTACAGGCACAGCTACAGGGAGCAAAACCAGTTGCAAATTCTCAGCAGTAAAAATTTGTGGCCACAAAATAGGAAGGGAGGGGAAACATTAAAGTTGTTCACAAAGATTTTATTGTGATATTTTTGAAGGACTTTCAAACTTCCTTTGAAAAGTGATAAAATAGTTGTGAATAAAATTTTTAGCCTTTTCAATTTAAAATACTGTTTTCCATTTCCATTCTTCCAAGAAAAATTACCCAATTTTGTAAAATAAAAAAAAAAAAAAGCCAGCTTGAAAGAAGGCACAATTTTTTTTATTTTGCTTTGGTTTAGTTTTAACTACAGAAGTGTTCTTACAGGTCTGCTTGAGATTCTTCCCAATGCTAGGGTTTGATCACTGAATCAAAAAACCCTACCTTATTGTTTGCCTGGTTATGTTAATGAGTCCCAGCCCAATGAGCTAACCTTTAAATCACACAACCTCTTCATTAGTCTCTCAGAATACTGCAAAACCTTTAATTCTTTTGCCTCTGAAAGATTCTCTTAGCAGAACTTGAAAGTAAGACTTTTTATCTCAGATATGATCAAAATTTTAATTATTTTCTCAAGTACTGTCTGTGCCGTATACATAAGGGGAAATATCAGCAGGAAATCGATTTGACAGACACTAATGTTGCATGTTCACCAGTTCACCAAATTACACCAGCCATGTTATCACAACAGACATGAATGGTTCTGGCCCTACAGTAAACCAAGGACACCTAATGCGGTCTAATTAGAACAGCAGTACGTAGAGAAGTAATACAGTCTTAAATGAAGGTTAGGGTGTCGTTCAGCGAGTCAGGTAAGAACTTTGCTTTGTGGATGGACTGCCACACAATTTTCTATGTATTTATGTATTCTAATGTTTTGAAGAACTAAGGCCTAAATATATCCAGTTATCTAAAAAATGTCATGGATAAAAATCCTGTTGTTGTTTTGTGGTTTTGTCTGTTTTTTCCAGCTGCTTGCAGGTGGCATTTTTAAGCACTACATTTAAATCTTGTGTTTGACTTATGCCAAAAAATTACTTGAGACTTGGCAATACTGTTCCCTTTTTGTTGTGCAAGGTGAAGCAAAAACCTAAAAGTTTTTGTTTTGTCTCCCCCTCACCCTTGAAGTGTTCTTCTGGAGGTAAACTATAAAAAAATTCCATCAATGAGGACCACAGTGCACAGTGGTTGGTATTGGTGATAAAGATTACATCTTTAAAAAACAAGGTATAAGATACACCATTACTGCAGGAACTTTCAGAGCAAGGAAGCAGAAATGAGCTTTCATAATAGAAGGTGTTTTGGTGGTGGTTTTTTTTTTTATTCCTGCTGAACAGTAATTGTGCATTTCCCTTTTCTTCCTCTCACACTCTCTATTTCATTTTTTAATACTGTTTTATAGGCAGGACTTGAGAAAGTTTTCTCAACTTATGATTACTTTAGTCTAAAGTGCGGGTGACTGGCGTCCCAGGCGTTTCTGCACTACTGAAGCTCTTTCAAAATTCCATCCACATACATCCTCACAATGATAAAACAGAAACTCTATAGAAGTACAAAGAAAGGAACAAAACTAAACCTTTAGCTTCATATGGGGTATTATTTTTTGTTGTTTTTGCTACAAGGCTGTAATTGGCCTAGTGAGATCTGATAAATATCTTATTATAAACTTGAACATCAACTGATGGTGAAAAAAAATATGATGGAACTTGTGACTGAGAGAAAAGTAAAAGGGTATAAATGACTGGCAGTTCCCATTTCTTTACAAGTGTTACATTTCAGTCCCCTGCCACTACCACATGTTTCCTGTTCACAGATAATTTGTACAACATATTTTATCATTCAGTTTTAGACACAGTTGAAAGGCTTTTGCCTAAGGCTTGGAACACTTTGAAAATTGTATACCATTTGCAAGGCTTTCTTCTGCTTCACTGTGCAATTAGGTGACTGCCTTTCTGCAGACACTGGATTTATCATATGTGGAATTGGGTTTTTTCACCAAGGTGAACTGGGAACAAAAATGCAAGTAGTTTTTCAGTAACTCACAGACAAGGGATTAGTGTGCCGGCACAAAGCTTGTAGGGCTGCCTGTCAGCCCCAAACTGGATGCGGTTCCCTCACAGAAGGAGTATTGTGAGCCACAAAGTTTCATACAAAAATACTCTGTCTCCCTGCTCTTACATACCACGTCTATACGTGATTCAAACTTCTAAAGTGCAACAAAGGCATCTGATCACAATAATTTTTTTTTCTCTAATTTTCTAATACGACTACTTATGACACTGTTGACTTTTCCTTCCCTTCCTTTGCCCCCCTCCCCACACCACCCCCTGCTCCGTCTTGACTAAACTTCGCTCTCTCCTAAAGAAGTGTGAAGATACTGATGTGCTAAGAGCTTCCCCTGCTGGAAGTTCCTAGCAAAAGGTGCTGTAGCCAAGTAGGGATGGATCTGGGACTAGCTCCCAGTTCAGCTAATTTATGTGCTCAGTTCCTGTCGAACAGAGAGTACATAATGTGACTTGAGATGCTGATTAAGTTTCATGTGTATTTCTATGTTCTAAATAAACCAAATTTTAAAGTCAGATTTGAGCAATGGTAGTTTATAACCCTCATTACAGCAGTTTGTATTTTTCCACTGAATTATGTGAGGAAAAGGGATACAAATTCAGCCCTTTTGTGTAACGTAGCTACATGCTTTTACAAGGTCATCTTCCCTTCCAGGATATGGAGGGTTTCTGAACAAGTAAATTTTACCTATTAGAAACATTGCATTGTTTAAACGGAATGGAATTGCGAATTCATTATTTGCTTTTGGGTGCAGACGTCCTACTTGTGGAAACAGTAAATGTATAAATGCGTAAGTGAGCTGCAAGGAACGCTGGTACCTTATAGCACAACCCCACCAGAAGAAAGGCATGTTTCTTCAGACCGCACATGTCTCTCAAGCAACAATTGCCAAACTGTATCAATTACCTCTTCTGAAAACTTTGAAAAAAAATGCATTTTTAAAATCAAAAACTAATAGAATTTTAGTCTAATTGTTTAATTATCCATATCAGAAATATCTGGCTCCAAATTCCCCAGCTTCTTGAAGGATAAGCAAAATATTATTACTCAAATGGTATAAGTGCAATAATACACCTCCGATAGACTGAGTTGGAAACATGGCTACTGCCTGCTTCTACCGTGTGACCTAGCAGGCAGGATTCTCTTGGCCACTCTGCAAGGTCTCTCTGCCTTTGTGTAGACCAGTGATGTGACTTTGGAGTAAATTACTTCCTCGCTTACTCCCACCTGTGCTGATCTTGTCTGCTTAGATTACAAGGGGGTTTGGGGGCACAGGCTGACTCTGTATGGTTTGTCAGCTCCCCAGTGCTCTGAAGCAGGTGGCGTGGTGGCTGGATCAGTGCGGTATTAGCCCAACCTGCAAGTGTTTGCAGTAAGGTTGCATTAATGACAGGTTACTTAGAAGTCTTCCCTCTGCCAAAGCACCTCTTCCCCCACCTGAATAACTGGGCTCACCTGGAGATGTATTTTGCATCCTACTGAAATGTAGGCATTTAGGGCAGTATAAATCTTCCCCTCTCCAGCTGTAGGCTAAGAAGGGCCGAGTCACAGCAGAGCTGTCTTAGTGTATGTGTGAATCAGCGAATATTTGGAGAGCTCCAAAGCTCCCACCATCTGTACACATGCAGATACACAAGTAGGTGGAAAGCTTCCAAAGGAAATTCCCTTTCAATCCCCACAAAATTCCCTAGATCCAGCCAGCAACCTGAGGTTTGTGCCAGAGGAACTGAGGATTTTCCTTCAAATTCTCTACCTGGCTTAATTTAATTTGCTGCCTGGTAGAAGACCCAAAGATGCTGCAAAAAAAGCATTGGGTCATGGGATTTCCCAATCTCAATGCAATGGTAAACCCAGACTGACTCCCTCCTTTCTCTGGTATCCCTTGTGCTTTGTCCCAAATGTGAAATATGGTTTGCCAATGCAGAGGCAGCATGCACTGTAAACAATTACAAGAATAAAGCTAAATATTATGTATATTCATTGCATGCAATCCTAAACACAAACGTCCTTATTGAGTAAAACAGAAAATATTTTTTAAACTAAGGAGCTGCTGGGTCTTTTTAACCCTTTCTTTTCTCAGTTGTGCAATTTGTGATAACATACAATGGTATTTCACTTCGTATATTATGACTAAGTACTCTTTAAGTAGAGTCTTCTCTTTAGTACAACCTAGCTGCATGATAATTTCATTGACTGGTTTCTCAGTGCAGTTCATCGGTAATGACTCATTTCAAGTTTCCAGAAGGCAGTGGTACAATTGCTCAGTATGCGCACTTTAGCTTTTCTGTAACTTTTAACTTTTCTAATCAACTCATCTGACATGGGCTTCACTTTCTTTTACTCATACTGACAGGGTAAGTATAGGTTCATGCTCTACTTCAAAATGCCGAGAATTCTGGTTTTTAATGTGAACCCTGAACAGTGTAGCAATGCTTTCCATGCAGAACACCTCTTACTTCATCCAAATTCTTAATGGTGTAATATAGGACATATTTCCAAATTATTATGCTCTTATTTACATGTTTACTTGACCAACATAGTTAAGATGGAAATTATTATTTTCTTATAAAAATCAGATCCCTATCCTACGGAGTAAACCAAAAAAGTCTATTAAGATCCTGACCTAACAGGGCTAATTTCCAGAAGGGTAGTAAAAACATAACCATAACCCTGTGGAGGTCAGCTCAACCTGACCCATAAATTTCTTGAAAGAGTTTCTCCCAAGTGGCAATGTACAAAGGTAAGCCAAGATACTTCATTTCAAAACCAAAAAAAGAATTTCAGTTATTTCTGAAGCAATGACCTGGGCTGTAATTTATGATGAAATGAACTCTGGGTTAGATTGGCTGATAATAAAAAGTAATTGCTGCACGTATTTTTTTTGTTATGCCCTGTTTTTCTCTCATTTGAAAAAGCAAAATATGATAGTTCTCATTTTTATAGAAGCACTGTTCTTGATCATTTTCTTCATATGAAGCTTCTGCGTTCAACACTGTGAAATACAGGACTAACGTTCAGCAGCTGGCATCTGCTGCTCTGTTTTTTTTCTGGATACTAAACAGCATAGACTATATGAGGAAATCCTCAGCAAATTATTTGTTAAAATGAGTGGGCATTCATACTCAGAATTCCAGTTATTTAAAATATTAAGATTGTGAATAAACCAGGCTGCATCTAAATTCTACATGCACCACAGAGAACTCATGTTTTGCCATTGTGTGCCTCTATAATTATTTACATTTGCTTGAAACATTCACATATTAATTCTGAAATGAGTTTCTACCTTGCTGATGCATGAATATTTAAATATGAAACCTATAACTTCTGCTATTGGTTTATTATTATTATTAATGCATAGCTATTAATAATACATTATCAGAAGGATACTCTTTGGTCACAGTAGATATGGGAACTGACACAACACAGATTGTAAAATAAGTAATAAGAGTGTAGAGCTATGACAAAACCCTAAATAGTTCATTTGCAGCTGGACTATAAATACCCTGACAGATACACCGTTTCTTAATATGTGCATGGGTGATCTTCTAAGTCTGGGGTCTGCCTGCAAGTAAGAGAACAGGCTGGAACATATAAAATAAAAATGAAGGCTAAACCAGAATTTTTTTTAAATAACTGCTTTAGCAGAAACACAATACGTTATTTGAACATGTGTTCTGTCTGACCACAACTAATCAGTGGCAGCAAACAGGCCATTTTACAATGGGTAAGGATCAAGCACCACAGGCATGTCTCAGAGCTATAAGCCTACATGTGATAGGTCTACTGCACCTCTAAAATGCCAGCTCACAGTCTGTATTTTACATAGGTATACTAGAGGCATATGTAAACCCCAAAAATGTAACCCATCATTAACTGGGAAGGGGTTTTTTTGTGTGCCTGCGCTACCATGACTATTTTGGATCCTGGCCTGTACTGGTCACACCAAGAGGCATTTAGGGATTTACACATTCCTTCAGTTCCAGTTTTCATTTACACAAACAGAGCTGGCATGGGAACGTCCCGTGTCCAGAATGCAGCATTGGTTCAAGCCCCACAAGCAGAAGCTCTGAAGCAGCCAAACGCCCTGTGGCTACGAAGAGGAGTGCAGAAGGGAACGCAAGTTCTTTCTGTCCAGATCTGCTCCTCTGCAACCTCCCCAGCTCAGAGGTGTAGCTGCTTTCCCCTGGCTTGTCTGGGATGGGCTTCATCCTAACGAAAAATATCTAATGAATAATCCATGAAATGTTCAGACTTGCAGGTTTGTGTTAGACTGAATTGTTGCTTTCTAGCCAACCGCACTTGAGTATGCTTGAAATGCTTATGTGTGGGCTGAAGTTTTCCATTGCTGAGGTCAAAAATGTGTTTATTCTATTTTCCCATCTACATCCCTCAATGTCTGAATGAGCTGGTTTTAATTCACAGTAACGCATTAGTTAATTACTCTAGAAGAAACTCTGGTTTAAAGCTGTCAGAACCAGCGCCTACACTGTCTCCCACTGAAGTAAAGCAAACGCCTGTGTAAGGCAAGAAATGACCGAGGCTGCAGCCACTGGGGTAAGCCTCAGCTGCTGCCAGGCTGACAGAGCTGAGGAAGTTCAGATTAACCCACATCATTCAGAAAATGACAGCAGCCTCCCTTTTTGCAGGTTTGATTGAGTCAGGTAGGCACAGTCTGGCATTTTAAACATCTTTCTAGCATATGTGTTTTGTGCCATCTTTGAACATGAGGAAATCCAGTTTTCCCTTTTATAAAACTTTTTTTTGGTCTTCAAAATAATCCTATACCTTAAATGTTTCAGATTTGTCATGGAAATTTGGCATGAAAATAGCCTTTTTGGAGAAGCAGGACATAATCTTATTCTGGATAAATTGATTTTGTATGAGCAAGTTGGAGTCTGAGAACATGCAGTAGATTTTTTTTTCCCGCTGAGTTGATGCATACAGTGGTGAAACAATGCGCAGGCATACAGCTGATTTGAGCAAAATGAAAAAGATCCTTAAGTGTAGCATTCTTTAAGTATAGTGTTTGCTCTCTTGGATGTGCCAGGAATAGTCTGTGAAAATCATTTCTAAACAAACTGAGCAGTGATTTGTATTTAGAGTATACTTCTTTCTATAGCTTAAATATGCACTCTGTGTCTAAAAATGAACTTTACAATTGTACACAGGACTTTTCAGCATAGCTGAAACTAACACGACACTTACTTGCATTGGAGGCGTGCCCAGCAAGTGTGCACAACAAGGCAGTTCTTCAGAGCTGGTGGGAGGAAAGATATATGTTTCCTGAGAAACTATTGAAATATGTATTCTAGGATGAAGCCACTTAGGCCACTGCATTGACATAATGAAATTAAGTAATGCATCAGAAACTGCAATGTCCAGCATAGCCTGGTTGTCCCCTGCCAGCCATCTCTAGAGCTTAGGTTAAATGCTGTCTAAGACCAATCAGACTAATTAACTGGGTTTTCCTATAGATTTGTGTCTTTTGCTTCTTCAAGGCTCTGCCTGGAATAATGCAGTTTTCCCACACAGTCTCTACAACATTGTTCCAGACAAGACACAGCAAAGCTGCTAGACAGTGCATCATTGCTGATCAACTGAAAGCTGCTGCCAAATGGGATATATGAACCGAACTCTACCTGTCTTACAGGAGGTTATAGGTGTTCTTTTACTGAGCTGCCAACAGTTATGAAAATATTAAGTGTTTCACGGGATTTGAGACATCATCTTCTTTTGAGTTACTTGTCTAGTGGGAGGTATCCCTGCCCATGGCAGGGAGGGTGGAACTAGATGATATTTAAGGTCCCTTCCAACCCAGACCATTCTGTGATTCTATGAATCTCTGATTCAAAACCCTGGTTGAACTCAACAGGTCCAAAAATCATCAGGAGGCAGTGGGTAACAGTCAAATAAAACAGACAGTACAGCTGCATAAAATGTGGGGGGAAATGGGAAATAATTTATGGATATCCATTCAGAAAAAAAATCAACAGCCCTGAATATACTAGCTAACCAATGTCTCAAACTGGCTGCTTGCTGCCTCCTGAGTGGAGTCTGAGTTATTGCTTAACATCTGCAATTGTTTTGGATTCCAAATAACGGAGAGGCCACCTTTATTTACATGTATTTGATATCGCAACAAGCAGTGCTGATCAGGTCCATGTACTAGATCCTTTGGCTCCTAAGAGAAGGAAGTGGAAGTCACTTTGGTTCCACTTCCCTTGACTGGAAATGATCCATACCTAAAGGCCAACACATGGGACAGGAGCCTTCTATTTTCAAATGCTGAGGTACAGACCAGGGTTATGGATGAGATTGCGGATGGTTTTAATTTTAATTCCTTGCTTTCATTTGCTGTCATAATCCTGGGTTTTTTCTACTGAGCCCTGGAAACGTGCAAAATGTATGGAAGACAGGTCACAGCTTTGTGTAAGAGAGCAACAAGCCGCCTGTGAGCTGGTTGCTGCTCTGCATGCCTCATGACAGCTGCCTCTCTGCTAGGGAGTTTGTCAGTGGTTGGGACCAAGCCTGTGATCAACCATCTGGTCATTTGATTTATTAGTATAGATTTAGATCCTACATCATGCTGGGTACTAGCTCAAGTATTAAAAGCATGCTAACCACATTAGGGTGTCGTTTATGCTTGGGCCAGTTGGCTGAGTTTTCAGAAAAGCCTGTATCTGAGGTGTGATACTATCTAGCAAAAAAGAAAAAAACAAAACAAAACACCCACAAAGTGGGGTCTTATTTTGTCTCATCATTATAAACAGGTCAGAGGCATAGGGATATGATGGAAATGTCTTTTCATGGTCCTGTCCAGAGCTGGGTATGAATATCTGCACATCAGAAGCCAGTCATTTTCACATTGGTTGACCTGTTCACTGCTGTCATCTGAAGCAGAGTCCTGGTGCTGCCCATTTGTGCAGCCGTGCTGTCTGTGCTGTTAACCAGAGAGGGAAGTGGGGCAGGAGCAGCTGTGAACAGTTCTCTGCTTCCCTCAAGGTAAAGAAAATGTTCATCTGCCTGGATCTACCACAGTCACTGCTACCTCGTTCCAGCAAATGGGTACAAAGGCCAAAGAATGTACATGAATTTAGGTCTGTCCTGTCAGGCAAATACATAAGAGAATTAAATTAAGACTGTGTGTGCAGCCTTAGCTTTAGCATTCAGATGGTTCAACATTTTTTAACTTTGAAGCTTACCATTTTATGTAAGTGGATTTCTAATAGTATATCTCTGTGTGTATATATATATGCACATCGACTTTTTGGTTGCTGAAAAATTTTTCTTGGAAGATATTTTTAACAAGACACAGATTTCCTACCAAATGTGCTGGTTATTGATGAGAAAATCAGATAACAAAAAAAAAAAAAAAGAGAGAAATTATTCAGCTTTCAATAAAAATCCTTACATTTACTTAATTCTTTTGCTAATTGTAGTGTAGGATTTTTTTTTTCCTAAAGAAGGCACTCTCCTCCCCACCACTCCCCCATTATACCCTCTTTTATTATTCTTGTTAGTGTCATTTAAATATATGGCTTTGCTCTCTTTTACTCTAGAAAAAACAAAACAGCATGGGGAACATTGGAGGGGAAAAAACAATAAAATTTTGACATTTCCCATGAAAACTAAATTACTTCTTCAACCAGCTGAAATAGGCACCCAGGAACATGCTGATGCTTTTTAAATTGTAGTAGATAGAGGTACTTAATCACCAGTTTAAGTAGAAAACGGGCACCAAGGGAATTTTTCATGGGGTGATTTAGCTATATGCAAATCTGTGGTGTACTGTAGCACTGAGGCACCCAGGAGCTGAACACTGTAGGGCTTGTCAAGGCATTAGGTAACAATGAAGATTTAGGAGCCAGGACAAAGCTAGAGGTAGGTGGGGAATAATATCCTGGTCAATATAACCTCTGGCGTAGGCAGATAGATAAACTTAGATAAAACTTACTACAACAATGTTCAAGCAAAATGCACCACAGGCAAGGAACTGAAAAGAGACTCCCACAAGTCATGGATTGCTTTTCCCCTTTTTCTTCCTCTTTACTGAATATTTATTGTATTAGCAGCATCATTGCAAAACTCAGGACCAAGCCCATTGTGAACCCAAACCTTCAGGGATACAATCTGTAATATTTCTCATCACTAAAGTGAATCCCACTGAGCTTGTGTGTCCATGCTAGTTAGTAGATAATTTATATGTGTGGACTAAATGTGGTACTGCTGTAAAGTATATGCATAAGGCATTTTTTATAAACAAACTAAAGGTGTAAATAAATTGCAGCTTCATGTGTTCATAGAGTCAGTATTTTGCATCATAAAAAGGTCTACATTAAGATATAGTCTGTCATCCTCCAAGCATATGTATCAATAATGTGTCATCCTCCAAGTGTATGTATCAATTTCTGTCGTGCTCCTCATGGCTCGGTTACTACCTGTAAAGTAGCTATAGTAAAGCTGCACTGAGCTTCCAGGATGCGAGGAAACAATTTATGTTCTTACCCTCGGACTTCCCTGTCTGAGGATGGGTGGATTTTGGTACAGGAAGGTTCCCCTGAACCCCCCTAGACAAATCAGAGCTTGGTATGATACGGCAGCCAGCATGGAAAACAAAACAGAGTAAAAGTTTATTATAGAAACACAGCATCACAGCTGTTTTGCTCAAAGGCAGGAGATCTGCGAGTACACTTTGGATGAAGCAGGAAAGCTTTGGGTATTGGAACCCACATATTAGGAAGCTCCGAGCACCAGTGTGTTGATTCACCCAATGCTAGACCTAGACACAGGCTCTGTGGAGAGTGTCCTGCTGGGTTTATTTAGGGGGCTGCCCCAGAAGACTGTCAGGAGCACTAAAGGAGAAATCAGGCAAAGTTACATAGCAGTCAAGAGTGCTTTACTCAAGAGGATAAGTCATGACAAAGCTTTTGCAATGAAAGGTAATCAGGATCCCTACCGAGTTTTTTGTTTGGGTTTTTTTTTTTTAATCTGGAGGAAAAAATATAGAACCATATTGGTTAGAGCACTCCCACCTGCCGCAGCACTACAAAACTACTAGGCTACAACAAGGCTTTTACCATCCCATACCAGCCCTCTCATGCCTCGGCACCACCATCAGTCTCACACAAGGTTTCAGAGTTCATCTACTGCCTGTACTGTTTCTTCATTCTCTTCAGGACAGTCCACCCTGCTTCTTGCCTCTGCTGCATCTGGATTCTTCCTTCTCCTAGCCCCTCTTCCAGCTATCCTCTCCTCATCCAGGTCCCCCTCTTGTCTCTGTTTCTCCCGGGGCCTCTCCTTCATCCAGGACTCCTCTTCATCTACTGCCTCTCCTCACCCAGCACTCCTCCTCTTCCAGGCTCCTCAGTGCTATTTAGCTGCTTAGCAGGAACAAGCCACAGCTGTACATTATCCACATCAGCCAACCCACCACCCCAGAAGCAAGCCCACAACTGTATATTATCAATGTTAATTAACCCTCTACAATTCCCCTACACTCATCAGGTATAATTGACCTGTCCCTGTCATGTTTTAGATTAAACAAAGACTTAGACCAAGGTTTCCCAGGTGTCCTACGTCCTGCTCTAGTCAGTCTCTCCATGTCAAATGTCCCTCACCATTTGCACAAACCAAAGTAGTTCCTGCAGAGGTGATTAGAAGGGAATCACTGCAAAGCAGCTGCTAAACTGTAGGTCACCTGAGGTGTACTGGACAAGGGTGAGATCCTCCAAACTTATATGTAGGCACCTGGAATACATTAGGCCAAGATAAGCTGTTCCAGAGGATGATGACATGCTTCCCCAAGGATAGGCTAAACTGATCTCCAGAAGTATATATATCTCTGCACTGAGGAAGTTTTTCTGACTAGCAAGGAGGAATGAATCCCATTCATGTGTGTTAGTTCCTCTAGGACTAACAGTCCCTTTTTAGGCCTGATTTGACAGAAACCCCCACCTCTTACGTGCCTGACAAATGACTGAGCAGTGACTCTGGGACTTTCTCAGAATTTTCATGGAAAAATTCAGCTGGTCTTACAGTGACCTCCATGCAAAGCTGAAACACTAAGAACTTAATGTGGGACAGGAAAATAATTCCCCAATTATCTGTATTGAATACTGTCTGAGAAATGTTGATCCTGAGGTGCACATGAAAATATATCAAAGCAATGATCCTCCTTAAGTTTTGTACCGCATGTTGAGCTCTGTGTGTATCACCGGGTGTGAAAACTCACTCCCCAAGTCAGTGGCTCAAAAACCAAGTATTTCAGTCATTTGCCTTAGTTTGTCATCTTCAGATCAATAAGATAATAATTTTTTTCCTCTCCTTTATCCTTCATAGGTGTCCTTTGTGGATTGTAAGTCTCTGGGAATGTCTTTACTATATTGCAAAGGCACTGCTAATTAGGTGTCTATGTAATACATAGGAATAATGACAATTAATATCAATATCACAGTTCATTAGATTTACTGAGTTCTGGTCCATTAGTTGATAGAAAAGTGTTTCTCTGAAAATGCAATGTCAAAGTTATTTTTGACTGTGGTTTTTTGTTGTTTCATTTCAGGCATTTCTGCAATGCAGACTTAGGGAAGACTTGCATTTGCCTGGCTTGTGCTCTGAGCTGAAAGTCCCATGGCTGTGATGGGACAGGTTTGAGCCCAGGGTATAAGTAGTGCTGAGAATTAGGATACCCTGATACAGGCTCAGTGTAGTATCTTTATGAGCATGTGGCTTTTGGAGTAGGAATGCCTAGTTTTCTGCCAGATCCAAGACCTGGCAATGAGGTTTATGTTTTCCCAAAAGCTAACGTGTAAGTTGTAGCTTTAAGTAGGTCTTGAAATATTTAGGACTTGAACTGGTTGGAACACAATCTGTCTCCACAAAATGAACTCTAAGACCCTTAGTGATGACAGAGCTTTTAATGTAGGTGGTCAGATAGGGGAAAGCACACCCTGTCCTGGAGCAAGTGCTGTTGAGGAGGGTGGGCTGCCAGGACAGAAAAGCAAGAGGCATGGTGGAGCCAGTGTCATGAAAAATAGCAGTGCAAACAGTAGTACAGCACAGTTTGCACAGAGCAGCAAACCAAACCATGTGCTTGAGGAGGGATATGTCCCTAAGCGGTGTAACATGGTGATGCCTCTCAGCTGAATGTTACATCTCATGGGCATTTAAGATCTGGCTTGACCAACACTCCAGGGATGTGGATCCACTATGGAGAATCCTTCAAAAGTGAAGGACACATGATTACTTTTTTTGTGCAAGATACTCTAATTATCCTGTAGGGATTCATTTCAGGTTACAGAATTTTTATTGAAAACCATTTAATTTTCAGTGGCTGTCGCTTGAAGTGGACAAAATAGAGGAGCACAGGAAAATTACTTAGCACAGGTCCAGGCCCTCCATCATCATTCGCATACACACATATAATATAATTTTTATCTTCTGCTCATACAGAATGGCAGTGAAACTGCTAATATGTATAGAATACAGTGTGTTGGTAGTGTCAGACCATTAATAATAATATGAACAAATATATAATTTTACATTATACTTACACTAATCTTCTGGATAAAGTAACTAGCATATGTTTATCTATAAGTGTGTGACATGATATTGTAATACTGCATATACAGAACCTTTATGGGCAATAACCAAAATATCCATGGCTATTGTAGCAAAGAGCAGAAAAACAGACAAAAAAAGATTCCAAGTCTTTTGGGAAAGGATGTAAATTCATATGTTTCAGGGCATAAAACAGTCTGTGGATTAGGAGGAAATTTTCCCTGTGGGCAAGTTGTCTCTGTAACAACCTACTGCAGAGTTTCTGGCATGCTCCTCTGAAGCCAGCCAATTTTATAAACGCTTTACTGAAGGAGGTGGACAACTTGTCTGATCCAGTATGTCCTCTGTGTACTCACACGAAAAATGAGAGCCTCTTATAAGCTTACCATGAGCAGTTTTGTCTGCTGTAACTCCATTCTTGATACTTTTCCAAATGTAAATTAAACCAATGGATGGATAAGGTTTCCTTTTCTATATACCTTCCCATCTTCCTATTCCTCTCCCCATTGCAGAGGACTGTAAAATGCCATCTCCTCACACTGTGGGCAGATACCACCGTAGCTCAGCAGAGTGCCCTCAGTACTGTTGGCAGTACCCTACAAACAGAAAAAATGATCAGCTGCAAGTATCTGCTAAGTTTTCCTCCTAGCACTGGATAACACAGCTGAGGCTCTGCTTCATCTGCCTGATGCTTGTGATTGCAGGGAGTTTCCATGAGAAGGTGACTTCAATTAAAATGATAATTAAAATTCACCACATGAGCCCCATCAGAGGGGGACAACATTTCAGAGGGTTCAGGCAGAAGCTACAAGTCCCCTGCCTCAGGAAAGGGCAAGCTGTGTTTTTCCAGTGACCATGCAACTTGCTTTATGTGGGCTTTGTAGGTACAGGAGCTGTATGTACTTCGGCTGTTGCACATACCTTACGCTTCTTCTCCCCACCCCTGTAAGGATGTGGACCCAGGCAGGTTCCCCCAAAGGGAAGCCACACCCTAGTCTTAAGAAAAGGGTGCAAGTTACAAAGTATGGGTATCCAGCCTTCCTCTCAAGGGGTCCCCACTGGGACAGTGGTCAAGCTCCTCAAAAGGTTTGGGGGAGCAGGAGGGCTGGGGAATCAGCACTTTTACAGGCATTTATTGCTATATTTATTGCTTTGATTTTGGGCATCTCAGTGTGAAGTCAGTGAAAGCTCCAGGAATTCAGCACGCTGGAAAATCAGACCCAGCTTGTCTTAAATTGGCTATCCAAAGCAAAAAGCCTCTCTGGCAAAATTTTACTCCAGTTCTGTACATACATTTTCTTACGAACTTTTTTATTTAAAAGTATAACAGCACTTTCCCACCACAATCATTTTGGTACATCTATTGTTTTCTGTGAATATGGAATACTACTTTTTGTATTGCTATTTAGTAACTTTTGCTACATCCCAAATTTTCTGGGTTTGTTTCCATGGAGGTATAAGTCACCTGTCCTGGGATTTTCCCACTGTGCTCCACAGAAGCACAGTTGATAAGGCTGGGGTGAGGGCGAGACTTGCAAGTGAGGATTGGTGCAGGATGATCCCAGGTCACCTGGTCCTAAACCCACAGAAGCCTTGCTTATAGCCCATCCCTGGGGCCTACAGCAAGATATAGGCTGTCTCCCACCATGGTATCTAACCAGCTAGAAGTACCTCTGAGTACAGGGCAATTTCCACAGCAGACTGAGTTTTGGAGCACTGACAGAAGTTTCCAGTGATGTTAGTTCAAATAAGTTTGGAAACTGCTGGATTATAAAGACTCACAGTTTAGAAAGCTGTTGCCTGAGGATTTTTCAGAAAAATAGAAGAAAAAGGAGAGCAAAATAAAAGTGTATGAGCTTATGCTAAAATGGTCCTCTGACTTGGGGCATTTCAATTTTAACTTGGAGCAGAGATTGTGGGAACTCAGAATTTTTACAAAGCAAACCCAAACCCAGGTGCCTCGATTTGACCACCCAAAGTCAGAAGCTGCTTCTGACACTTTTTGCTTTTATTTTGTGTATGAATTATTAAACTGCTGTGAATTACCCATTCATCTTTGGGGTTCTAAACCGAGTCTGAAAGACTATACATTCTGTAAAATACAGAAAACTGATATTATGCAGATGGAAAATACTTCTCTGCTGCAGTTTTCTCCTAAGATGCCTTACAAATACTGAGCATCCAGCCTCTGCACAGAATGCAGCTGGGTGTTATTCAAGTAGTTCTTGAGGGATGGTACAGGGAGATGTTATACGCATGGAGATAGGAGTATCTGAGGTTTCCACCAAGAGGCAGTAATTCCAGGAAGTGATGCTCACAGGAAGGTGTGGTGCTCCTTTCAGAAGTGAAATTAATGCTTGACAATTTGTTTGAATACCACTGCCTAAGCATTTCATGATTGCTTTCCCCTTCCCCAAGAACTTTTATGAAGGCTGACAAACATTTCTGCTAGGACTACTAATACATAGTTTTACAACTTACCAGTAAGATCTTCAGAGGCCTTTCTCCAATATACTCGCAGCTACTCTGGTGATGACCAAAGTTTGCTGAATTTGTTATTAAGTAATATCCATTAATTCAATAATCCACCAGAAATTATGACTCTAAGCGGCTTTCTGTATTAGGTTTTACGGATTTCTCTGAAACTTTATCACATGACAGTTTTTAATCTCAGTGAGCTACTCCAGGTCAGCAAGTGAAAGGCAGTAACAAAGCAAAGCTAAACATGTAACAAATTCAATGAGCATCTATTATCAGCCTGATTACACACTGCACCACACAGAGTCCTAATGATTTCAGTGAGGCTCCATGCAGCATAAGGAGTCTCCCATGCAGATTAGTTTACAAGATCAGGGTCTCCATATGGAACACCTCCTCCCTCCACCCCTTCCCATTCTGTATAAAGCAGTGTAAAACAAAGGCCTGCCTTTCTGCATATTTGCAAGGTTTTAGTTGTCGTTAAGCTTCTATAATGTTTTAAACGATACTAGCTAAGAAAATATTTCTCAGTGCTGTTTCAAGTCTGTCTTGGTGTTGCTTACTTTGGTCACTCACTGCAATCTTCTCTGCCCAGTCACCTTTCTGATAATCATTTTGATGCATTCCCCCTGCCACGGGATGTATAGGTGCCCGAGTTCATACCGTTCAGTTCCCAGCCATAGTTTTGTGGAGTGGAAGGACTGGGTGTGTAATATTAAGTGAAAAAAACCAAATGTCCGAAACTTCATATTGATACTTGATCAGAAGCAACATGAGACTGAAAGTTTTTGAACAACAAACCATTTGAGAGTGTGTAACACGCTTGTGAAAATATTCATAGCATAATTAGATAAATAACAGATCCAGTGTCTATTTTTACTTTCCCTTGATGAGAAGCTTTGCAGGAGAGACTGCTGGTAGTTAATTCTCCCTAACAACAATTTGTGTAATCACAAACCCCAATTAGCTGTGCCTGTTCTGTGCTATACAAACTATTTCCTTAGCGCTTCACATCACTACTTTGTAATTAGCTTTCATCTACACGAGCTTTGACTAAAAAAATATAAAAGAGTGTAAGTGATTGTACTGCCACTCAGTATTCTGCGAAATAATCGCTAGCGATTTCAATCAGATTAATTTTATCACCCGTATTAAGGAAAATTACCTCCCTCTTCACTCTCTACAGCTGAGGGCTATTTCATTTCCTGAGATGTTCATAAAAGCATAATATAAAGCAATCTGTAATTGTAAATATCCTTCCCTAATAACTTTGAGATATTTCCTTAATACATCTTTACATTTGGAGTTTCCGTTCCATAAAATACAGTAACAAGTGCTCTATTATGTTTTAAGTGTGTGCTGTTAAGCTGGACAACTTAGCGCTGTCCTTCCTGTTTTTACATAGGGTTATATTTAACTTGCAGATAATGGGAACAAGGTTTAAAAGTGATGGAGCGGAATAATGGCGTTACAGCAATAATATATCTTGCCTTTGTGAGGAATAGAACTTTACGGCCTATTTCAGGTCAGCCAACACCAATTCCATTTTTCACAGCCTGACAACTTTCACCTTCACCTACACTCCAGATGGGTATTAAAAACTACTTTCCAAACAAGACTGAGGTTTGGCTAAACCCGTGCTCTACAGCTGGGGAGAGCCCTTCTGATACTTAAAATCCAAGTAAGATAATATAAAATAAAATAAAAACAGGCAGCCTGCGATAGCCACATGTCACTAGCTTGTGTGGTGAACCTCTCAGGTATTCAAAGAGCAAAGCAAACTGCTCTGGTCCTACAGGAGGGGTCATAGCAGGGGAATTTCCACAACTGCAGTGCTTACGTGTTCAGCTTCTGCGGGGAAGACATGGCATTAGCACAGATTTAGCACCTGGTTTATGGGAAATGTGAGGTGTGTGCTAGGAGGATCACAGCAGCCCAATATATTACCACCAATAAAATTCATTAAGGTGGTCAGGCCACCAGCACTTTTCACTGAACATAGATTTAGGAGATGTGCACATGGGATAGCTTGTGTGGGAAGCTCCTACCCAGGGCAACTGGGAACACAGCCGACTGTTCCCCGAGTTGGTCAGACTCCCATTTTTATCTGTAAGCATTGGTCCTGAACATACGTGTATATTTAAAAAAAAACCCAAAAACCAACAAAACCCCCTCCAACACACCCCCTCCCCACAACTTAAAAAAAAATCCACACCAACACAGAAAGTGCTGAGTGACTAAAGTACATGCTCAGCTACGCATCTGTGTGTTGTCTGCATTGCAGGACTTTCCCCTGGTATCCTCAGCTTCACTGAAAGGTGAGTGAAACAGAAAGAATGCTGCTCACATCCTGACCAACACAGCCCAAGGCTGTCTGAAGCTTCCCCTGTTGTCCTCAGAAAGCAGTCTTCCAGCCTTTCAAAGGTAAAGGCATCTCATCGTGAGCAGCCTCATTTATATATGCTCCATATTTTCCTTTAGCTGGCTTATCCCTTGGACTGTCTTACTCGCCCCTAATTACTGCAGCTTGAGAGCTGCCTGTACATAGGAAGTCTACCTGTCGTGCTGGAGAGATGACTAAAATGTGACAAAGATGGAGATGGGCAAGGGAGCAGCCCCACTGGAGAGGGGAATTCTCTCTGCCTGCTGCAGCGGAGTCTGAATTGTTCCCAAATAGCAAAGCCCTGTTGTTGTACATTCCTTGGCACTTTGAGACTCTATACTGTGTGTGAGATGAAGAACGACATAGCGTATCTTGAAATCTTATGAATGGGGTGGTGGTTGTTACAGAGGTGATACAGTTTTTCAGTGTCATGGTGTCAGGATATGGAGGATGTTGCAGATAACAGCTCACTGGAATCAAACGTATTGTACTCACCCTTCTTTCTACAGAGGCAAGATAAACTTTGCAACCTTTTGAGCATGTGTGGGAAAAAGTTCATTCTGATCTAGAGCAATGCCTTGACTGTTTGCAAACATGCCTCTTTGTATACATGGATGGGACATGCCAGATAGGCTGCAAGGGGTTAATTTCTTTTGCTGTTCACTTAAGACAAATGACAGACATTTAACCTCCACTCTTTCCCGGTATACGTTTCCATAATGGTAGAAGACACCAAAGACCAGATTATAAGCTTCACGTGACCATGACACAGATCCTAAAGGCTCACCAGAAAGTGATTTTCAGTTGCCTGAGTCTCTGCAGGAATCCCTGTGCCTGAATCTGTCTCAAGGATGTTGTCGAGAAAGAGGCCTGGAGCCTGGTGTATATCTCCACACGGCACAGGTTTTCCCAGCAGAAGTGTCAGCTTCCACTCCCCTTTTTTCTGCTTAAGGAGAATGCAGGGACAGGGACATATCAGTCAGAAACACTGAATCTCCTGGGGAAAATGAGACAGAATCATTGCAAGAAGAAAGGCTCAAGTTTATACATCTCCAGAAAAATGCAAACATATGCTGAACTTTCATTTTCTCGTGCTTAAATTTCCACTTCTGAGAAGGCCAGGTAATAAACAAAGTCACCTACTACTGTTATACAAATGTTGCATCCCCACTATTTTATATTGTAAGGAAATAAAGTGAAACTAGTCAAAATTCAGTATCCCTGGCAAATATCTGAAACTCTTTTTATGTGGAACGATGATACAGCTAGGGCTGAACGAACATGTGTTTTCAGTCCCACTGAAAATTTCATTGTCTTCATATTTGCTTTCATCCCAATTTGGAACAGAAAGTTAAACATTGACTACTGAAACTTCTGAAAATTGCAAAGTTCAGAAATGTCAAAACATGTCACTTTGGTATTTCTGATCTAAAGGAAATGCTGAATATTACAAAACTGCAATACTGAATAACATTTTTTGAATGAAACCAAAGCATTTCATTTTAGCTCAGCTCAATACCAATGTAAGTCTCCCTGAAATGATCTTGATACCTCACAAAGGCTGGAGTTTAGATGCCTTGCATCATTAATTTTTTGCTATGGACAGATTTTCTGTGTGTGCCACAAGGTACATCACCCATCATATGAATCCACAGGTTCATCCCAAACAACGTAACCAGCTGCATCTTCTGAAATGTGATCCACCTAGGAGGTGTTTCTGTATGTATCTTGGTCACCAGGATGTTAGGCACGATGACACTGCAGGGCAACACAGATAAATGTGGAACAGATCTGAAACAAAATGCTTAGCTTAGTTCAACAAGCTAAAGGGTTTTGAATTGTGTTGATCCAATCCCAAGCAAGGCGTTCTTTTCCCGATTTCTAATGGCTGGCAATGTAATTTTTCAGTGTTATACTGAATGACATGTATCTGTACGGTGGCCATTCTGAAAAATGCTCTGGACTTCAATGGTGTAAAATAAAATGCATTGCTGAGTAGTTATACTGATGACCTGTGCTGCTTTATCATGAAATCATGATAGTTTAGAATACTTTGAGGCATTTTACTGAGATAAAGTTAGCTGAGATAATGACAAGTCTTCTGACCACTATAAATACATATTGCTGTCACATTTAAACTAGCAGATAATTAATGCAGAGCCAGCTGCTACTAATATACTGCACTAAGACTTGTTAATACAAGGCTCTAATAAAGCTGTTAATACTGATAATACCATACAGCATTTAAAACTGTTGCAAAATTTTCCTTAGAACTCTCTCCTTACTATGGAGGGTTTTGTTACATTTTGGGTTTCTTTTTATAATAAACCTCCAACAGCATACATCATGTTATCTGTCATAAATAAAGTCAGCCCTTGCTTCAAGGATCCTGCAGTTTAAAAGGCAAGAACAAGAAAGTCAAAATGTGTTAGAAATCTAAAACAAGTAGGATTCATTATTTGCCTTATAACAGAAGCTGGAGACCGAGTCAGGCACAGGCCTTCATTGTTTGTATGCTTATTGCAGATAGATAAGCAAAGATAGTCTTTGTCCTGAAGAGCTTGGATTAAAATAATATAGATCTAGAGGAAAGTATAGCTTAACAAAATTGCTTTTTGCTTGTAAGAGTCTCTTCTTTCAGCTTTTCACTCAAACCGAAGAAAACCTGCAATAGGGATGGGCATTTAAAGGCACAATCCAAACCTCTTGAAATCTGGTGGAGTTCTGGAGCATGCTCTTAAAAATTGAACTCCAGTTACCCAGATGTCTGAGGAATATCCTACTGTAAATGAAAGGAAGGCATTCTCTGCTAATTCACTCACAGTTACAATACAGCTAACTGAAAATGAGAATAGTTCTGATCACCAGAGTCAGAAATTGGTATTCCAACAGTTTTATAACAGAAATTGGTTTGCCTCCATTTTACTAAATTATACTGTTCAGTAGTTAGAAACTCATTTTATAAGCAAATACGTACTTACCTATTTTTTAAGGCTCTGACCCGCTGCTCATCTTAATGGCTTATAACTAAGAGTGTTCCAACTGGTTGATACCATCTGTCTGAATCTGCTAGACAAAAGAGTAGCGGTCTAGATCTGTGGCTCTAGCTCATTTAGTTTATATTCAAGAAACTGTGACATTAGTCTTCAGTATGGAACACTGTTGAAATATTATGAAAGCCAAATGATTGTTTTTCTTTAGCAGCAGAAGAAAAAAGAAGCAGTGAGTAATTAAATAGAAATAAAGAAGAATGACATGGCAGCTGGGGACTGTGTTATTCTCTGGTCCCTAGATACAGATGGGCATTGAAATAGTCTGTCTTCAGGGAATTCAAAAGAGGCACAGAAGGGGAGAAGTAGGTTTCTGAGTGCCCAAAGTTAAAACTGTCTCACTAAAATAAAGGCAAGAGGGAAGGGAAGTAGATGGCTGCTCTGAATTGTGTCTGGGGACCAGATCTGCAGGCTTGTGTATTGTAGCTGTGGATGGTCCTATGGTTGGTTCCCATGTGAATTCAAGGAATACGGTCACCTCCAATAAGCGGAAAAGACTGTCAACGATAGATGGAAAAATCCTCTCTGCTGCAGGAGGTGTCAGAAGACTGTTCAGTGCGTGGATGCTAACTGCCTTCAGGCATAAGCAAAAGGCAAGTTTGTGTCAGTGACCAACATAGTTTCTGACATGCAATGCCCATGACACTGAATATTAAGGGTAAGAGAGATCAATGCCTCATTTTATAGAACTCAAGGTTTATACTCTAAAAGCCTGTTTAGAACATGGTTTTTGCCCTAAGAGTTAAACACTGACTAAAACCTTTTTAATATAAAGGGTCCAATTTGCTAATGATTTGTGTCCATGCACAAATCAACTTAATAGCACTATTTCTGGAAATATTACAAGCAGAGAGATAAGTTTCACATTCATCAAAGCTGTTTAAACCCATTTGGAGCTTTTTTTTTTTTTTTGAGAAGCATTAAAAAGATTTAGCAGTTTAAGGAGAGATCAAGGCTATTTTCACACCATTATTTGAAATTGTTAAAAACTGCCTCTGCTTTTTCTATAATGCACGATGTGATGCCGTTAGGGCAGCTCTGACAGGAGTGTAGACAATGGATTTTTTTCTTCCTCCTCCGCCCTTAATATTGTTTGGAGTTGCTTTAAGGACTCTACTCTGGCCATTTGGATCCACAGCTGTCTTGCTCTCTTGAGAAATGGTTATTAGTAGTAGTGGTTTGTGAAGAATCAGAAAATTATTTGTCTTTTGACACTCATGACTATACTTACACTCCAAACTCCTACCAACCAAAAAACTGTCTCGAAAAAGACATGGTGTTAGCAAGATTTTTTTTTTTCCTCAGCAGAAGGGATGATCATGAAGTTTAGATCACGGTAAACTAACAATTTCTTTTCCTCTTTTTTTTTCTCCCAAAATTAATTAAACACACACTCAGTTTGCTACATAACGTAGTTTGTCTATGTTTTATAGGGCTTATCAGTCCCTGTGGCAGTTTTGAGCACCTCTGCCAAAAGAAATCTATACAATAATGTTTTCCTCCAAATGTCATTTGTCCTGAATCAGGAAACATAGTCAAACATACAAAGAACTAAGTTTCTATTACTACTCTGTGATTCCGCCCTGCAACAGCCATCAAAATTAAAATTCCTTTTTACTCCAATCTAATTAAAATTAATTGAAAGCACATGCTTTAATCCAGCTTGCCATACTGTCAATGTAATCAGTTTGTCTTATTTTACATAAAGCTATACCTGCTTGCTAAAGGTACACATGTTCTGGCTTCTTCACTCATCTTTGAATATTAATAAACTACACAGAAGGCAGGTGAGAACAGTTTTCTCAGTCAGTGCTTTGGCTTTTGGTGAAAAGTGCCTTCAGAAGACAAAACAGTAGTCATACTACCCAGAGACCCCAGCCAGGCCATGAAATGAAGCTGAAATGGTCTTTTGAGGGATGGTTCCTTCAGTGTCTGGGGAGATACATGATTAGTGTGATTTAAGAAAGTAAGTCTGTAGGAAAAGGGGCAGGCAAGACAGACGCGGGAATGAAGAATGCACACTGGAAATGTTTAGCTTGCACAGATAAACAACCAACATCTAATGGCATCATAAATCACAAGACAAAACTCCTTCCCTTGTCCAGCACAAGGATTGCAAGATACTACTACAGGATGCTGATTGTACATAATATATGCCTGCTTATTGAATGAAATGAAAGAGTTAAAAATAATAATCCAACAAATATTTCCAAAGTACTCAAAAAGGAAAGAAGTGTTCTCCTTTTCCTGCACCTCCAGTCCTGTCCCTGCCTGTTCATATTCTCCTTCTTCTGGTTGGCAAACAAAGCTTTGCAGGTGAGATACAGACACAAGCGTGCATGCACACACAAACACACACGCGTGCGTGCATGCATGCATACATGTTTTAACTTGACATTTGTTTTAAGGGCTGCTGTGCAAAGTCTGGAGGACTCATAACATGGATCTCCAGGATAAACACACACTTACTGGAGGCACTGCTTTGTCACGGAAACAACTCCACTTTCCCAGCTTCCAATAAACATGTCAACTAGGAAACAAATGCAGCTTAAAAATCAAAGGACAGATTTTCCTGGCACCGCCAGATACAGAAGGTGTAATGTAGGTAAATCAGGACAATCAGCTTCTCCTGCGTCCCCTTTCTCTTTGTTTGCTTTTGTAAAAATTGACTCCTTCATTAAGGATTAATCACTTTGCACATCTCACAACCAGCATTAAGTGAGTAGAGTCAGTCCACTAACGTCCTCCATTTCCACTGTGACTTTCATCAAAAGATCTCAGAGGATTCTGCCACCATATGTAATACCCAGAATGTCAGCCTGAGTATTAGCAGCTCTTTTTCACATGTAAAATCACAACTGGTTTCTGGCAGCAGTGCCAATATAATCGACCCCCTTGCTTTCCCCTTCTCCCTTTCCAAGGTCCTAAACATGTTTGTTTGTTCCCGCCTCTATATCTTGCACTGGTCCAGCACAAATCCTGGTGAACCATGTGGTAAACAGGATCAGAGAAATAAATATGCTGAAAAAACACCTTTCTTTGGGAGCAGAGGAGCCCATGTTTCCGCCAAGTCAGGCCCCAGCTGTGCCTCACCAAATACGTTTATGCCAGTACAGCACCAGGGCAGAAACAAGTGGCTGGGCAAAGAGAAGGGCAGTACCATGCCTGCTGAAGCTATCGCTGCCATTGAATATCTATCTGTAAAAAAAAAAAAAAATTGATCTAGGGTCCTGCCTTTTCTCGTATCAGGATCAAAAATCGAATCCTTAGTTATGCACTCAAGGTCACAGAGAAAGTCAGCAGAGACAGCATACGGTTCCAGAAGTCTGCTTACTGGGTCTGCATTGCTCTGATAGAGAAACCCTGTTTAAAATAGCTCTTAAAAAGTTTTCAGTTACTTGCTTCTCAGGATATATAATTGCACATTACTTGTGGCATTTTAATCACTTCTGAAAGTACTGTCTGGAATTGTAAAGTTATTTGAAGACAAAGCAATCTCCAGCATGCATAGTTTAAAACGGGCTAACGTTAGAAGCCTGCATTGTTCATGGGCACATTAACGAGGCCTTTTTCCTCCTCCTCCCCTAAACTGCATGCCAAAAGATGTATGATCCACATTCTGAGCCAGGTCACCTTTAAGAGCACAGTGACACAACACAGAATTATTCGCCAGTCCTCACCAGCGATGTCTGCAAGTGCAAAGCCTGTGACAAAGGACTGAAATGACAGCACTTTGACTCACTTCTACATTGTGTTTGTTTAGGAAGGTCCTAGAAATTGTATTTCACCAACCACATTCGCTATCAACACACAATTATCTGGCTTAATCATGTGGAACAGTGGCAAATTCACCTGGGGCTTAAGAACTAATGACATTCTCGTCTGAGCTGCTTTAGTGAAATGGCCTAGCACCTGAAGCAGGAACAGCAAGATTGCTCAAGAAAATTTGGTTTTCTTTTTTCATTTCACAGCATAGGGGCTCTGCTCAAATCAACAAACGCTCCTGATTAAATAGCTGTGGTAGTTGACTTATTTGCACTTGTGTGTATGGCTCTGAATGTACATTGAAAATCCCTAACCTTTACAGGAAAAGAATTGTCTGTGACTTGTTTTTAATACGTTGTCCTTTTGACATAGAAAATAGTCAAATAATTTTGTATTTGATAATTTTGATATGATGGGATCTCTAAGTGTGAGTAACCCCAACATTCCAAAACTAGCACAGGGGCAAGAGCAAAAAAAACCCCACCTTTTCTCACACTGAATGTTTGTATCTGGTTTTGACTGCAGCCTGGGCAAGGCCATTTAAATTCTGCTTGCTCAACAGAAATGCAGACCCTTCTGTTGGCCTCCCCCCTAGTATACAGGAGATGAGTTGTGTTGCTGCTGACTATGCCACTCAATCTCAAAAGTTTGCAGGCTGGCAAAGTTGAGAAACTGAGTGTTGGGTCTCCTGAAGGCTTCAGAAAAGGGTAGGGAGGTGATCCACTCCTGCTATTTTGGCTGCAGGAAAGAAACTAGCCCCATTTCCATGAATAAAGTCTGAAAAAAAATTCAGAAAGATATCGTAGGTGAGACTTTCATAGTCACCTTTAGCACTTCATGCTTAAGGACTCTGCATCTGATCAAAACACCCACACACTTGCATAGACAACCACAAAACAAGGCAGCCCAAAATCAGCCTTGGTGTGACCACTTTCCCTGCTACAAAAATTAATTAGCACCAACTACAATATGGATATTGTCTCGGATTGATATACAGATGAGATTTAGTTCAAATGGATAAGATACACAGCCACCCACTCAAAGCTGATTCTGCATTCGATTACTAATAATACTGTATCCTACTATTGCAGCAGCATCACCAGGCTGTATTTGTAGCACAAGCCCCCCGCACAGCCTCTATACCCTGATTACTCTGATATGAGCGTGAGAAGCACTCATGTAAGGTTGTGCACAAAGCAGTTTTTGCTAAATCAGCCTATGTAGTCTACATTTTGGAAGCCCAGTGCCCTATTACTGGTTGCCTGGCCCACTGTCACAAAGCTCTGGCTGCAAAATCTTTGGTTGGAGGAGTCAGTGATTCAGAATCCTCTTAGTGAGTAGCACTGTCGCAGATAGTCCTAGATTATGTGTGAATATGCATTTCCCCTTTTGGATTAGCACCTAGACATAGTCAGGCATAAAGCTGGCCAACAGAGTTTCACTGGAAGATAGCAAAGGCAAGTCCAGTTTTGTAAATACAGGGTTAGAAAACATCCATACCCTTGGAGGCCCAGAAGAAAGCTATTCAATATAGTCACAAATTAAGTGAGTTTGGTTTGAGGCTGGTCTCCAGAGGAACTGGTTGCTGACATATTGTGCCATTTAACTGGAAAATGCTGAAAGTTTGCAGCAGATGGACTGAGATAGGAAAGAGTGACAGAGTTATTTAGATTATCTTTAATGCAATGTTCAAGCACCTCAAGAGGAGGCTAGAGGAGGGACTTGCTGTGGGACTATAGGAGCTACCTCAACAGAAAACTAAGTAAAACAAGAATAATTTTGGAGGCTGAGGGAAATCAGTTCTTTAGAGCAAGGGCTCTGTGCTGCAGAATGCTGAGGCTTACCTGGAGAGCCCATTACAGAACAGCCATCAGAATAAGCTGTCATCACCACCACCTTTGAAGCCCTCAGCATATTGCACTGTCCCTGGAATTTCTCAAGCATCCAAAGTCTTGGTTTCTAACATATATCTCAACATCACTACTATTGATTTCATGGGGAATTCAGGGTTTCTAGGAGCCCCAAAGACAATCCTGGTGCTGTCTCAGCAACTGCATGACAGCCTGCCCTTGGTCTCTGCACTGGGCTTTGCATGACTGCAGGGATTATTTCCCCCTCGATGTCTCACTCTGTCATAATTGTAGTTTTCTCAACACTTCAGATCACCATGCTTTTTAAATCTTAACTCACCGCTAGTATAAACCAGTATAGGTAGAATGAAGTCAACAGATACAGCAAATAATATTGACAGAGTATCCAGACAGTAAATCCAACTCACAGACATGAGGAAAGTGTTTTTGCAATATATCGGTGTCACTGCTTCTTCGAGACTCTGATGCGCTCTAAGAAAAGGCCATGCTTTAACACTGGAATATCTACCATCTCAGGGAAAAAGCCAGTTACCAAACTGGTTGTATTTTGGTGACAGATAGGGGGATAAATGCAGTCATCATGGATTTGTACGGCTTTTGTGACACCAGTGCATTGCCATCAAGAGCAGTTTAGTCAGTGAGTTCAACAATTTGAGGACACAATAAATTCACTGTATGCCAGCAGAAGTGTCACTGATAATGGGGAGAAGTTGCTTCCAAATGGTTTTACCCTATGGTCATTTTGGACATTTTGCTGTTAAGGTTGTAGTATTGGTTAAATGACAGAGAAGCAGAAAATGTGAGACCGGGTGCATTAATGCAGGTATGTATGTGAATCCTATCATTAAAATGTTTCATGCGAGTCCCTACACAGAAGTTACTATACGTACAGTCACTTATCACTAATACCAGGTTTCATCGGGCATATCTGAATCAGGAAATAATATGGTAATTTTCACAGTCACCAAGTGGAAAATATTTATGGTGCAGCAGTTTAATATATCTGTATTTTATATTTCTAAGATTGTAGCTGATGACATAATAAGAGTTTGAGTTTAAATAACAGCTGGATGATTTCAGGAAGAAAGAAAGTCTGCACTGGTAGAAAGCTTACTCCTTTATAAAAAACCTTTTCCACGTTCATCAGGATTGCCAGCCTGGGGCAAGCTTAATTAAAGTCAATGGAGAAAAAAATTGAATACTTAAAAGTGCTATTTGGGGCTCACAGAGCTTGAATGACTCAAAATATGAAATATTCAATTACTAATAATTGTGAGGTTTTGTTTGGTGAGCGTTTTGTCACTCACTCCACACTTCACATCCTTTCTTTCACTTCCCCTTTCTTTCTCTGCTAGATAGAAGGGTTAGAAGGGAAGAAAATTAGCAGCTCAGCTCCAGGGGTGAAGAGGCACCCATGTTTCCCCAACCCTTCGCTCTTTATCATCCTGGTCTCTCCCTTTGATTCAGACCTTATCCTTGCTGCTTGCTCACTTGCTCCTTTCCCCTCTCCCTAAAACACGGTCTCTCTCCTCTCAGTCTTTCTTTTTCACTTGTTCAGAGTGTGATCATGATTCATGAGGCGATGATCTGACTTTGAACATGACCTTACACTTAGCAGCTCTGTTGGCTTAGGTGCCTGAGAGAGTTTGAATTTTTTACTGACTTAGGCACACCATTTAACAAACCTGAACACTTCGAATGGCGATTTGGAGGAAATGATAACAGGACTTACTCTTCAACACAAGCTCGACAGGCCTTGTAAGGGGAAATCTGTTGGGCAGGGACAATGAAACTTGAAATGCTTTTATTTACTGGACTGCAGTATTAAAGGAGGTGAGCTCAAATTTAAATATATCCCCTGCCCAAAGGTGCATCTGATTCCAAATATTGAGTTTTATATCATGGGACGCAGAGCTCACTGGGATTGATGCTTCGGTAAAAGAAAAAGTGCTGTGCAAGAGGTCAAGCAATTTCCTCAACTTTAGAATTAAAACCAAATCAAACCAATGTTTAGATCAATGTATTAAAATAGGACATAAAAGAACTGAAGTCAGCCTGCCAGACCAATGTTAAATGTTTCCTGCATTATTTCAAATATACTCCAAGTATTACGAACAAAGGACAGCCTAGGCTCCGTTTTGGGTTATTCAACAATTCCAGAATTACTGGAAGAAACAAGAGTAAGGTTCATTAAATGACTGATGAGGACAGGCTATCTGAGTGAAATTTTTTTAGCATATTTTACTTTCTCACAATAAAAGAAAATCCTAACCTGGAGAAATGGCAAATTAATTAACATATTCTCCAGTACTTAATGACACCTCAGTAGAAGGCAACTCTTAAAATGTGAAACCCTTGACATTGCCAGCATAGAAAAATAAAGTACATGTCTCTCAGTGGGTACCAGGGACCTATATTATGTCCTACTGTTGGTTACAGAATTTTCAATATTTTCTTATCCTTTTTCACTCATATGAACTGCAGCTTATAGCAGTGGTAATCATTTCCTGTGTTTGAAAAAGAGATGAAAGCATTCATGGATGAAAGCAAGTTGGATTTAATCTCCTTCTCTCTCATCCAGTGCACTGTACTGATCATTTTCCAAAAAAACAAGACTTAAGCTCATTTTTGTCATGACAAAACTAGTTTCATAATAATCAGATGGCAATTCCTAGTGTACACAATTCTAATATAATTACCAGGAGGAAATGTAGAGGGAGTTGCAGGTTTGAGATAAAGAAAAGCCTGTGAATTTTGTATTAATGTCTCAGACTCTCTTATTTGTGCAAGTAATCAATCTTTCGGGGAGTAGAATAGTAATTCTTTGTGAAAAAATGACAAGAGTCTGAGGAAGAAAGAAGATAATCTGAGTTTCATTCTGTACACAGCAGGTCAGCTGTGATTGACAAAGCTCATCACAAAACTATAGCTCCCGGAATAATCCCAATAGCAGAGTTTCATTTGCAGCCGAAGCAGTGTTAATGACATGTTTAACAGCTGCTTGTTGAAGTTTGGAATCTGCATTAACCTGCAGAGCAGTGAACAGAGAAATGAGGGGAAGTATTGAAATCAAGCCTTCATTATGCTGACAGCCCAGGGTAAGGGGTAGCAAGGGGTTCGTGGAGCAGGAGGGTGGAGAGGCACACGTTTGGAGGGTTCGGTTGCAGATAAGGATAGTCAAGGAGATGACAGCGTCTGATCAATGAACACAAAAGGCTGCAAAAGGCAACTGACATGCTTGACTCAAGACACCAAGGAAGGGAAAAATTAGACAACTGGAATGAACAAAAAGGGAGAGGTGAAAAATGAAGGGCTGACAGCATGGCTTGTGAAGAGGAAAACCAACAGCACCATGCCTTGCAGGCTCTCACATTCTTCTGCCAGCCCGCTCTCCAGTCTGTAGGTGTTCTCTTTTAACCAAAAGCCTTTGCCTACCCTATAAAAGGGACCAATTTCAGAGCATTCAGTCTCCTCTTGATATCCATTTCAAGATAAAAGGCCATTCCCTAATGAAGAAACAATGAGAGGACACTGAGTGCCTTTCCACGCCACACTGGTATCCAGCAATTAGAAATTTAGAAATCCTGGTCTGACTCCAATCTTCCTGCACCAACGTTAGCCACATGATGAGAGCCAGAGAGTGTGCTTGAGTTGCCCATATACCATACTATTCTATGTACAAATGTACTGCTCCTCTCATCTCATACTACATGTACCATTGTCAGTGACACACAACCAAAGGCAAAGGCCTGGAAGTCTCTGATCTCTACATGTATGCTTCAAAATGTTGGCAGTGCCAGCAGACATCTTTTGATGAAGATGGCAGTTAACAGAGACATATACATACAGTCCCTCCATAGGTTAAACAAAATGCTTCATGCTGTGCTTTCTTACTCTGAGTACCGTGATCAGCTATGGCTTCCATTAAAAGTCATCTGAAGGCCACACCTCACACCAATCGTGTTGACCTTTCTTGTCTGAGAGGCTGTTTAGTCAGCTTTTTTTGTTGCACTGGGTTGTTCTCTGTTGCTTCATGATATAAATGGGACGTATTCAATCCTTTGAAACAACATATAATTTAGACCAGAAATTGTAGGTGGAAGGCACTTAACTGCCATCTCGGTCCCAGGCTGCCTTAGGCTTCCAGGCAGAAAAATTCAAGCACATTACAGCTTGAACTGAAGAGCTTCCCAAGCATCTGACAAAACGTCTTTCCAAAGACAGGCACTTGAAAACATAGGCACATTTGTAGTTAAGTTAGGTCTAGCTAGGCTAGCCTCAGTAGACCCACCACAGTGACACAGTGACATCTGCTGCTATAGATGCCTTTACCATTAACCCAAGTGACCATTCCTGGGAAGATGCAGAAGATTTTTGTCTTTCAAGAATATTTGGTATTCAAAACCAAGACATCCCAAGAGTAAGCACAGGCCATGAAAAGCAAGCACAAGTTTGGAGGTGTGCAAATCTGACCCAAGTTTAGAGGTCACGCTAATGGTAAGGTCTACCGTTTGAACTGCCTATGATTTTCTTCCTCATATGCCTACAGCTCTAGTGTTTTATTTGTTACCTCTTTTTTTTTATTTTTAATTCATATGTCTTTGTCTCTAGTGAGGGTCAAAATCTCTGCTCTGGAACAACATTGTCTGGGAAGCAAGCCAAAACACAGCTGATGCTCTGTGAAAACAACATGAGAAAGCAGAACAACATTGAATTGGCATGGTCCAGAGGGTAGAGCAGGAGTCAGAGACCTGTGTTATATAAATACCTTTAGAATGACTTCTCATAGGACCAAGGGCAATATTTCTTGACATTCTTAGTCAGAAGGGTTTTTGTTTACAAAGAAAAAAAAACTAGGCAAAATATTGGAAGTTCCTATAGTCATTTTCTCTTGCTTGATTGATTGCATGTGGTGGACATATTTGAAACCGTTTTGGTGGGGAGTCTTTTCACAAGGGTTTTTACAGACAACTTGCTGACATCTTTAAGGCACATAGCAACCCAAACACTGCACTGGGGCAAAAATACAGAATCATATGTAAGGTAAAAATAATGTACATCATCTCTCCAGTTAAAATATTCTACCACCACAGAAAATATATGTATTTTGATATTCTAGCCTGTTGTCCAGAAAAATCTCATAGTGTGAAAATTTTCCCTTACTCTCTTAGCTGTCCTATGGACTTAGTTGTTTAAAATCAGCCAGACTTTGGGATCATTTTCTTATGTTTAAACAGCCATTTGCTGACAGTGAATAACGTCAGGTACTGCTTTTAGTCCTCTGTATGCATACCTGCTAGCTATTGCATTATCAAAAGACTTAGATAGTATTGTTAATTTGTCCCCTAAAACATATGCAATGGATTTACACAGATCCTGATGGTTTTGACAGTAAAATCTACTCCTGGGACAGTCTCCTTAATCCGTGTTCCCAAACAAACCTGAGGGCAAAGACTGAATGATAGTAAGCTGTTGAACATGAAAATAAATAACAAACAAAAGGAAATGAGATATATCTATGGAACAATTTGGCAGTGTGTTTAAATGCTTTTGTTTTGATTTTTACAGCTACTTTTTTGATAAAATGACTATGTCAGACAGAGAATTTTCTCAGCGAGAGCTGAGAAAGGAAGCCATATTATTTTCAGCTCAGTCTTTAATTTTGCAGTGGCCAGAAAGTTTATTATAGAGCAGGGTTAGCCTTGGATCTAAATATGCAAAAAATCACGGTCACTAGAACTAACCACCAGTTCAGTTACTCCATTCTGCTTTACAATATAAGAGTATTATAACTGCTATTGAATTTTAGCATAATTTATGAATTTGAATATTTTCTATATGATAATAATAAACATTGAGTGGTTTGGTAGCATCTTGTACTACTTGTGCTCTCCATATCTGACTTTGTCAAGTGTTTTATCATCTTCCATTTGGCTTCTCTGCAATAAAGCTAGCTAATATCTGTTAGTATTACACTTGTAACAGTAAAAGCTCAATTTAACTGGGCTGTGCAGAGGTTGGAAGACAGGGCTTTGCAGAAGCTGGCAGGTAGAGTATGTAGAAGCTACAGTCTATGGGAGTTTCCTTGGAGATTCGTATTTCCCAGTGTAAGGAAGCAGCTTTTAAATCAAAACAGAATTCAGTACAACTTTGTTTGAAATCACCCTTTGGGAAACAGTACTGCTGTGTCATAGTGGGCTGTTGCCATCTCCAACGACCATGACTTTCTATCAGGTCGTCTTAATGTTCTCCTTTAATATTATTCAGCTTTGCAAGTGCTTTAGAGAAGCAGACAGTATTACAGTATCTGAAGCACAGAGAGGTGAAGGGATGTACCTGAGACCCCTCACTGGACCAGAGGTACACTCTCCTCTCCCTTCAGCCACACAGCTGCCCCATGCACAGTATTCAGCACCCTGACAGCTGAACTAGCAAAGCTTTCAGCCTTGTCCAAGTAAATTTTCAGCAGTATTCCAGGAAACTGTGATAAGCATGCATAGCAATGATGATGAAGCTACTGAAATGTCCTCAAAGCCAGCAGTGGGAGTTAGATATATCAGATAATTACAGAATTTTCGCTTGTTTTACTAAGCACACTTACTGAAGACCCTTTTGAAACTAAGGATATGAATCTGTGGTTGTATCCAAGCTTCATCATTAAAAAGTCTCTTCACAGACAGTGGGATCAGCTCTTTGCACAATAAGGAATTGTCAAAACAGGGATTGCCCAGTAGGTAAAGGGGAATATGCCCAAGTTAGAGGGCATGTTTATTTTCATTCTGGTTTGGTGTAAAAATGCTGCAATCCTCATGTGGCTTTTTTACAGTTAATTTCAGACCACGGAAAATAATAATAAGAGAAAAGAGACTCAGCTTTTGACCAAATACATATACATTACATATAGACACTGTAGCCTAATTTGGTGTAAGGAAATGAGAAGATTTTGACACCTTTTAGCAGGAGCATATGCTATATTTACCATTAGCATTTCAGGGCCTTTTTTACAGCCAGGTAAGAATGAGATGGCAGTAACATAAATGAGAATCAAACTTAATACCTGTTTGAACAAATTTCTTGCACTAATGGTTTGAATTACAGGAGATGATCTTGTTGCTATATGTGCATTTTGCTCCTCTTAAACATATGGCTTTATTGCTAAGCAAAATATTTCTAGATTTCTATTTTTTTCATCGTCAAGCTGGGACAAATGTCAGCATTTTGAAATATTTCCCACATTAAGAATCAGGGGGGGAAATTGTATCAAAGCAGTTAAAATATTTCCTTTACATCTCAGACTTTTACAAAAGTTCATAGTATAATTAGTCTAGTTTACAAAGCAATCCATTATTTTGAGCTGGAAATAGAGATTTTTGTACAGAGGTCAGAACAGAACAACAGTTTATCAGGATTTTGAAAAGTTTGAGTTTGAATGAATCAGCATATTTAGCAAATAAATACTATTTAAGTTGAATATTTTTTCCAGTCACCTCCAAATAAACATAATGCATGCTTTCTGATTTGAGTGGAAGTCAGTAAGCTTTGTTTTAGTGCAGGAAGTGACTTAGGGAAATGTGGAAATGGAATAGGGAAGGCAGACAGATGTAGGTTTTGTAGAGGATCAGAGGTTTCAAATCAGGTGTGGAATGGGACGTGAGAAAAGGCAAAGAAAATGAGCAAATAAATGGGGAATGGCAAAGCACAGAACAGAAAGGATAAGGAGCTTTGGTAAGGACTGTAATTTCACCTGTGGCAAAGAAAGAAAATGTGAAGCCCTCACTTTGTCACTAACCTAGCTATGACTTAAGCATATTGTTGCCCTTATTTTGGATTTGAGTGCAGGAGGGCTGATGAAACCCTATGGTCATGAAAGGACATTAAACTGGGCCGGTGGTTTCAAGACCCATTACTACATACAGCACACTAGGTGCATTCCCGCAGTGTATCTCCTGGTATAGTTTCAACCAAAAGGATCAGTTTCACACCCCCTGAGACTACTCCATAACGTGGACCTGGTTTACCCCAGCCAGCAGCCAAGCCCCACGCAGCCGCTCGCTCACTCCCCCTCACCCAGAGGGTTGGGGAGGAGAATCAGAAAGGAATGTAAAACTCAAGGGTTGAGATAAGAACAGTTTAATAGGTAAAGCAAAAGCCACGCATGCAAGCAAAGGAAAACAAGGAATTCATTCTCCACTTCCCATGGGCAGGCAGGTGTTCGGCCATCCCCAGGAAAGCCGGGCTCCATCACGTGTAACGGTTACTCGGGAAGACAAATGTCATAATGCCAGATGTCCCCCCTTCCTTCTTCTTCCCCCAGTTTATATACTGAGCATGATGTCCCATGGTATGGAATATCCCTTTGGCTAGTTCGCGTCAGCTGTGCTGGCTGTGTCCCCTCCCAGTTTCCCCTGCCCCTCCAGCCCTCTGGCTGGCAGGGCCCAAGAAACTAAGAAGTCCCTGACTTAGTACAAACACTACCCAGCAACAACTAAAAACATCTGTGTGCTATCAACATTGTTCTCACATCAGAGCCAAAACACAGCACTGCACCAGCCACTAAGAAGAAAATTAACCCTGTCCCAGCTGAAACCAGGACAGAACCAAACTGGTAAGAAGAGCCAAGGGCAGATTTGCTTCAACAACATACTCCTGGGCTGGAAAAAAAATGCTAATGTACCAAATCCTTGGCTAGCTTTGTACAGGATAGAGCAAATCAGAGCATCCTCCCTTTGAAATGGCTTCTTAACTGGAGGGAGAAACCAGTTGTCCCTCCATTTCTCCAACCATTTTTCCACCAAATGTCCAGCTTACATTACAATAAGAAAAAATGTTATCCTTCATCTTTCCCTTGATCACAGACATGAAAGAAAGATCAAGACCATTGATAATCTGGAGACAGAGGATGGAGGTGGAGATGTGATCTCCACCACATTGCAAAGCAGAGATGTGGGTTCTTTGTCCCATTTTGGGGCAGAACGCTGCAAGTGCCCAGGGCTAGGAAGCACATTCCCCAGCTACAGGGACCAACACTGTGAACACTTTTCCCAGACACATATTCCAAAACATGGTTGTTCCACATTAAGAAAGAAGACACGTCAGATGTTCATCTTGCCACAGCTGAAAGGGAAGAGAGGGTCTGCTCTTATTTTAACAAAAGTCTTCCCACGCCTGAAGTGTCCTTAGGTAACTCAGGAAGAGAGACCTCATCCTCTTTAAACCTGCAACGTTGATCTAAAAGAAGATGCAGTCTCTGTGAGTGTTAGTGAGAGCAAAAATACGAACAATTATTGCATATTTCATATTCATTTTAGGTTTTAAGAACTCAGTTAATGCAAAGTTAATGCATCTTTTCCCTGATATTTTTAAAGGTCATCCATCCTTTTCTTTAAAAGATCAAAACTATGAACTAATACCATAGTAAATGTTCAAGCCTGCAAAGTGTCCCTCCTTTGTGACATGACTTAGGTTTTTGTTCTTTCCCTTGCTCTGATCTTTTTGCAATAGCATGCAGGCACTATAACCTTTAAGTCTGAATTGAACTTGCAAACCCTAATGACTGAGTAGGTTCAAAACTGAACAAAAGTAGTCTTTTCAATTCATTGCTAGTAGGAATAGAGGAGTCTTCCACAACTTACGCTGTCAGCATGGAACAAGATGTCCACGATTATTAACATTTAAATTAAAGAAGAGCTTTTCTACAGCTGCTGATAAAGCTAAATTTTAGCCAGTTTCACCATGTGGCTGCCCTCACAGAAAGCTACTGTGTTCAGGACCAATGGTTGTTGTCAGTATTTGTCTGGGAAGAGAAATATTTGATGAATCCTTCAATGACAAACAGGAGTTGACCCCTTTTTCTGCCTAGCATGGTAGGAAATGTACTCAGGAAACATCTATAGAAAAAAAGAAGAAGAAAAAAAAAAAGACTTTGTCCTCCAAAACTATAAGATAAGAATTTAGAGGAGAAATTAAAAGACACTTCTGGGAGGTAGGAGCTGATGCAATTTGGCCATTACTACCTCTGCTGGATTTTGGAGCATCATTCTCTCTAGCGATACTCTCATGTCAGTCAGCTGCCACTTGCAATTGTGGCATTCACTAAATGGACAGCTGGTCTCCTTCTAGACCAGTTATTTGTCTCACATTGGCCATTTGCTCACTGCAGACCTATACCGTGCCTCATTAAAGCCAGAGGCTCTCACAGTGCAACACCTCAGCTCCATGAGAGGTGGGAAGGTGGTGAGGCAGGAAGAAGGGGAATTAGCCAAAGGATCTTTAGAAGACTCCAGGGCTATAAGGTACCCAGCTCCCATGAATACGGGAGTTTATGAGGCCTTGCACTGACATTTCTGAATCAAAATTTACAGTAACTGGACAAAAAGCCTTAATGTTAGACATTCTTTGTAGACAGTTGTCTTTTCCTGTGGGGGTGTATTAAGACATTTTTCATCCTTGCTTGGGATGGAGAGCTATCAAATGGTGACAACCTGAATGTCAACCTAGTCAGGTCATACTTTTAGTATGAGCTAAAGCATGTTGCAGGCTATACATATGTACCAGCACTTTCTCCTTGAATTTAGAAGTATGACTTATGGTTCTGTGCAAGGCAATGACTCATCACCTAAGTTTTTGTTTAGTGTGTGGGTAGAAGGTTAGGAACTATGAATCATAGAATCATAGAATGGTTTGGGTTGGAAGGGACCTTAAAGATTATCTAGTTCCAACCCCTGTGCCGTGGGCAGGGACAGCTTCCACTAGACCAGGTTTCTCAAAGCCACATCCAAACTGGCCTTGACCACTTATCATCCTTTATTATAATGTGTACAGATTTAGTTATTTAAGAGTAAAATTATAAGCCATTAAAAAACAGCTGTCTGGGAGGCTGGAGTGAGCAATAAATCTGTCTGATAAATTTAGCTTTCTTTTTCACAGTTCTATCCATCTTTAAAATATCTTTTAAAGTCTATGACTTGATTTGAAGCAGAGCTCTGTGGATATCTGATATACTCTCTCCAGGGGAGTTTGGAGATTGCAGCATATTCTGAAAGAGCAATGAACTCACTGCCCCATTCCGTGTTGTCAACAGGAACTGCTGTCCTAGAGAGATAGCAGCTGGATCTCAGTAAGAAAAAACGTTGAGAGCTACTGTTTTGTTCTGGGATGGTTAATTTGACTTTCTTGTTCAGTCTCCCTTTTGGTAGGTATAGGCTCTGCTTCTAGCCAAATTTTGCGGGCAAACTTGAAAATCAGCATTTTATTTTCTGCATAGAATCACATAAAATCATAGAATTATTTAGGTTGGGAAAGACCTTTAAGATCATCGAGTCAAATCGTTAACCCAACACTGCCAAGTCCATCACTAAACCATGTTCCTAAGTGCCACATCTACAAGTCTTTTAAATATGTCCTTATATTTCTGTATTTCAAATTTACTTCCCATTAAATTTCCACATGTAATGTCAGACAGAAAGGACACCCCAGACTGCAGGAAATGCATTTCTTGAAATGTGATTATATCAGTATGCAGGAAGAGGTTTTGACATACTTCTTTTGCTTTTTGCTTTGTTTCAGTCTGTTATATTTTGGGTTTGTACTATTCATACATCTCCGATTTAAGAAATAATTTTTTTTAAATGTTACCCAGCAAAAGGCACTGGTATATGCAGAATTTGCCCAGAAACAATCCTACCAGAAGTGACCAATAACGACAACTGTTTTTCTGACTCCACAATAACACGAAATAAACAACAGTCCTCTTCTTGTTCAGGCAGCCAACATGCTGCACTGAAGCTTACTTAAGGTTTGGTTATCAGAAAGGAGAAAACTTTGATTCTCTAAGTCAGGAGTAGATGAGTGCACATCATAGCAATGTTATGACCATTTAATCGTTTTTACATAAGAAAAGATTAAAATGCCTTAGTTATGCTAGATTAAATGCTCATTCGATAATTGCAATGGACAGTATGCTTTCAGAGTAGGAGAATTAAATTAAAAGAAAGACAACTACAGAAAATGTACTAGTGGTAGAATTAGACAATGTTTCATCAGTCCCCGATGTCTCTACAGTAATGAACCTGTCAAAAGATAATAATATTTTAGTGAAAGGTGTGATTGGATAAGTCACGTTATTTATTAACTGTTACCCTAAAATATCACTTTTGTCTTATTATTAAAGAATGGTTAGAGGGCAGCAGGAATGCCTGACATAAAGCATTAAAATATGGATTATGGCTATAACAGGCCGTGAAGTGTATATGCTATGCTGTAAACTCTGTAGCATAACTTGCTAATACCCAATGACTAGGAGCATTCAAGAAACCATAAACCAGCAGACTTTATGCAAGTTCTTTGGATTGATTTGCCAATTCAGTAGTGTATTTAGCTAGCTCCCTGGAGCTATGTTTGTCAAAACATCTTAACCATCCAGTGTCTACATCGTTAGCTTCTAAACTTGATTTTCAAAGCATTGCAATTACTTTTTTTTTTTTTTTTTATGATGGTGGTTATGGTAATGGTAGTAGGCAGGGGTGTGTTATGGAAAAAGGAACTATACAGCAGCAAACACCAGGAAAACATTGGTCAAAGATTGCAGCAAGCTCTCTGGTATTCCCATAGCACATACTTTTTATTGCGAGCCCAGACTAGGTCATCTAGCTGTATGGTAAAGAAGGGATCTTTATAAGTCCACTACACAAGATAATGAAGAGGGAGGAAATAAGCAGTGGCACTACAGAAGAGAGCAAAAGAGCTATTATGAGAAAGAAAGGATTTGGCTACTATAACAAGGAGACTATATCAAAACCACAGATAGTATGTACACAGAAGGGGTCATTCAAAACATTACTTCCTTTGTTTTTGTAAAAGCAGCAGAAGTGAAAAGTCAGGAATCCAGAGCAATGCCTGACATTTTTACAAAAAACAGCAAGGCACAAATAATTTTGTGTTTATTTTATTTTTTTCTAGCTATATTTCCTCAGCTCAAGTTCAGCAATTACAAGAAGGGTTCTGCCAAATCATACTGCCCTGCAGTTGCTGGTTACTCAGGATATTCTGTCTTTCCTGTGGCTGTTAGATCACATCACACTGTTAAAATGCAAGATATGGAGCTGTATGCAGTAGAAGCTTTTAAACAACAAACTGTACCACCTTCAACTATATGAGATTGCTACCTCAACTTAATTCTCAAGCAAAATGTATCTTGCACTTCCAGAAATTGTTTTAAGAGAAGATTAAAAGTTACCAGTTATACCAAGGCCAAGCTAACCTTGTGGAAGGAGAAAAAAACTATTTAAAGTGAACCCATTCATTGATAAAAATGCAATTACTCCTGTTAGATGCAACTTAATCTAAAGTGCTAAGTGTGGGTTTACAACCCCTCATGTTTCTTGAAATACAAAACCTTCAGTAAGTCAGGGGCACCAGAGTCTTTTTTACTTTTTCCATGATCACCAGCAGAACTTCTGTTAAATGCCTTAATCCAAGGAATAACAGTGCAACACCAGACAACACCGAATGGGCAAAGTCTCACAAGTACACCTAAATTTGCAAGCCTCGTATGAAAGGATGCTCATGGACAAATCAAGATTTTTATAGTAGGAAACATAAAGGGATGCATAATACACTGGGACAGATACTGGGAGCATGCACATCACCTCAGTCTCATCAGTATCACTGCACCCTTGGCACACCCTCTTACCAGCCCGCAGATGGGGCATTCAGGGCGGTTTGAGGCACACAACACAGATGCATGGATGCACACACACACCCATGTGGAAAGACAAAATCCTACTGAGTATGTATGCACATACGTAATTCTTGTGTTTTAATATTGAGCAAATTCCACTTGCTTTTTTAAAATGAATTAACGTTATCAAAACAAAAGCAGATGTTAAATTACTGAGAAAACCCAAATCCCAGAGCAGAGGCTACACTCCTGTTTGGTTAAGTATACAATTCTTGTTCTATTGTCCTTTCTGTGAAAAACTGAAATCCTGACCTCATTCACATTTATGAAATTATTGCTCAATCAGTATTCTGGTACCAGATTTCTGCCATACTCAGAATGATCATGAAGACCTTTTTTCATGGCAAACCAAGATTCAATGCTGCTGGAGAAATGATGTCAAATATTTTGTACTCTTTGACTCTTCTAAGGACGATTAGTGCCAACCTAATATGTAAGGAGGAGTATCAGAAATATGCAGATTAAAGACATTTAAGCCCTAACACAGGATTATATGAGAGCACCTAGTATCACAGCATTTGCCATTGACATAACATTATTGAGATAACATGGTTGTAGCAACCAAGGACATCACACCTACCATGATTCCCAGTTTCACAGGAGGGGAGGAGAATGGGCATAAGCAAAGCAGATTTGTGATTTACTGCAAAGCTGAATGAACCATTGCCCAGAACAAACAAATGCAAAAAATACAAAGACAGGCAACATACCCTCCTAATTTGGAGACCTCCCCAAATACAGTGCAATCCACTCACGACAGGAGCTGAAGAGGAGGTTTCTGAGGTGTTTGGTGGAAGGGCTGTCAAACAGTTCATGCACCTTTATGGCTGGCAATTAGATGGCGTAAATACCTATCTAATACCCGCACACATACCTCTACGCACTTAAAAGAATAGTTTTGCCCCAAGAACGTTTTGGACCACATGGTACCCTTTGGAAACAACTGCTCTAATAGGACAGAAGATAACCCACAGCTCAGCTTTGTAGAAAAACATGTAGCCAAAAAGAAATGGCAGGGGAAAGATTTGTTTTCAGCTCACAATAGATGGATACTATTTGTAAAGTGGCAAAGCAAGAGTTAATCTAATTCCCTAAAGCTCCTTATAAAGTGACAGTTCTTTACCTATACTTACAGCTAACGATGCAAGATGCAAGGAAGTGGAGAATCAGGCCCACTTGACTCTAATCCTACTGAGTAAAATACATATTTGTACATTAATCAGAGTGCGCACAGAAATACCTATATAACAATACATAAGGAAATGAATGGATTAAAGCACAGAAAACTCCAGATGCTGGAAAACATTTTGCGTCCTTATTTTTAGCAGTCAGCATCAGCAAGATTGTCTTTCAAAGGAAGGAGAGAAACTGACTTCACAAAGACACTTGCGTTTCAGGTCAGCAGTACTTAGGGAGTATTTCTGTTCCCAGATGGCTTCCTGAGTGTATTTATAAGATGCAAAAAAAGGACCTGCGAGTATTTCCGCACTTACTGCATTTTAATCTGGACAGGGGATTAAAGGGAGGTGCTTCCCATTGCTTGCATAACAGGCTCTAACCCACTTCACATACTGATGCCTGTCTGAACAATTTCCACACCAGAAGGACAGAAGATATTTGACCCCTGAAGCCCGACTAGAGGAGCGACAGAAGACCAAAGGATGTACATGGACATCAGCACCAAGGATCAGACACAAGTTATTGCCAGTCTCTGTTATTTACTCCTGAAATTCTTTGCACAAGCAACAACAATGTACAATGATCTGATAAACAGTAGCGCGGTTTGGTGGTTTTTTTTCTTTCTTTCAAGGTCAGTTCCAAGAAACCCTTGCTAGAATCAGCTAATTAATTTTTGGCCTCTTTAACTACAGGGTATTTGAAGCCACATGTTATGAATCATTTTCAGTTGAGATATTAAAATCAGATTACAAGAGAAAAGCCTTGTAAATATTTGCCTTCAAATGAGGCTAAGAATAAATATATATTCAGTAATTCATCCATATTTAGCAGATATTAAAGAGACAAAGCATAGCTTTAAATTCACGTATTACTTTATACAAAGAGGGGAAATATGAAACTTGGCTTGATTAGCTTGTTTCTTCCTATGCTTTGTAATACCTTATTAAAATTTGAACTTTGAAATTGATATTATCAGTCAAATAATGTCAGCAGAAATATTTAATCTGTGGTTAGAGCTTTATTAATAGAACTTTTATTTGAAGTGTTTTATGTCCAAAGAGAAAAAAAAAACATAAAAAAGAAGGCTGAAATGGACTTGGAAGGTTGATTTGACTTCACTAGTTCTAGTTTGAAACTTTACATATCTTGCTGCTAAAGAAAACTCCCTAAATCTAGCTTCACACACACACACACACACACACACACACTCCAGACTTAAAAGAGTGCTGTGCTCTTACTGGGGAAACTGCTCCTTTTTGACTGGGAGGTGTCCAGGTCTTCATGCAGCGCAAGGTTCAGCTGGCCTACCACACTAGGCAGACAAAGACTGTTGCGTTCGCTGAGAAAGATGCATAAAAGATGTTTTCTCTTTTCCTCCGCTACTGATAACATTCTAACCATTAAGGAATGTCCACACAGTATAGAAGTGAAACAGGGAAATCATTGCTTCTTGTCTGTTTTTGACAAACGAGTAGTGTTAACTGATGAAACAAATTTGTAGACCTCTGATAGACCAAACCCCAAAATTAAATACAATTATTCTGACGAAAATGAGGATGACATTGCAGAGCCTCCAAGGGTGACATTAGAAATAAAAATCACTTCAGAAATTCACTTATAGAGGAGACGCATTTATGGAAATCTGAGTGACTGTCATTCATAGTATTCCATTTTGTGCTATAGTGATGTCACTGGAAATAGATTTCAGTTTCCCTGTAAAGTATCTTTTCATCTCCACTGACACATGCACCAAATACTGCAGAATGCACCCTATAAAGAAATATATATGAGAGAGAGAATCATGAAGTCTTGCTGTGCGTTCTTGTTCTTCCAGTAAATATTCTAGTTGTCAGCCCTGTCAGTTATGAATCTGCAAGGATAGGATTTATCTTGAAAATAGCTGAAGGAGAGAGAGGGGGGAGAGGGAGCGGGAGAGGGAGAAAGGGGAAGGGGAAGGGAGATAAGAGGGAAAGAAGGAAGGAAGGAAGGAAGGAAGGAAGGAAAAGCAAACAAGAAAACATGAAAGAAAAGTGAGAGGGGAAAGAAATAAAGAAAAATTGAACGAATGAGGAGAGAGAGAAAGAGAAAGGAGAAATGCATCCTATTGGACAAATTCTAATAAGATGCCCAGTTTCTTGGTGTGAGTATGTGAAGGAATAAAAATACAAATGTTGATTTCACAGGGAATCTGATTTCAAAAGTGGTCAATAATCTTAAACTTTTTTAAAAAATGCAATGCCTCTATTCTTTGTTACAACCAAAGTCTTCTTTATGGAAGGACAAAATAGAAGAATTCTGCATGTAGTAAAAAAAATCTGCTAATGTACCAGACTTTCTTTCTTTTTTTCACACATACATAGGTCTGAATATTTGAATTATAAATACTACACGTCACAGCTCTTAGGAACAAAGAGGGAAGAGAGAATGCCTGCCACTTCAGCATGGTTTTAGTCAAACCAAAACCAGTACGAAGCCTAAAACCAAGAGGTACCTGCAAAGATCTGATCATCCTTATTTAAAACTAAAAACAAAACAAAAAGCCTTTCAGGTCTCTACCTCCCTGCTGATTTGCAAATGCCTGGCTTTGATAATACTCCATGTTATCAGTAGAGGTTATGGCATTATCCACTGTGAGCAGTTCATGAAGACAGGCACTAAAAAGAGGACTTTGAATTCTCTACTTGACATTTTCTTTCAGAATGAAATTTATTAAATGTATTAGAAATCACTCTATAGTAGCAGGGTGAAACACATTGTTTCACTCCTGAAAACTTGACTGAAATCACACAGCCACGACTGAAGTTTCTGTACATAGCAAAGGCAGCTAAATAAATTGCTTTCCCAGGACTATGGAAGTGAGGATGAGAAGGGGGATGAAGGGAACTTATTACAAACATGAAGTATTAAAAGACGTGATAAAATAGCCAAAGTTTGTAACAGGGAAGGTTTTACTCTGTTGCTGGTGCTGTTTTACAACCAGTTTGCAGGAAAAGAAAACCTCTGCGTCTAATGCTCTCCTTGGCACCACTCCTTTCGCCCCCCAGCCCATCCACAGGTGCCTGCTGGGTGCAGTCCAAGGCAGGAGGACCACATGCCATCTGCAGCATCCCTCAGGAGAATCCAGAAGATCATTGCAGAAATTCACTTGGATTTTTATTCCAAGCAGCATTAACACTTATTCTCCTTCCTAACCTCCCCACTCAGTAACAAAGTCTTTATTCAGGTACAGACAAAAAAAATAACAACCAAAACCAACGAGAACACAGTTCCTGCCAACCAAATGCTGACCAGGGGCAGAAGCTTTGGGTCCAACTGTCCTTCAATTTACAGACAGAGCTTTTTATGCCAAACAGGAAAAAACTAGAAAATTCAGAAGTGAAGGTTTCTACTTTGTGCTCCTCCAGCCTCAATCTTGTTTCCTTTTGGTTTGGGGATTAAATTTTTTTTTTTTTTTTTTTTTTTTTTTTTTTTTGGTAGCAATAGACATTGCTTCATGCATATAGATGCTACTGTTTGTGGCATTCAGCCTGCAGGATAGCAGAGTTTACTTTGTTGTGACAATGCTAGCACTCACACTTTTGTAGTAGATCTTAACCGTGTGACATTACTGGTATACTAAAGCAAGCTTTTAAATTTTAGTACTATTATAACTAAAAAAAGGCTACCAGAAGATTGGTCACAGTGATGAAGAAAAGGGCTGATAGCTGTGACATGAGATCAACTTTTTAAAAATGCATCCATTACTAATGAATGTAGTCCAAATATTTAGACATTATTTGCTTTAATTCATTTCCAAATACCAAAGATCTACTAAACAAAGTATTCCTGTTTATTTTAATATTCACAGTTTTGTCTTTATTGTAGGAGAATTTAAAAACAAGTGACATTAAATGGGAGATTGTCAGAAGGAACCAAGGGATTGGGTTCCCAGGGGTCAGTGCACTGCAGAGAAAGTTCTTCCCCAAAGAGCAGCAGAAGCTTTTCAGAGTCCTGCCTCAAATTAGCAGTAATATTAAAGGCAAGTATTGCATGATTATACCAGCACTTCTTGTATTTTCTCTCCAGCACCCCAGTATGCTGTATTAATTCAATTCTTCCCTTGGGACAGAGGCATAAAATAGCATGAAAAGATGCAAAATAGGATGCTGCAGTTTTTAGCAGGGGGGCTTATTTGTGATGTTTTCTATAGTGCTGCAATCTCCAGATTGCCCAGACCAGAGGGCACAGTTAGTTTAACAGGGTTGGTACGTGACGATGGCTCCAGTATGCACCCTTTGGGCAGGTCCACAGGACATAGCAACCAGTTGGGATTATCAAGCTGAAGTATGCATAAGCATCTACCCTGAAAAGTAGCTGTGGTCAGAATACCCCACTTTCTGGGGCACACAGGGCTGGCTGAAAATCATTTCCCACTGGCAGAGGACCAGCAGCCTTGTCATGGACCTGACCTGAAAGTTACCTCCCTTCCCCTTTGCTGAGCCCATGACAGGAACTGGAGCAGGCACATGAAGGACATGGTGGGAGTTGGAGGTTCTGAAAGGCATGAGAAGTGGCAGGGAAAACTGAATAATGAAGGAGACAGGCGGCTGCTCAGGAAGGCAGGAAGGCAATGGCTCACGAGGCTGAGCTTTCCATGCTGCTGAGGAGGAGCAGTGTGTACTCTTCCAGTAGGTATGCAAAACATATGATTGCTGCTGATGGGGAAGGAGTTTCAGCGAACAAGCGCATTCTTTGTAATGCAAAGGAGATGTTTCATTACAAACCAGTTGAGGAGAGTTACTGCAGCTCCATGGATGCGTGAAACAGAGAGGCGGCATCCTGACCCATATGGCGTGACCCAGCTGTCAAGGCACCATGGCTGCATGGGCCAGAAAGCAGGTTTTCTGAAAACATCACACAGAGTAAGCTTCTAGGCTTTTATATTTAAACCCTTGAATTTAGTGCATGCAGCTCCCAGAAGGACTATATCCTACAGTTGCTCAGTATGCAAGCACAACTACAACCTCAGCGTTTAAAACAATATCTGAAATACTTTTAGAGGGAGAAAGTAGCAAAGCCACTCACTTCAGTACACAGCTTAGACAAAAATGCAGACTAGTTGGCATCTTTTTGGCTTATAATACCACCTACATGGCCGCAGTTTGAATCTTGCCCTGACAAAACCCTGCAATGCTCAGGTTGCAAACGTTGTTGAGAAATCTTCAACATCCCTGAGGGAACTTTTTTTTTAAACTGGTTAAAAATATTTCTATCCAGCATCAGTTCTGCAGTTTTCCCCTTTAATGAGTGAAACCAAAGCGCAGGGCCCAACTTTTCTGCCACTCTCCTACCATACAAAAACAATGCTGGCATGTGCTTTGTGCTGCCTTTCCCCATCACCCAGTGGGTGAATTTTGTAGCCTGCCTTGTTAGTGGCACAGCAGGCCGCCAAAAGGAAACTGAGTTGTTTGTATGAGATGAGATGTTGGGCTGCCAACTGTTATAAATCTTGTGCTACTTACAGCTTCGGCTTTTCTTCAAGCCTACTCCACCTCCTGCTGTGGTTTCGACTGTTGGAGCAACATTAGGAGGCACAACTGAAAGCAGTAATATTGGCATTTGTGGGGAAAATAAGAGAAAATGTGAGGAAGTGACCAGACACAAATTTTTCATTTCAAGAACTGTATGTGTAAGACCTGTAGCCACAGAGATTTGGGCCGTGATGGTAGAAAGGGGATTTGCCCTCTGCAATATTTACCTGTAGCTGTACCCATTGCCACCAGCTTGTTTTGCAAGTGTAACTGCTTGTAACCTCACACATGCTTCCTCACTGTCATATCATATTAAATGAGCTATAATTGTAGTCTATTAGAGTGCAATAACCTAAAAGTGATAGTGCATGACAGCACCTGTCAACACGTCACGGAGGATTGTATGGAATGCTGAATTATACCCATTTTATACCACATTAATGAGGCAGCTCATTCTTATCCAGTCATAAATAAACAGGTTTCAATTTCTTTATACACCATGAGAAGCCTTATTTTTATTATTATTTTGCACAGATTGTCACAGAAGTCATGATCAGGTGATCTGTTGCCTTAAAAGGAGTATCAGAGTGTGGTCATTAATGACAGTGATGATGTTATTTTTATCATTATTAATTGTTCTATGAATACATCTTGGTGTGACTGTTTCTTTCCAATTTTCTGGAGAAGAAAATAGAGAAACACATATAGAAAACCAAGATTATTTGTCCCTAATAAAGATTCAATATAAAATAAATGAATTGTCTGATGGCTTCAACAGCACCCAAAGGACGGACTGATAGGGGCAGAAACTTGCTCCCCTTAAGATCAATGGCTGTGCTGGGGCCTGGTTCTCCTTCATAAATTCTTTAAGTCAGGTTTGAAATGGGAATGGAAAGAGGAAAAAGGGAAACGACAGTGGGAAAAGACAGAGAGCAAGAGGCTTTCAGCCAAATCAAAAGAAAAGCAAACATATCAAAGCGCATGTACAGTGCCCACTATTTTCTGTAACCTAACTGAATCAAGGTGTCTTCGTCTTGAATAGCTGCTTAGGCTTCAGAGCCACAAATAACTGCCTGTACTCTTGTGCTGAGCCCATGTGAGGAAAGGCTGATACAGTCCCCTGAAAATGAAGCCCCCTCCTCCCGGACCCAGGCAGAGGCCCTGTGCACCAAATACACTAGGTCGGTGATGCTGAGACAAGTATGTGGGAAGGGTGCTCATGTTAGACTATATATTTCCCTTTTTTACTCGAAGTTACTCAGCTAATGCAAGGAGTAACCCGTTCAGGAATTTTTAAGTGTATATAAAGTATGATGTGAAGAAATAATGTACACTTCTTAAGAGAGAGGACCAATAAAGAGTAGATGGTATTTATAAAGTAGAAAATACTTTCAATGTAAGGAAAATTAAGGGGTTGGGAGGAAGGAACCAGATATTAACCAAAATGATCACCAAATCCTGTTCCTTTGCCAGGCACCTCCCTCAGGGCCCATGTCATGGGTGTCTTCCAGGATCCTGGGAAATAGCCTCTGCTCCTTCTTTGATCTTTGAACTGTTGCAGCAAGAAGAGTGAGCTTAGAAGCACAGCCCACAGGAGGCATGCCAGCTTTTCCCTAGTGTGTGAAAATCATGAAATCATTTAGGTTGGAAAAGACCTTTGAGATCATCAAGGCCAACCATTAACCCAGGACTGCAAAGTCCACCACTAAACCATGTCCCCAAGCACCACATCTATGTGTTTTTTAAACACCTCCAGGGATGGTGATTCCAACATCTCCCTGAGCAGCCTGTTCCAATGCTTGACCACCCTTTCAGTGAAGAAATGTTTCCTAATATCCAGTCTAAACCTCCCCTGGTGCAACTTGAGGCTGTTTCCTCTTGT
>JAVJGI010000014.1:68360093-68388589 GCA_035590275.1 Ibycter americanus
CCTGCGCTCCGGCCCCGCAGCCCCGCGGCTCCGCTGGCAGCGCCGCCCTTGTGCCACAGCCCGGCCCGCCCCTGGCGCGGGGCAGACCTCGCCACAGCCGCACACCCCTGGCCTGCGCATCCCCTCTCCGAAAATGCCATCCTCATGTGCCCCCAGCCCGCTTTTACGAGCCACCGAGTGAGAGTAAACAGCGGCGGGCTGGCAGGTGTAGGCATCAGCTCATGGGATTTCCATCCCGCGTACGACGCGCGGGTTATGGCTTGCACGAGGGTGACGTGGGTATTGTACCTGTGTTCCCTCTTAAGCTGAACGACAAATACAAACCCCTATAAAGGCAATGCAGGCTGCTGCTCTCCCTTCACAAAGAAGCTGGTGGGTATCCCTGCCTCGTGAGGTGACAGCCTGTTCTTGCCACCCGTCTTAAGCTGGAAGAACAGGTAGTTCAGAAGCTCATGTAGTACAGGTGTCCTTTCCAAACTTAAAGCCACACCTTCGGCATGCTTCATCAGTAGAACCCAGCTGCGCTGAAAAGCCAGCACAGGCAAATTGCTTTTTTGTTAAATCGCTCTCTCAAGGCCCCGTCTTTTTCTATTATTAAGCAGGTTTTAGACACTCTTGCATCGAAAAGTATCCCTGTGTCTTGACATACAGGCAGTGTGTTTGTGCTGGAATAAAGATCTGACCAAATAACCCAGGCATACGACTGATCAAAGAGTTCCAGATACCAAGATGTAGGGCACTAGCTTCTAACTGGGGCTTCTACTTTGGTCTCTCTAGTTCACGAATTTCCTCCCTTTCTGAGTGCAGAAGCTCCTTATTAAATTAAAGAGCCCATAGCTGATTCATGCAGTCTTCAAGGGATATGCTCATTTCACTGGAGCAGTGGAGATATGGGCACAGATTACCAAGGGCACTGAAATATGCATAGAATTTGTTGGGGTTCTTTTCTGCAGAGAAAAAATGTCAGACATGCCTTTTTGTAGCAATTAATAATTGGAATATAATCACTTAATATTCCCATACATCTGAATTACAAAGTAATGCTGCTTACTGCAGAAAGGTTATTCAAATATTTTCCTACTGGGTGAATCTCAGGTTAGACTTGTAAGAGGGTCTCATGTACCAGAACCAGCTGTCACCATCCTGTCTTCTGAGTGTGTACGTCATTGCCTTGTGACAGATTTCTATGGGACCGTTTGTACAATAAGGTACTACTAGGTTTTCATTAGGGCTAGAAAAACGAAGCTGACAGGAGATGTGTGGTTTTTTTAAAATCAGGCTAGAGCTTTTTTTCCCGATAGTGACTAGAAGCAAGTGCCTCTTGTGGATTGCAGGATTGCATTCTCTGTAGATACAGACTTAGCAGTCTATCAGAAACATCTTCCAAGGAAATACGAAGCTCTGCACAGCTTCTATACAATACTGTATGAATTCAGCTGAAGAGTCACAACCTGCACATACCACATTCTGTTCGAAATCCCACCAAGGCTCATTTCCTCAGACACAGCTAACATTTGGGAAACCCACAAATTAATGGTTTATTGTGCAACTTCAAGAACAAAACAATCATTTGGAGCTACAGGAATGGGACCACAGTACTGGCACGCTGGGCCTTGCTTCTGTGGTTAAGGCAGAGAGCACAGTTCAGGTCATATAGTTCCTCCTCTCTCTGAGCAACTCTGTCTTACACACCACAGCATAATCACCATCAGCTGGCAGAGTCCAGTACTCAAGCTAACTTTTTGGAGCTGGTTGGTATGTCCATACTACATAGCTACACAGACATCTCCGGAGACTGCATTTTAAGCTGTATCCTCCCATGTCTGGGTGCCAGTGTGGGTCCTGGAACAGCCCAAGTAGCTGTGCAGGCTCGTCTCAGCACCAGACACGTCCAGGACCGCTGTGGGCAGGGCAGCAGCACAGCAGTGCCTCGAAGCATACAGTGCTCTGAGGGAGCCTTAACACTTCCCTCCCTAAAGCCTGCTCCTCAGGGAAGGCTGAAAGGGTGATCTTGTACTGGATTACGTGATATACATGCCAAAGAAACAAGTTACATTATAACCTTAGCGCAAATCCTGGAACACATAGGAATATGCTGTTCATATTGCTTTGACTAGCAAGTTGCTATTTAAAGTTCAGGGTAAAGCTTTAAACGCTGAAAAGGTTTTGACGTAATTGCTGGGAGCCGGCATGGGGCAGGGGGGGAAGTGACAATGGTGAACCACACAGACGGGACTTTAGAAAAGCGGAGTGAAAGAAGGATTGCACACAAAACTTGAGTTTCCTAAACAATACCCACCAGAGCTTCTGGGTAAGCCCTATCTCATATTTCCTGAGAGAAGTTAAATGCAGCTGATCACCCCAGCTCCTCAATTTAATACATCTATCAAGGTTAACAATGACCTGGGTATGAGATCAGTCACTTTATTTCCTATGGAAAATTCTCCTATTCTCCATTAATAAAATAATTAAATTCTCTGCAGTGTAAAGTATTTATTGGTTAATTCTTCTTGGGAGTCACTTCTCTTGACTTTGTTCAATGTTTTGTAAAATTCAAGATTAGGCTCATCATATTAAGAGCAGGAGTCAAATCTATCTCAAATCTCATAATGGCATCCTCTCCTGCTGCAAAATCTCGTCCTGGACTGAATATGGGAAGACAAAATTAGTCCTTTTCAAGAAGCAATCATCAAAGATCAATGACCATCAAAGTACTTTACTTGGGGGAAAAAAGAGAGGCCAAATTTCAAGATAGCGCAGACAGTCAGTGAGACTGGAGTGCTTGAAGCTGGTGGAATTTTTTTAAGTCATTCACAAATACTATATCTACCCTTGACAGGTCATTTCATTCTATTTAGCACTTTTTATTCTCTGTGGTTTATAAGCTCTTAAGCAAATGTAAGAGGGAGGAAAAGCTAACGCTTCTGATAATACACTATATCAGGCTGACAACCTAACTGAATTTCCCCTGTGGTGCTAGCAAAATGCTGTTCCAAAAAGTAATAATGCATATGAAAAAAAAAAAGAAAGAAAGAAAAAGAAAGGAGAAAAGGGGGGAAAAAGGATCATAGAGATCATGCCGTCACATTTAATTTCAGAGAACAAAACCTGAAGCTGATTTCTCTTTAGATCAGTTGTATACCAGTTGGAACATGGGTGCCTAGCACTGCGACAGAGTAATATGATCCGAGCTTTAAATAGCTGCCAAATAACCATGTGGTGGCTGGCAGCATTAAACGTGTTGCAATGAGAGTGATCTGTTTCAAAGTAAAGCCACATAACAGAGTATAAGTCAATCTGATGTGGTATAGAAAAGGAGGGGGGAACGTTTTTCATTATCTTTTTGTGTTTCTTTCTGTTTTAAATGTGTTTCCATCTTAACAATGCACTACTTTAAATTTTTTTTCTTAACTGGCTTAAAATCTGAATCATGTGCAGGTCATTTCGGAGAACATCTCCTTGGGCACCCAGGCACAAGGTGTGGGGGCAATGGTGTGCCAAACATGAAGTACCACCGCTGAGACCATTCCCTTGCTGCAACCCAGTTCAGAGTGGCTGCCTCCCGGTGTGAAAATTATGAAAGGCACCTTCCCAGTTTGTACCAAATGCATCCTTGACAGTGTTTAGAAACAGATAAGGAACAGAGCTATGGCAACTAATAGGGAGTGACTTCTGCTCCAGGTCTTCCCCTTATCCTCACAGCAAAACCTGGAGCCTTGCAGCACTCCGTGAGGCTCCTCGGAGCTCTTTGGGATGTGGGGAAAAATCAGGTGCAGAGTTTGGAGGTGTCTAATATAGGAGATGCTGCCAACCCTCCATTCCTTCTTACCTTCATGTCAAATGGCTCCCCTGATCCCTATTGTCAACATGTCTCCTGGGTAATGAGCCACATTGTGGACTTGAAAGATAGACCAGTTTAAACTGGTAACATGAGTAAGAGACACAGAGGGATAAGTGGTACTGTAAATACTTGTGATTCTTCATCCCTTCTGTCACTTTTGATTATAGATGACCAACTTCTGTTTTCAATTTCAGTGTCTCCACCAACTTCAGCAGCATTGATCCAGACTTACTCTAAGTTAACACAGCAGAATTTCATGTCACCATATTTTAGCTAGTCTTCACTGCCTGGAAATTGCACCGCTGAAAGGACAGATAGGAACAGGAGAGCCAGAGGAAAACCCCACTGCTGGCCCAGAAGGTAAATAGCTCATTTAAGAGGTTCAATATGACTTCTTAAAAGAAAGTAAGTACAACATACTTTGCAGCCAGTTAGGATTTTGCAAGAATGGGGACAGCAATACAGACATTACTTGTGATTGTCCTACCAGCAGTTTACTAGCACACTGCAGAGTACCGTCTCAGCTGCAGCAGCTAGGCACCCTGCAGAGAAACGAAGCAGGCTTTACTTTGCACTTCCTCAAAGAAGAACATTGCTTTACCTCACTAATGTAAATGTCAATAACCAGCCACATACTCCATGAAGGTCAGCTCTAGTGAAACCTCCAGCAGCCACCCCAATGAGTAACAAGGATAAACCAGGGGCAAATCCTTTCCTGACTGTTTTTGTCTGCAGCTGCTTTTGCCACGTTGTGTCAGCCTGTCCCCCAGGAATCTACAACAGCTGCACAGCGTGCTGGCAGAGAGCATCACAGAGGGACACTCACCCTCCTTTCTCTCCCTCCTTTCTCACTTCCATCCCTTCATTTTCTCACTGCTTCCTTTGTGGGCAGTCATGGTCCTTGCCATGTTTGCACTGGACAAGCAGATGACTGTCAGACTGAAAGTAATCAGAAAATGCTTCTTACCTACCTGTTCCTTTTACCATCACTTTTCCAAACATGTTACTCAAAAAAAATAATTTCTTTTCTTCCAATATGGCCACACGCTATTAAGCCAGGCAGGCAATTAAAAAAAAAACAAACCAACCAACAACAACAAAAAACTATAGATTCGTGAGAAACACAGTTCTTTGACCAATTTCACAGAATATTTTGATTACAGTATTTAATGCCCTTTACAATCTTTTACTTGGCTCTAATAATGAAAATCCCTGCATCGACACCAAGGATTTTCTAGACAAAAGCCTATCTGGAACAATGCCATGGAGTGAGCTCCTTAGCTGGCTTGTCTTCCCTGAGAGTTCTTACAAACCCATTCCCCTGCACATAGTTCTTTAATGATATCAGGAGAACGAGTGTTAGACTGTGCTTTTAGGTAATATCCATACAGAAATGTCTCCCCACCACCCACACCACTATTCCCTGGTCTGCAGCAGCTACTTACTACACATCACGTGCTTACCTACATACGTGTTTCTGAGGGAGCAAGCCACCTGTCCCCACTGTTTCAGAAGGAACCTAACTCTCAGTTCTGCCATTAAGAAGGTGGTATCCAATTAAAGCAAACTGACAGGGCTACAGACTATTGCCAAAAGTGCGAGTTTGAGTGAAGAATTTATGAGTACTCAAGCAATTTCTACTGACACCAGAAAGGCTTCCTGAAGTTTCTAAGGAAACCCTCAGAAACACCTCGGATGTTCAACCGCCATTACGCTCACAGTCTGACCCAAAGGGTTGCCTCCAAGAAAGGCTGCCTTGCACACAAGAGTGTAACTAATTTAGCTGCATAATGGAGAGAGTTCTGAAGATGCACATGGGCTGAATTAAGGGCTCCACGGGAGCCTTTGGCTCATTCCTTGCAGAGTTTATTAGTTGCTGCTGCACACATGGTTAGGTTTGCTGGAAGAAGTCCAGCTCTGAGGCACCTCTCAATTCCTCCAGCTTCTAAAAGTTGCAAGAAAGTGGCTCAAGCATATTGCCCCCTCTAAGCTGTTGTGGAATAGGACTGTCCCCTGCAGAGAAGCAGACAGGGTTTGGGAGGGGTACCTAGTCAAATAACTCTTGATTATTGAATTTACCTCCACAATTACCAGTGAGTATCCTAGACTGTAAAGGAGTTAAATACCAACAGACTGTATTATCTGAGAAACAGTATGTGATTGTGTAATTAAGGGTAGGAATATAATACCATATGCACAAGGGGCAGGGTTAATTTCAGCATTTCCTGACTAACCAAAGGCATTATGGCGTAACCCTAATGTTCTCCGTATGGCTATCATTTATATGGAGTGCATATATGTGCTTATGAATATTTGGTTAAAATTCACCCATCATACTCTCTGACACAGTAATTAAAAACACCATGTTAGCTGCCAATAAAAATATTTTTGTGATTTGGTAATTATTCCAAACCTTGTGCTCCCAACTCCCCTACCCCCCACCCCTGTTGTCTTCCTGTTCTATAATGTATAAAGCTAATCTTGATGATGGAAAATAAATAAGTAGCAGGGAAGGCTGGATATCTTCCAATCACAAAAGCTCCCAAAATGGAAGCAACATCCAATCTGGCCCACCACATCTTCTAGGTGGGCACTCCTTTCCTGCCTTTTAGTGATGCTTTCAGTATTCATAACAGCTGTGGAATTAAGCATTACGAACAAGAAGAAACCAAGATGCAGTCTTTATTTTTCCTCATCAGTCCCAAACTATTCTGCATTGAGTTACAAAGTGAAGACCAGCACACCCTCAGATGGATGTAATTTCAACTTAGGCCCAATGCCAGACAGCTTCCCCATTGTTAAAAGTCCGCCCCATCTTTTCCATACGATGCATACAGTCCCATCCTTACCCCATCTTCCAAACATATGTGCACATACGCATACACAGAGAACCAGCCACTCCTACAATACAGAACCAAATCCATCTCCCCTACTGCCTTAGCTAGGCTCGTTGCTTCCCCTGAGATGACTAGTAGGCAAGTTGAATTTGGTCTATAATGCAGATTTTTAATATTTGGGAAAATGAAGGCTACGTAAAAGATAAATTTTCATGTCCTAGATATTGCTTTGTAATAAAGCTTTTTTAATTAAAAAAAAAAAATCACTTTGCACAACAAGGAAAATGCTTGTTGGAAGAGCCAATTATTCCATTCAAAAGTAAAAGGGTTAAAACTTGATTAAAATATTAATGCTATAATTCAGAGTGCAACTTTGGCATAACTTCAGCTAGTAATTTAACTACAGCATTTTGGCTTATAGAATCATGCAACAAACACAGATTTCAGAACACAGAAGTATACAGCTTTCAAATGCATACAGAAAAGAGAAAAGTGTAAGAGAAGCAGTTAAGCTTTTACATGTACGGACTAGCACCAGGTCGCTGTTCACGGCAATTGTCTTCTCTCTTGTCCTCTTCCCATGGATGCTGCATGAACAACTGCACTCTATTTTTATAAAGTGCAGACATGTTTGCTTGTATTAAAGCTAAGGCAAGTAATGGAAAACAGGAGAAGAGGTAGATTGAATTACTGTGTTTGAATGTTTGTTTTCTTGTCTACCTTGTACCATTCTCCACAAGCAGAAGCACAAAGTAAATGTTAAAAGACAAATGTATAAAATGTTGATCTGGCCCACTTCACATTGGGCTTTTGGTTGCAGAAAACCAAAGAAAAGTTTTTGCCTTCCTCTGTTCGCAAAACTGCAAAAATGTTGCTAATAGTACAATATGGGGAACCATGTGTGTACTTTCTGAAGAATTAAAAACAACTAAAGGTGGTTTGTTCCTGTATTGAGTTTTGTGTCCTATACCCTTAAACAAGAAACACAAGAACTTCCAGAAGTCTTCCTGCACACTTAGGATTGCCATAATAGTAATAACGTATAAAATTGTGTTCCAGTTTACAATTCTCATGAAGTGCCTGTATTCCCTTCAGCAGTGTATGACTAGTCTGAGTGTAAATAAATGGCACGCCCTACCAACAAGAACAGCATTCCTGCTAATAAAGCAAAAAATACTCCTGCAGGAGCCAGCATAAAAGACCAGCCGTAACGTACATAAACAGCAAAGTCTGGGCAATCCATTTTTTTCACATTGGTGTAGTTTTCCAGATCAGCCATCGCCTGGACCCAGATGACATACATCACGACTACCAGCGAAAACAAGACACCTGGAAAAGAAACACTAGGTTTTAACAACAGAGTGTGAAACAAATGCTGGGTGCATTTATTGTAATACCTAGAAACCCATCAATGCTTGAGGCTCTGCCTGCAAGGCACAGTCAGCCACCACTGGATATTTTTTGCTTTTGGCTTGCTCTTACAAGCACTATCTCCATCTTGCTTCTGATTTGCACTGAAAGGCATACTTCCATGACAAAGGATATATCTGGTGTTGGTAGGCAGATTGAAGCACAGGTGTGTTTGGGGACAAAATTCAGACAGGTATTTACTGTTTTGAATTCAGGGTCAAGGGAGGTGGAAGGAAGGGGAACAGGACGGGACAAGATGACCTAGAAAAAGATACCTACTTTTGCTTCCCAAATGTTGACATTGTTTCTATCACAGACTTTTGGATAAAATATGAAAAGGGGAAAGGGGTGGGAAATCTTTCTATCATCTTCACTTCCCTACACTTGCTTCTTTTTTCTAATGAAAAGGGCTTTGTTTGGAGCATACTACCTTCAGAGTATTCTACTCAAATATTTTGCTGACAAATTCAGATGTATTTAATCCAAAATCCTTCACATTAGAAAAGAAATTCCTGGTATAGGAACAAAACCCAACAATAATGAAATAATAGCTATGAAGCAGGCTATTAGTATTAGCCTCAGATTGGATACAACAGTTTCCTGGAATTAATCCACCACATAACCCACAGCTTTCTCCCAACCACTCCTCTGAAAGGCCTTTGGATTGTTTACATGTGATAGTAATAGGAGCACATGTCTTTACAAACTTTATTAACCTCTTTGTTACTATATACCAGAAAGAGATATAAGAAGAAAGTGCTTTCCAAAGTATCAGTTGCATTCCTAATATTCCATTTCACTTTAGAAGAATGTGGACACTTGAGAAATGCAAGCCTGCAGCACAGATGCTCTAGCAGATTTGCTGGAAAACTGAGGGCACAAGTCTGAATTTTTTGCATGCTCCAGCCTGTACCCACTTGCTCCCTTAGCGCCAGCTGTCACAGCACAGTTACAGCAGCAGGGACTATCTATTCCAACATCCAAATATTTGGGGGACACCACCCCATGTTTTTATCCCAGGATGTTTAAGTGCCTCGTTAAAACCACAAGCCAGTGCATACTCTTGGGAACACTTATTGCCAAACTTGGGTCTACAGGCGGCAGAGCCACAGTGCATAAGTCAAAGGTATTTGTGGTCTCTTCCCCATCCTCCTAAATACTTGCAATGCAACCCTGAAAAGATGTGACACTTCTGGCAAAACCCACAAATGCACTTTGTAAGCACCCATGGACAATTATTTGCTTCCAGAACCACTTGTCCTGGTAAGCTTTCATCGTTACCTTTGCCCATTCCCACCCTAAGATGCTGCCTCACCACCTCCTTTCCCTGCTCTTCCTACCCACTTAGCAGGGAGCAACTCTTGTCATCACTCCCTCATTTGCTTCAGACAGGATCAGACAGGTTAGCTGCAGCAGTTTAAATTGGTGACCTGGTAACATTCATGTTGGTGTTTTATGGTCAAAATGTAATAGCTTTACATTCTCGACATCCTAAACATCTGACAGGTGAGAGCTCCCAACTCAATGCTTGTGAACACTACCTTTTGAAACCCACCAAAGAATGAGCTGAAGTAGTTGACCAGAGGCATAATCAAAACGTGACTGAAAATCCCAAAGGATATGCAATTTTTATGGGGCTGAAAGAAAGTAGGAAAACTAAATAAAGGAGGCAGACACATTTCCCGTCTATGAAATATACTTTCAGGATTACATTTTTTACTAGGGCTCAAATTCCTAACAAAGTTTGAAAAAAAACAACATTCAACTCTAAAAGGCACAAATTCAATTTTGAAAGTATTTTACCTAAGTAAAACTCAATCTGATGGAATTTAGTACTGCGCTTGTATTAAACATAAAACCAGTGAAACAATCAGAGAGAAGGATCACCTTAGGGCCAGACATAAAGAAGGACAAATTAAATCGAAGACTCTCCAAATATAAGTCAACAGAAGATTCCTGTAACAGAGTACCTAATGATAGCAGATAATATAGGCAACACAGGAAAATTAGAACCAAACGGAGCTAGTTAACTTTTGATGTAAAAAGCAAAAAGATTCAGGGCCACATTCATAAGTGGAGTTATTACAGATATGGAGTTTGTTCACAGTTTCAAAACCTCAACCAAAAAAGAAATTATAGCCCAAAGATTTGGAAAGATACATTGAAAATATGACAAAGTCCACATGAACATTGGAATTTATCTCTTCAGAGGGTTGTGCCTGTGCATTTTCAAATGTCTATAGTCTTCTATTTATTCTCTACATCAGGGCAAACTTAGTCAAAACCAAGAGTAATTACAAAAAGCAGTGATACATATTCCCTAACTATAGCAGCAGGTAGATATAACCAGGCCTTGCACATCTGGAATGACCTCTGGCACCCTGGGCAGATACAAAGCTAAGTATCCCAGTTAGTTAGAAGCATCTGCCATTAAAACAAGACTCTGTCAGAGGTGCTTTAATCTAAAAATGGGCACCCCTTGCTCTTCCAGCAGTCAGAAGCAACGCCTTCCAGGTGGTTAAACTAAAGCCAACACCATGTAGGTACAAAATGGCAAGCCAGTTCTGCCAGTGGTAAAACAACTTCAGGGAAGCTAAAATCCATCGGGTGATTTCACAGCAAGCTGTTATTACCTGTGTGTGGCAAATTGTTGGGTATGGAAATTTGCTGAAGAAATGTATGTCAAGCAGAGATAAATGTCCTTCTTTAAAAGAGAAGAAAATGAAAGGCAGAATATGTAAACCCTCTTGGATAACTAAGGCACTAAAGGAGTATTTAAGGGTTCTCACTATCTGCTAAAGGAGGCTAATTAGTAGGTATGTTGCATAGTGTGTTCAAGAAATGTCTGAACAGTAGAATCAGGCTAAGTAAAAACTGCCCATGTCCTGTTGCCTCCAACAGCATTTCATGCATTAGTGCTCCTTTTGTCTAATTTTCACAGAGGTATGATTTTATGGGAGTTAAGACCTTAGACAGGAGTTTGCTGAATATATATTTATTCTGGGAAATCTGTTCCCGCAGTCTTGCACTGACTATCTATTGTGAATGTCATGAACTCTCATAGCCAAGCTTGAAGGCAAAACTACTGACATTGGAAAAAAACCAACTCCACAATTTCATGAAGTAAATGTTTTTAGGAACAATGTGTGCTATGATGTATTTCTACATTTTTGGCATTTAGACCTTTTGCATAGTGCTTGGGTGTTCATTTGCCCTTGCCTTTTAGTGAATTTAAAATAAACCAGCAGTTGTAAGAAGCAGGAATGATGGGCGAAATTATTCCTAGAACATGAAATATGTCTGAGAGAGATTAAGAAAAATAAATACTTCCCTCCTTTTTCTTTCTTTTTTTCAATGCTGCTTTTTTTTTTTTTAAGAACACACATGTTTAATACACAGCTCTGTGCAGTGTGATAAGACACGGGCTTCTCTGAGGTCACTCTTTTCTGTCTTTTGCATTTATTCTTTGGAATGTCTTTCAAACAAATACTTGTGCATATTGCAGAGGAGAAAGAATACAGAACCTTTAGAAATGTCTATGAATTCAAGAAGCAGTATGCTGGCCTTTAGTACTCATTCTTCCCACGTAGACATGCTTTTCACTTGTCAATGGTGAATGGCTGTTTATGGCATGAATCTTTTACTATGCAGACACGAAGACAACAGGTGCTGGAAAGAATGATGTGAGCTTTTTACTTGTGCCTAGAAGTTTAGAACTTTTTATCTCACTTGAGGAAAACTTGTATATGTGTGTATGTATTTTTTTTTCAATTGTATTTTTCTGTCCTGTCCTTATTACAGATTCTACCACCTACTTTGGCCTTTTGTGACCTTTACTTAAAAAGTAAGGTTGACATTCCACTCTGAAGTACATGCAGAGGATCCCACTTAAAGAGTTATGACAGTTGGCATATATCTCTGAAGACAGATTTTTGTCCTCATCTAAGAGCTAGAATTAAAATATCGGGTTTTTTTCACTCTTTTGGCAGGAAGCAGAAGTCATATTTGAACTTTTATTTTGCTTCTTCACAAGGGTGTGCTTCTGTAATGCTCTGTGCGCATCCTGGGGGCTTGCTTGTTTCACATCAGTACAAGAGGGCAGTTTTCACCACCACCCAGGCGGGAACAGGCCCAAGGTAATTATGGACTTTATTGAAGGCTGCTCTAAGTGATTATTTTATGGCAGCTTTCCCTTCTTTTCCCATGACCTTTGAAGCAACAATAGGGCTTCTTACAGTTTCCACTGCTGTAGCTGCTCTTGGTCCATCCTCTGATACTCTAGACATGGAGGTAGGGCTGCAAAGACGGTGCTCATGTCACTGCCTGTGGCATCATTGAACTGATACGCACTTTTTCCCCACAGGTGTCAGCATCTGTAGTTTCACCTGCAGCTTGAGGCAGTTAATGTGGTTACAAAGCTTAACAGGGAAAGCTGCTAGTCAATGAGCTGCCACCAATACTGACAATTGTGTGTGCCCCTCCATTTGCCGTAGTTCAGCTGTACCACTCAATATGAGAAGTGGGCAGCCTTTCCTTCTTAAAGATCAGGATGCAGAAAAGGCAGGTGTGTGACTCTGCCACAGATCAGACATCACAATTGCTCTGTGGGTAGGTTTGCCACTGTTCTGGGCCCCAGATATGTGACACTGTGGAGAGGCTTCTGAGGTTCCTTTTGCCCTTGGAGACCCTTTGCAGTTCATACATATGGTCACCACTGATGTTGGCAGAGAGATCTTGAGTCCTTGAGTGGGTAATTAAAGGGCTCTGAGGGTGAGAGGGAAGGGCATGGAGCGCACGTGATGATGGTCTCAAACCTGCTGCCCAAAGGATATAAACTGTACAAATGTTGGTATACACTGTGCACCAGCTCCTAGCTTTGAGGCTAGCATCACAGGCAGGGCCTTGGCTTCTGTGACCATGGGACCCTCTCTGAGATACTCCGGGGGAGTATCTGAGAGAGTCTCTGAGAAGACTCCGGGGGAGGTGTAAGATCCATCAGACAAGATGGGGAAAGAACAACAAGCTCTGTAACCTTATGGGAAAAATGCAAGCAAGGACCATTGGCAGATGAACAGCAAAGCCTCCAGATAAGCAGGAGGAATGGAGAGCATCTGCATGGGACAGAGCAATGAGGGAGACTCATACACTTCCACTAAGAAAGCTGCACAACTGAAAGCCCATCCCAAATGCATGTACATAAATGAACTCAGTGTTGGAATAACACAGGAGGAATTCAGGTTCATGCAGTCACTGGATGATGGATGGTGCCACTGCAGCCGCGGACATGGTGAGACAGCTTGCTTGATTGGAATGCTTTGCTGGATGGATACAGACTCTTTAAGAACATGCAGTTAAGATGGGGTGGGATGACTGCAGTCTGCACAAAGAAATATCTTGAATGGATGGAGATCTTCTAAGTAACATGAGTTTATGGATTAAAAGCAACAAGGTGGACAAAAAGGGTGTAGTCACGGTGAGCATCTGCTACAGGCCACCCAACCAAGAAGAGGAAGTGGACTGGTAAAACAGTTATGATTTCTGGTTCTCACAAGGGACTCAGCCACCTCAATATCTTCTAGAAGGGCAACATCACAGAGAGCAAGCAATCTAGGAGGTAGGTAGCTGGACTGCATCAAGGATAACTTTTTGAAACAGGTGTGGGACAGAACAACTAATGGAAGTGCTTTGCTGGACCAGCTACTCACAAATAACGAAAAACTGGTCAGGAATATGATAGATGGTGTTAGCTGTGGTTGTAATAGCCATGAAATGGCCGAGTTTAATATACTAGGAGGAATATGGCAGGTGAGTAGAAGAATAAAGTCCCAGAACTTCAGGACCTCAGCCTGTTCAGGGAACTGATAGGCAGGATCCCAAGGGAGGCTACCCTGAAGGACAAAGGCAGCTTTAAAGGGCAAAGGGGACCAGAAGAACTGGTCATTCCTCACAGGCAACTTCCTTAAGGCACAAGAATGGTCGCTCTCAGTGTGCAAGAATTCAAGCAGGTCTGGCAGAAATGAAAGTTAACCTCATACAGGGCTGCATTAACAAGAAAACAGTCATCAGGCATGAAAATACTATTTCCCTTTACTCAGCACTTGTGACATCGTATCTGGAAATCTGTGTCCAGTTTGAGGCCCCCTGGTGAGAGAGAGATAAACTGATAAATTGAGGTGATGAACACCAGGATGGTTAGGGGATGGAGGACAAGGAGAGGTGAAGCCAGCTGGGGAGTTTTAGTCTAGAGAAGAAAACAGTCTTCATCTTTCTAAATGGAGTTATAGAGAAGAGGGGGACAGACTCTTCAGAGACCTGCACACTGAAAGGATGAGACACAATGGTCACAAGCTGCAGCAAGGACAATTTCAGGTGGATACAAGGAAAATATAAAAAAACATTTTTCACAATTAAGTTGGTCAAACTGGGACAAGTGCCCAAAGATGCTGTGGAACATCCATTATTGGAGATTTTAAAAACTTGACTGGATAAGGCTCTGAGCTGCCTGATCCAACTTTGAAGACAGGCCTGCTTTGAAAGGGAAGTCAGACTAGACGGCTACAAGAGGTCCTTTCCAGCCTAAATTTATTCTGTGTCACTCAGGATCTCTGTTTAGGCTCCCTCCCTATGTCCCTCCAAAAGGCAAGTCTATCCCACCAACATGATTTTAATTCATGATATAATTAAACCCTCACCTTGGCTACAGGAGTACTTGTGAGAACAGCTGAGAGCAACACTTTTTTTTTTTTTTTAAAATGCTTTTGTGGCTCTGATGTGTTGGATAGGACAATGATATTTAGAGTAAGTACCTTCCCCAACCAGCCCTGTCCTACTGGTGGGACTGGGAGTAGATGCAGAAGAGCTTGGTCAGGAACTGTGTCCCCCTACCCAAGTCAAAATGTCTTGTGCAAGCTGAATGGCTCTAGGGTCCTATATTCTGCTGTCACCACTACCTTTTGGCAAATCATAGCAGGATTTTGCTAAATATCTTTGCTTTTCAGCAACAATGGTAATAGCAAAAGTAACACAGCTCTTCTCTGAAGCCCTGATTGAGAACAGTCCTGAAGTCGAAAGGTACTACATATATATAGTAAAAATTCAGAATTTCCCTTGAAGAACAGCTGCTCTATAGGGACAAAGGTTACAAGGGTCAAAGAGACAAGCCCAAGCTAACACACTGGGATAATAAAGCTCACTTAACTTCACATACCCCCAAAAATAGTGACTCTAGATTCCCTCAGTAAAAGAAAGAGAGGTGTAGGGTTCCCCTGTAGGTGCATTCATCTGATCCAATTAGACCCTTCTTTCAGGATGAAATGAATCCCCAGCTGGGGGAACTTCTTACATACCTACTGGTTTTACTGCCAATGAATGTTATGGCCTCTTGCAGGCCTCCTAGGGAAGCCAAGGAAGACTAACATAGACTTGGGGATCTAACTTTCCCCTGCTTAAATGAGAGTAGATGAATTGACTCAAAGTGGAGAACACACACGTCGCTCAGCACCTCTGCCCATTGGGTCCTGACATCTTTTGAGTGCCCTTTTCCTCTGTAACAGCCTCTGCTACTTTCTAGTGACAGCTGAGGATTTTACAGATTACAAATGCAGAAAAAGCAGGACTCACATGGGCTCTTACCCTGCAAATTAGTGACAAAAAGCATTGAAGTATCTTAGGATTTCTGTCAGACTATGAATATTATTTTATGTCTTTTAAAAGCGTGGAGGAGCAATTCTCAAGGGATAACATGCAAGTATGTAGGAGTTTTTTTCAGCAAAAATATTATAAAATACTTCCCACACTTCACTGAGGGTCCTTTAAAAGGGAATAATGATCACTAGCTGCATAGAAATTGCTGCGAGGTGAAGCAGGTAAGCAAGGTCAGCAGGTCAGCAATAGAAGCAGAAAGAAAGCCCAGGCCTTTTGGTCCTGACACGAGCTGCCCTACGCTGTAACACAACAGTGCTCTCACAGGGCTGCCTCTCACCAGGCTTTATACAAAGAACAGTGATTGAGCACGTTCTATCTTTTACATCTATCACACACCATCATTTGCATCCCACACAACTGTATCTTACACACCAGTGTGACATCTTCCCAGACTTTTCAAGGTTAACTGAACAGCATCCCAGAGAGCTGCCCATATCAGCTGAATCCTGGGAGGGTGTATCCTCCATAGTACATGTGGGTTACAAGGAAGGAGGGAATTCAGTTATTTGTTATCTTTCATTCACAGAGGTTTAGAGCTCCCACTTACTCATATGTGACAACTATTTTGTGTACTCCAATCACATCCAAAACATTTCTTCTATATTGGTCATGTGAATGTGCTCTGTCTTCCAACTTATTCAGAGCTCACCGTAATTATCTTTTGTGTCACTGATAAAAAAACCCCTTTCCTTAGCTAAAGCCCTTGAGAATCCTGTAAGGCAGCATCCCTAAATATGCATTCTTTTTCCTGCTGAAAAAGTAGATTGAAATTGCAGTATAATTCCATCATTTGTCCTGAATTTTAATTTTTTTTTTGTCTTAATCCAAAAATAGCTTTTAGAATAGTTTCATGACTAAATAACTGTGGGAAGACTTGTCTTTCAGGCAGGCACTCCACAAGTCAAAGGATAGAAGCGTATGCTTTTTCTTTCTTTTAACCATGATTAATATAGTTTTTGGTCAAGGAAAATGGAAGAAATACCTCATCCTTTCTACTCTTTAATTGACTAAAGCAAACAGTATACTCACCAGCAATGATGAAAAAGCCTCCTCCTGCTTTGTACAGAATGTGGCTGGCAAAAGGAGCTGCACAGATGATGAAGAAACTAGCCATCACAATAGTGAGCACTCCCAAGAGCATAAGAACAGTCCAGAAACCTCGATAAACTGGAGAAAGTGAAGAAGGGAAAAAAGAATACAACACTTTTTAGAACTTGAACAAGTGACATATTTGACTAACAAAGATTTTTCTTTTCTCCTTCCCTTTGCACTTGCCTTATTAATGAATGAAACATTTACTCTATTGTGCATATACATTATATATCATGTGGTCCAGATTAGGTTTTGAATGCCATTCTCTACCTAATGAACATGGAAAATAGGTTGTAAGTTACCACAAATGAAATCTGTCTGCTCAGTATTTAGCAGTGATTCATAAGATAGCAACTTGACCAAATTTATACTCTTTAGAAAATGGTACACCAAAGCTGTAGCAATGTTTCTTTGGGATAAATGATTGGACTGACAGGATACAATTGTTTTACCAAAATTGTCTGGGAGAAGCAGAGAGCTGCAATATCTTGACATTCTCAGTGCTCAGACGATATCACCAATAGCAATCTATAAGTTCTCTACAATTTACAACTGGATAATTGTCCTTACATATAGTCACATTCAATAGACAGAAACTAAAGCAGGAGGGGGGAGAAACTCAAAAAATGTAAACCGGTTTCTGAAAAACAGTTAAGTATTTTAAACCAGACTATTCCTGCTCTAAAGCTCTTTGTATTTTATTAAATTTAAAATGTGATGTTTCAGAAGCCCCTGTTAGACAGTGCCAAGCAGTGCTGAATTAATGGATGCAGCTGGTGATAAATGAGCCGAGAGTTTTGTGACATACTCTGGCCAAAAGAGTCTTTCTAACAATTATTTTTTAGCTGGTTAATTGCACATCCATTTAACAAAGTCATCATTTTACAAATGCTACAAGAGTGACATAAATTTTTCCCATGAATTTAAAAATTGGTACATTAACACAACCCATTAGTAAAATTATGAGTTGCAAAGATCTCCATCATCACATCTGAAAATCTTGAAGCACTGACAATTCAGTCAGTGAAAAACATTTCCACCCAACTGAGGGAAAGCATATAAGCCAGCTGGCAAGTCAGGAAAAGTAAGTCACAAAAGAAACTGCCACTTATCATTTGACAGCACCTACTTACTGTTATAGCAAAACACAACCAAGCAACTATTATACTGGTTCATATTCTGAAAGTTTCAAATTCATAGAGCTTGTTAGAGCCAGCTATTCTGGAATAATATGGGTTTGCTCTTATCTGAAATCTGAAGGTGTGCTAGACATTACCAGCTCATGCTTCCCACTAATATGTTCCAAAAATCTACAGTTTTTAACTTGACCATCTTAACTCATGTTAAAGTATACACCATCTTGTTTCTATCAGCCTTGTGAGTGTGTTAGCTACATCACATTCACCACATCACATTAGCCATACTTGTTAAATAACATCCTTTTTAATCCAGGCAAACATTCAGAGACAATTTTCCGCCACACTGATCAGCAGATTTGGGCATAGGAAGGATGAATGTGCCTGAAAGTAGCTGGCAGAAGGGTTAAAATTATATTTTGGTTCATATCCAATACAAGTCTTCTTTCCACATAAACAACAACAACAACAACAAAAAGGAAAGAGTAGGTAAGAAATGAGGCTGCGGCGCAGCAAAGCAGTTAAGTAGGTGTTCTGCTTTAAGTACTCTACCTCTTACAGGATTCAGGCACCTGTTTAAAGTTAAACACATAGTTAAATGATTCACTTAATGCAAATGGACAGTGAATGGAGACCTAGAAAGGTAAATCTCTCAAGTCCTTCAGTGTTGGGTTTCTGAAGCAATTTCATATTATTTTACTCATGGGGCTACTTTGCTAGGCTTCATTGCAGTCCCCAAGTCCATGGGACATTACTTCCTCATTTAAAACCTAATACCTCTAAATCAGTCTATAACCACCCAACTCTTTTACATAGATGGCCCAAGGTACTTCAAAGTCATGCTACATAATAGGACACATTGGCCAAAATGGACCTTGAAAAAGCTTGCTTCGATACCATTATGGTCAGTCACCTAAGTCATACAGCACTGTTTCTATTTTCTGAATGGATGAGGACACAAGATTCTCCAGCATTACAAAATCAGTATCCAGTTTCATTATCTGCTCTTCATACAGGAAGCTTTGAAGTCTGCTTTTAGTGAAATTTTACCAGAAAAGCTTGATTTGTTCAAATATTCCTGAAAACGGAACACAAAAGCAGTACAAATGTAACTGATGAAAATTTGTTTAAACCTCTCTGTAACTATACAACAGAAAAGCCGTTTCTCTGCAACAGCATAACTATTTTATGCATTATATGTGAAATACTGATTTGACCTAACTATCACCTGAAATAAGCTTCCATTCTATTTTTCTAGAAATAATTATTTATCCTAGAGAATCATGGATAAATACTGATGATTCTAATACTTGTTTATCCAGCTAACTCCATCATTAAACAACAATTAGAAAATAGAATATAGTTGACAGGGAAAAAGTCTGCAATGCTCCCAAATCTGTGATTTTTCAAGCAAAAGACTATCCCCTCTAATTTGCAACAGAGTAAGTAATTTGGATCATTTGTAGCACAGGCCTGAGGAACCATCCTAAGAGAATTTAGACTTTTTTCTTTGGTAAGGGAGTTAAAAAGCAACCATTTTTCTGCAAAGAAGGCTTCACTTATTTCATACTCAGATCATTTTTGCTCAGACCACATTTCCGATTTTCTCTGCCTAGATGGGCAAGATCAGTTCCTACGGGGCTAATCTTTCAAAATTACAATGCAGCCCTATTGCTGTCATTTAGCTTAGCTGGCATCTGTAGATGAACACAAAAGAGCTGGTTGAAATTAAACCTTCCTAAGAATGAACTTACTCTTCAAGTCAAAGACTTTGCTGCTCTGAGGTGAACCATGACAGACAAAATGCAACAGAAGATGCTGCTTTGAATTATGCTTCTTTATATCCCACGAAAAGGGCTGACATTGTGATCCAAGCAGCCTGGTTCAAGAAATAATGGTTCAGTCTACCTATACACACAAAGTGTTAACAGAAGTTTGCACCGTTTCAAGTCTCACTGAGGCAGTTTATAACACAGCCCATCTTCTGGTCCAGATGACAAGGAGTACTTGCCTCTGTAAGGTACTTCACAGATATGTTTGAGTTAGCTGCCTCAAATATATGCATTATTCCAAGTATTCCCTACAACAGTTGAAATAAAGTACAAGCACTACCGCAGAGTCCAAGGTAAACCTATCTGCAGTGTTAATCTTAGATACCATTGCTCTGTGTTGCAAGGTGCTAAACAGAAGGTTCTGTAACTTGCCTTGGTAAGCTGCCCCTTTGTTGGGTACAACATTTGCCTTGGCAGTGACAGGCAAGCCTAAAAATAAAATACTATTTAAACTAAAACAGGAGTACACACAGTACACTTGTCTTTGAGCTCTGCACCGTTTGGCCTGTATACTATGGGAATATTATAGCTGCAGTATATTCCTCCAAAACTGCATGACCTGTAGTTTTCCCTTGCTGCTTGCTTTTCTTCCTAAAGATCCTAATTCAGGTCCCTCTGGAGACTTCTTCATCATTTGAAAACTAGAAGAAGTATCTGGGTTTGAGTAAGGGACCAAATTTTGGCGAAACGTCTGAAAATTATCAAAAGCCCCCTTTTTTAGTGTACTAGACCCCAGCATTGATTATAAACTGAAGCACAGATTCATATTTTAAGATGCTACTGATGCGTGATGTGAAAGAGAAGCAAAGATACATTTCACAAAGTTACACAGCTACGTCACCTACAACACACACTCGTGTAGTAGCCATGCACACCTCTGAAGCTCCATGATGGGTTATTGAGGAACAGGTTAGCTGATGACACAATGCGACATCCATCTCCTATCGGAGATGTTAACATCAACCTCATGAAACCATATCACGTTATCTTATTGACCTTGCTGGCTTCAAGTGTTTTAAAATCTCAGCCATCGGCCCATACACTTTCTATGGCCTATCAAAAAAAAAACCAACCCCACAAAAACCCCAGCCACTTAATATGGAATTTAATATAAATACGTATCATAAGCATTACAAAGCTGAAAAACTTTTTGAAGTATGTGTGAGGACAGTGCTGCATAAACATTACTAAGGATAGGTAAAATGACTTGGAAAAGTTGCCTTGAATTTTCATCCACAAGCTCACATCCTGAAGTGAAGCATTCCTGTGATTTGACTGTGGATTTTATTTTAGAATATGTCTTTTTTTACCTCTCTATTTAATGTAAGAGATATCAACATGCTTTTGACAAAAGTATTGCCACCCACAATGCAAAATACAGTGAAAGGTGAAGGGCCTGAACTACTCTAAATCAAGAGAATCTCCTCTGCAGATAAACAATTGTAAATGAGATCACAGATCTCATCAGCAGTGCAGGAGACACACCTGGCAACACAGTAAACCTTGCAAGACTTTTCTCAGTTTCACACAGTACCTTTTACTATCCCTTAGTAGTAATAATCTTTTTTTGTTTAATAACCTTAACAGTAAAACAAATACAATATTCACAGTATTAATACATTGCTTTTTTAAATACTTCTTGTTTTATCACTGCTTGGTGGCTGGGGAGTTCTCCCTTAGTAAATGTACTGTATTACAACCTCTCATGGGCAATTTTGTGACTGTGTTTCGTAACAGTATTTTTTTGTCTTAGAAATAGGCTACTGCTAACATTTCACTGTACAATCTTTATTTTCAGATTTCATTGCTGATATTTTCTAGACTACTCTACATCAATTTCAACCCAGTAACAAACCTGCCAATAAATTTGATCACACCATTTTATATTTAACAGTTGCTGAACCACTATTTCGCTTCAGTCCTATAAACATTGTGTATTCTACATTATATTAGGCACTACTTCAAATGCTGGCAATGTGCCCAGTACTGGACAAAATAAGATACTAATAGTCAGGAAAAAAAGTATTAGCAGCTACAAATCAGAGTATTAAACTAATGTGTCGATGCAGCCTATTAAATGGCTTCCAATTTAGCTTCAGAAGGCACTGGGGCAATTTACAACAGTTAAGGAACTACCGTTTATTTCCAAATGAAGTTGACAAAAACCCCTCTCAAAAAATAAAATTAGTGACTTAACTAAGTGCTAGATTTTGCACTTCTTTTTCTCAAGAATAATCTCACTATAGCCAACAGGACTACTTGTACAAGAAAGGATTTTGTTCATTTTTCAAAAACAGGCCTAGTATTGTGCTGTAGTAAAACAGTTTTATAAAAGTGTGATAATCCTTGAATGTCAGTGTTAACTAATCTAATGACATGATACCATGCATTAATCTAGCTATCAATGAATGATTATGTAAGTACTATATTATTACGTTTTCAAAATAGCCTGACAGGATATCCAATCTGATTATGATTATACAAAGGTATGTTTATTTTAGAATGCAGAGGTCATCACTCTGGCACTTGTATTGTATGGGCTAATTTAATTTTTTTTATTCCTAGGTTGTAGTTTGTTGCACACACGTTTGTGAATCTTACTATAAATGAATTTGCTGGCAACACAATGAGATGCTGTCTAAGTCTACTTAAGAGCTGCGCTCTACAACAGCTGTCACTATAAACCACCGTACCATCACAGAAAGTCACTAGAGTCAGCCTTCCCCTGAGTTCATTTAGATGCCTGTTTCAGGTTAAGATAAATGACATGGCCTACAAATTTCTTTAAGTGCATTGACCATAAATGATGGTTAGCACAGCTGTGGACCACACCTTACACTGCAAGTAGGTGAAGTCCTCCGCACTCTGCCAAGATATTTAACAAAACCAGTGAACGAACAAAACCATTATAACTGTGGTTAAACGATACAGCAAGTTGCCATTTCAAAGCAGTGCTGTCTAAACCTTCGAAACTGATCATGCATCTGACGGCGATGATGAAAAGATATCTGAGACATTAAAACATGCATTCAAATCTCCAATATAAGCATCACTGTAGACTGTTCTGTCTTTACATTTCCATCTAAGGCTATAATTCTGGACACCAAGAGCTCATAGTCTAGGTTTGTACAGTAGGATGAACCAAGCCTTTGGTCTAAAGCTTTGTAAGGTATACTATAACACTGAACTTCAAGGTCCTCAGTGTTTTGAGTCTTTTAGGAACTACCACACACACATCGTAAAACCAACATACAAAAAGATGTAAATAAGCTAAGAGGGAATAGATTGAGCCTCTTTTGAATTCTGGCCCAGAAAAGCTCTGAGCCAAATTCCTGCTGATACTAAAGCCGAAAGAGTTATGTCAACATAGAACTTGGTCCAGACACTGCACTCAAAAAATCAACAGAGATTTTATGTTCCTCAGGAAACCTATCTTTGCCTGAGCCCTTCTAACTGGATGGTAACACGTCACTCCACCAACAAACCACACTTGCATTTTCACTAGGGGCTGCAGTTAAACCCAAATTCCTCTGATAAGGTCCCAAAGCCTCTTAATCCCAACAGTCTGCAAAAGAAGTCACATGTCTTTGCTTGCTCAGAAACTAACAGTTCTGTAAACCGAAAGTTAGAAATTTTAGAAAAATGTGTTGTACATACATGTTTGATTTTTCTAATTCAGTTTAAAGGTTTTTATTCAACTGCTGTTTTTTTCTACAAAAGAGCAAACTAAGTATTTTTCAGATGACAGAATATTTCTTCTTATCCATTCCTAATTAAAATACGACTTGAGGGACTCACTAAAACCACAGTGATAAACCTGTGTGGGATTTTTTTTTTTATCCCCCAAAAGTGAATATGGCTATGAGCCATGAAAATGGTACTGTTGTATCAAGAAACAGAAGCAGAACCAAAAAAAGGGACAATAACCTCACTCTATTGGTAGTGCCCTTTGTTCTATGCTTAACTGATGCAAGGTATTAGATGCAGCCAACTGGATATACAAATAATTGATGAAATCTTGTTCTTCATTAAATCAAACCGAGGGTTTTTGCCACTGGCTTTTACAGAGAAGCATTTACTCCATTGTGAATCAAGAAGAGGATAACCTTCTAGCACTTCTTAATTTAGCAACTGCAGTTGCAGCGAGGTTTTAAAAACTCGTTTGCAGAGTATCATTGGCAGGACTGTCAAACTAGAGTAAAGGAGAAACAAGTTTTGAACTAACAGAAGAGATGATGACATAACCTTTCTCATAAAAAGTTGTGAAAGATTCTTGAACAAGCATACTTGTGCCAGTAAATACCTCAGCTTGGATGCTGAAAATGAACTGGAGGCATTAAAAAAACCCCCTCTTCAGTTTTAATGAGCTCAAAAGCAATCCAACTGTATCTATTTATACAGCAGGAATGGCTCTGAATATACTCTACCTGGGACAGCATCTATAGTACAGTTCTGTCTATTTTTAATCTCCTAATATGAAATATAGATAGGAAAATTATATTTGAGCATTGGTTCTTTTGGCAAACATTAACTAAAATTAATTAAACTTTTGATGATATTCCTTCTCCTTTCCTTATTCTTTGTTTGTCCACTTCTGTGTAATCTTGCAGTACAATTTGGGGATCCTTTATGAATGTACGAGTGAATGGTGGAATACAAACTCTGTCTAGATTATTAGGAATTGATGACTCTGTCAGTTTCAAATGGAAAGATAAACTGTTCTAGATGCGCTGTGAAGTTACAGATTAGATCTCTGAATGAGGTCTGAATTCTTCCTAGACAAACAGTTCATAATTTCTAAAGATTAATAGGACCATTATCAGTCCAACTTATTTTCTTTTTCATGTCTGCAGCATAAAAATTGGATTCTGAAGACATTTCAAAGTTAGCAAAGGCATAATTACAGTTTCAGGACACGAAGAGATCACTTAAGTCACTGAGCCAGTGAGCTCAGAGACATGCTGCATACACACATCACAGGTTATTTTAAAAGTCATATGAAATAGGTATCAGAAGTGATTTATTTCAAATACGTTTGCATAAAGCCCTTGATCTGATGAAATGTGACAAATATTTTTAAGTAGTTTTTAAGAGTTGTACAAATAGGGCTTTCCAGGCATTATTCAAACATAAAGTTTTCAATTACTGCAGAACTTCCATCTATATATATCTATATATGTACCTCTGTTACAGAACTAGAGTTTCTCAGTTTTAATATCTCTGTTTAACATAGTATTCTGAACTGTTATAGAGAATATATACATATTTTAAAAAAGTTTAGTTCACAAAACAAAACTGCCCATTGCTACAGTGTTAGGCTACATTATTCATGTATAGCGCACGCTGTTCAGAGTGGTTTCAGTGCCTCAGCTCCCTATAATGTCAATGCAGAGAAACTGACACATCCAGCAGTCAGTGCAGTATATCTGAGTTAGTTGAATAAACTTAGACAGTATCAAGGCCCCTCTCCTCCTTCTTCATAACATAAAAATGCAATGTATTCCCACATGTGGTTATTTATTTAACAGAAAAACATTTTTACTGGAATACATGAGAAGGAGTACTTGCGTAATGCATTTAGCCCAAGGAAGATACTTTTTATGTCAGAGAAAAAAGCACTGAAAAGGAAATGTCTCTTTTTTTAGAAATTACTTCCATTCTGCCATCATGCTTAAAGCTGAGCATTCATTTAAGTGTTTTGCTAAACAGTGGCTTAAATATGCATGTTGTAAAATTATGAGAAGTATGAAACACCAAAACTCTATTAATTAAACTGTGTGGAGCGATAAGGCTGTTTTATACTAGAGCATCCAAATTGTTTTCCTGAAACTGTAGGCATTGTATCCATGCATTTTGCAGCCAAAAAAATACTTACTGATTGCAGAGTCATAGGAGGTTGAGTTGTGTTCATCTCGGATAAGAGGAAATGGTGACAGGTAAGCATGTGTACAGTTCTTAGAAGGTGACTGGTTAGCTAAAAGTGAAAGAAAGCTAAAGATTACTATTTTACTGCCTTAACAATAAAGTACTTTAAGCCTGTTCTTCAAATGGGCAAAATGAGTTTCATAGGTCAAGATTCCAGGTTCTTTCCCAGGTAATAGCTAACAGTGGGTTTGGTTTGGTAAGAGATACCAGCCTTGTTATCCAGCCAGGGATATTCCTTAAAGGGCAACACAGATTTGTACTATGGGAACAGTAAAGCAGCCTTGCCAAAGGCACACTGCAATTTATATGCAATGCATACATATGCTTTTATAGGCATGTGTACCTTTCTCTTGTGAGGGTTAATTATGTCCGTCTCATTATTGCATATCCCACAAAAAAAAAAAAAAAAAAAAAAAAAAACCAACCACCAAAAACCCCCACAACAACCAAGCAACCACCAAACAAAAACACCCCAGGAAATTACTTTTTCTCTTGTGAAAGAACAATGAAAAATATCAAGCATCTTCAGAAAGTTTACAGCCCCAACAAATACGACTTTAGTCTATGGAATCAATATGCCCAGGGAAGGGTAATTTCGCCCTTTATATTAAATGCATGTAAAACATCACCTTCTTCCTTGTGAAAGATAAAGGCTGACCATAGCTTAAACCACATTTAAATTTCGGATTTCTGACCACAGAATTCTCCAGATAAATAACAAGGGGAAATTAACTACAGTGAATATTACATTTGCCACCTAAGACCAAACCATATATTTAGTAAAATATGGGTTATTGAATTCAAATTCATGTGATGGCACCTCCTTTTCACAAGGATTGTGGAAATCTTGCAATAAGGAGAGGGAGCTCTGTACCTCAGAGGTATGGTCAAAGACAGGAAAAGAAGTTTTGCTTGACCTCTTCTTCATGGGAGATTTTGGTTGTAAAATACTATCTGATCTTCCAGAATCCTGGCATGTAGTAAAAGAAAGCAAAGGGTCATCTTTGAATTTAGTAGAGGAATTCTTCTGGAGATGATGTGTCCTACACCATTTTCACAGTGGAATTGCCCATGCCCTCCTTAACCCACTTGCAGAACTAGTTGGAGAAACTCTCCAAGCAAAGTCATGGACCATCCTAACCACTAAGCTCTTTTTCCTTATGTATCAGAAATAAACAGTTCGTTTAACAATAAGTGGCAAGAGACTGTCCTGATAAGAATGGACTCAGGTTAACTGGGCAGCCTTAACACTCACAGCATAAGCTGATAGTTAAACATGTAGTATGTAAACATACTTTTCCCAGGGTTTTCTCTAGTATAGATTACAAAAATGTTTGTCAAGAATTTATTTTAGGGTAGCTGAAGAACCTGATCACCAAAGAAGCCATATGAAACCCGGTGATTCATAAGATGGGAAAAAACCCAACAATTTTGAGAACAAACTACTGTAGGTGTATAAGGGAAAAGTTACTTACTATACCAGAAATTCCACATGCTAGCATTATTTTCTCCTACATTTCCACTAAACCAGCACCTCCAGAAGAAACCTTCATGATGGAAAGTGGCCTTCTCTCCCTATGGGAGGGGAAAAAAATGAAAAAGAAGCCATTATCATACAATTCTTAAATGGCTGAAAAAATCAAATTCAATTAAAATTAGATGTTGAAGTAAAAAACACCACCATCATAATGAAACATAGCCTGTCTGAATATAGGCTAGCTATAGCATATCCAAACAGTTATACTTCCTTTGAAAGAATGTCATGTTGCAAAAGTAGTATTACAAAAGACAAATTCATTTTAGAGTTGATTAAAACTGGTTACAAGAGGTTTTAAAGCAGGCTTGTAAGCCTCCAGGTCAAAATGAGCATATTCAAAAGTTCATCCAGAAGTAAATTCTTACAAAATAAACAATTCCAAGAAATCTACATATATAATTCTCATTATAAATAAAAATGTCCATACTAACCCCAGCATCTTCAGGTACTTTTGAACACCTTCCCACTTCTGTAGCAAGAAGCCAATAATCAGTTCCAAAGGCCACCAAAAAAAGCAAAACCCCCAGAGCTGCAAAGAAACCTCCAAAAAAAATCCCCACACTCAGTTTCATTATCAAAATTTTCTTAAAAAAAACCCCTAGTTTCTTAAGAAGAAACACTAAAATAAATAAAATTACTGGGAAAGTGACTAAAAAGCTGTTTGGAGAATACAGTGCATAGCTGAAGAAGTTTCTCTTCACTTGACTTTCTGCCTGTGCCCTTCTTCTCAATGCCCTGTGAGTCAATTTGTGTCTCCTAATTAGTGTTCCATGTGTCTGACTCAAGCCTGACAGATGAAAAAGGCCTTCTATTTTAGGACAATGATGGCAGAGCTTCATTCTGTTTCTCTGTTTGGGCGAGGCCAGTCAGAAATAGCTGACCTTCCCCTAACTAATCAGGGATTCACTTGAAATATTATTGCAGCTGGTGCATCAACACCAGTGGAGATGGAGATGGGAGTTGCAATGGCTCTGTCCATCCACGTGAACTGCGTTACAGAGCACACAGAAGCACCAAGGACTTCCAAAGTTCAGGCTTGGTGGTGGATGTTTCCTTGGCTGCCAGTAGAGAAGGAAACACACACGACACTTGCAAGTTACTGTAAGTCAATTACTAAATGAAGGCTGAGATTTTTTTATGGAATTTTAAAACATGGTAGCCAATTGCAAAATTGCAAAAAAA
>JAVJGI010000014.1:68397826-68425789 GCA_035590275.1 Ibycter americanus
GCTGCTGGAGGCGGGAGAGGAGGGGCCGGCGCCGCAGGCGGCCCCGCAACGGGGAGAGCCCCTCAGGGCTGCCATCAGCGGCCAAGCCCGAGGTCGGGCAGGCGCCCCACACACACACGCCGCCTCCCCCGTGTCCTTCGCCTGGCGGAATCCTGGGGGCGGCCACCGGCCCCGGCTCGTAGCGGGCCCCCCCCGTTGTAGCCCAGATAAGGCTGCCGGGTTTTGAGGTGCTTCGCTTCCGCTGCCACTTGGCAGTTTGAACGTCTGTAGCCGCAGTGGTGTGTAGCCGCTGTCGTGTTTCGCCCGTGCAGGCCGCCGGGCGGTTTGGTGCAAAGCTATGATTTAAAAGCACAGCACCCTTAAAGCTGAGTCTTGCCTTGTGCTTGTCAGAAAGCTGATCTTTCTTTCCTTGAAATACCAGTGGTTGATGTAAACTAAAAATAAATAAATAAAATCATTTTTTCTAGAAAAAAGCTCCTTACAGAAAGAACACAGTGTATGGACTTTAAAGTAGGTTTGTGTTCTTGTAGTGATTAGTGAGCCTTGGGAAAATGTCATTTGATTTAAAATTAAAAGGGATGACTTGGATAAAATAGGTGATACAAAATGAATACAAATTTGCACGGTGAAATGTAGATATATTGTCCAACCTACATTTAGATTGGGCAGTAGAAACAATCTAGTTCGTTTGGGTCCTGGAGCAAATATTGCAGGAGAAGGTGGGTTAGAACAAGCTTTGTTTCTTAGCTAACTTTTAAAGCACTGTGGTTCTCCGCCCCTGTAATGCCTTGCTGACACCAAGCTGGAGTACCTACTGAAATCAGCCAAGAAGTGAGTGGCCTTTTAGAGGATGTAGAGTGTGTTGAAATACCGTAATAAAAAGCCATTGCCTGTGATGCAAGCTTCCTGTAACCAGGCAAATATAGGGTATATGTCATTCAACATAAGAAATTATAGGTGAAATGAGAAATAAATACCCATCAGAGGATAGTGGTTAATGGGTCTTGCTCTGCCTGCATGCCTGTGACCAGTCCAGTACTACCAGGGTATGTTCTGAGACTTGACTTTTTAATGTCTCTATCGATGTCCTGGTTGACCATTGAACCTCTCTTCAGGTTTGCACCTGACACCTAAGATTGTATTATTGAAGATATTCCTAGGTAGTGTGCTCTGTTTGCTCATGCTAACATGTTTAATAATGATTTTAACCTTTTAAGTCTCAATTTCAACCACCAAAATACAGTTAATGACAGACTGAGAATTAGTGATACACATTGTTACAGTTACTCAAGCCTTTCATAGTATGCCCAAAGCCTGTCTAGTTCAGTTCAAGCATTCGCTGATAAAAGGTGCTCTTGCTCCTACAGAGGTTCTGCTCTGATATAGGACACTGTATGCTGTGCCAGGTAGTAGTAGTGAAAGAACTATGGGGTCAATGTGGTTAGCTTAACTAAAGATAAAAAAATCAAAAGGAATGAGTAGGAGATCCTTCTGCTGTTCAGGATGGGCAGTTCCTTTGCCCTTCTCTTACAAAACATTTTTCACTTATGCTTTGCTTTTTTTTTTTTTTTTTCATGTTTCTGTCTTTTCAGTAAACTTCTTAAGTTATACACAAGGGCAGTTTATAGGCAGGCTTAGATCTACCATAGCTTCTTCCCCATTGTGGTCGAGAGTTAAAATACTGTATATTTTCCAAATATACTGTCTTTGCACAAGTAAAAAGTATTTTTAGGTGATTGACATTACAGACCACTTTGAATTTAAACTACTGGTACCAAGTACTTTTCTTATAAAACAGATAAAGTTTATATTAAAGGAATCTTTAATGTTTAAATATGTATCTTCAGAATGATTGTATCTGGAGGGGGAAAGAGGATTGCCATTTTCATAGTTTTAACTCCTCTGTGAGGCAATCCTTTATTTTTCAGTTTATGTGATTTTGTAATTTTGTACATGGTGGATGCATTGTAGACGTTACAACATACCACACTGGCCATGAAAAAAATTCTTTTAATCTTTGTTGATGTGGAAATAATTTTATTTTATTTTTTAAAAAATATTAACTGTTATTAAGCCAGGTTGTCATCATCTTTTTAAAAGTGATCAATTATTAAATCTTTCCTCTCTTCAGGATTTATTTGGTGTGAGCATGGTTGTTCCTTTAATGAGCCTTCATATCAAATCTCTAGGAGCAAGTCATACAGTTGCTGGAATAATAGGTGAGTTGCAGTACTTGACCGATTTACCAAAGAATAAGATAACTTGATGTGACCTGGATTACACCTTATTGTAAATTGGACATTGTAACATAATTCTTGCTAGTAGCATAACAAAAAGGAAGGCAAATTTCCACGTAAAACCATATGGGCAGCCATACTGTGTTAGACCCGAAGACCTGTCCAAACTTGCATGCAGTAGCCAAAAGCAGGTGCTTGGAAAAAAGCACTCTTGGAGAGAACAAAGAAGTCTTGTAGTAATACTTCTACAGATGCTTTTCCAGCATCCCAAGAATTCGCAGCTCAGCAACTCTGGGCGCCAGAGGTGTTGCCGTTAGTTTTATTGTTATTTACAGACTTTGCAAACAGTGCTTCTGCAGGTGGTTCTCCTGAGCTTTCCAAAGCCCATGATTGATCCTAGTTTGATTAAGTTCCTTGCAGCTGTCTTTTGGCAAAATATTTATTGTCTTTAAGGAGTGTTTACAAGTAAATTCTTGTAAAATTGTAAAATCCAAAAATCTTGTAAAATTGTAAAATCCACAAAGCTTAGGAATTTTATCTTAAGAAATGAAGTGGTAAGGTAAGTTCTGTGGTTCTAACGTTCTTATTTATATTTTATGGTGCCGTTTATGGTTTGTAATGATACAAGTATGATATTCTTCATACCTCTGTGTGGTTAACATGGGCTCTGTTCAATTTTTTATTAACTTGCATTTTTATTTTGAATAAGATTTAGCACTTTTCATGAAATGATTCTGGTTCTACTCTGAGTTGACAGAATACCATTTTAAGCAGCAATTAATCAAAACTATGTTTTCATTTGAACAGTCTGCTTTGATTTTTAACTTTCAAAAAACCTGGGGTTTAAGGTTTGGTCTTATAAATGAAAAAGGCTGGCACATGTTTCTCTCTGCTTCTTTTTGCTTCTTCTCTTCTGTTACTAACTGCTGCTAAACTAGCCTCCAAAATTAAAACATAGGGTCTGTGGTTTCTTCAGGGCTTCTGTGGTGCCTTGCAATATGTTGAAAGTGTCAAGTGGAAAGTAATTAGTGCCTCCCAGTAATTAAATTCTCTCCTGATTCTGAGAAAGCAATTATAAATACCAAGATCTGTTTTGTTTAGTGCAACATACAGGGTAACATCCTTCTACATTACATAGTTTCACAAGTTTTCAGCATTTTTCTTTTTTTTTTGTCATTCCTGAAACTATTTCCTTGGTTATGTGCTAAACTCCACCCTTGGTTTGTTCTGGTCCATCCTCCTGTTCTTCTAGTAAATTATTCCCAGAACTTCTCTCATGTTTTCTCATTTAAAATTTTGTGAAGTTTTCATTTTTGAAAGAATTAAGTTTACTTTTTAACATTGTTATTTTACTTGTTTATTTTAGGATCTCTCTATGGTATAATGCAACTGTTTTCCAGCACGTTTGTGGTGAGTTCTAACACTGCATTTCTAGTTATGTTGGTATTTCTGTGGATTTTAGGGGAAAAAGGATTAGGTTAATAATAGTGTTTCTTGACATTTTGAAAATGTTTATAGTGTTCATATAAGCATTTTTGTTTGGAGGATCCAGTTTTTAGTTGGTATGGAAAATGTTTCGTTTATAGGGAATTGCCAGATTTTTCAGAATTAAACAGAAAACAGTCTTTAGACAAAAACTGGAATCCAGATTTGTGCTCAGATACATTACTGAGCACATTGCAGTTACACAGGGTTCTCTGTAGTGTTGGTGCTAGTAAAGCAGTTTCCTTCGGTGCTGTAGCCTGTCCAAAATGCAGTCTCACGAGTGAGCTCTTCATGAGCCTGTTACCTGGAGTTTGCTTTCTCTGCTTAATGAGCAGTGCCTTATAATTTGCCATGTGGCCTAAATTCATGCATTATGTCTTTGAGCTTTGTTTGGTTTTCTTTTCTATTAGCTTTTGATTTATTACATCCTACTCTAAGCAGGAGTGCAAAGACTAAACCTCTTGAATGCATGCTTTACCTATCAGTAACTGAGATCCCCATATTTAGACAGGGGCACCTTTAATATTAACCTGGTACCTCCTAGCTTCCAAGAGAGCAGATTTTGAGTGTCTCATGAAAAAAACTGTTTCAGGGTTTGTTATGCGGGCCACCTGGGGTAATTTAATTCTATAATTTGTGACATTTTCTTTGAACTGCAAGGCCATTGACTACTTAAAAAACTGTTTCCTCTTTGGAATCAAACTGATTTGTAAGCATGCTAAATGCAAGTTTACTGTTTGCCCTTCTCATTACTACTTCCTACCTGTCTGCACCCAGATGACAAACCCCTCATAGCTAAGATCATTCCTTTTAGGATGCTCAACAAGTGTCTAGTACATAGCAACCATTGATGCAAACAAATATTTGTGGTTTGTTGTGACAACTTTTTCAGAGGGCCCCTACTACTAATATTTTGTGGTGTTTATTGCAGGACTATTTTTCAAAGAGAGAAATTATTTTTTAAAAACCTCTGTGCATGACATTACATGGAGTCATAGTTTCAAAAGGTGCACTACTGGCAGGGCAGAACTTTGCTTGTGACTTACAGATTTTGAGTGCCTAGGAATGTTGTGTAATAATCTTATTAAGCTTTCATTTACGGTCCTTTGATCTCTTTTCTCCATTTAATTTAGACGTACTGATTGTTCACTGTACATAGTTAAATGTTATAAAAAGCTAATCTTAATTACCTGCTTTGTGAAAGGGCTGCTGGAGTGATTTAGTAGGAAGGCGGTATTCCCTGCTTGCTTGTATTCTTCTCAGTGCACTGGGTTACTTTCTTCTTGGAACGTCCACCACTGTGTTCCTGTTTGCTATTTCTAGAGTCCCTGTAGGTGAGTAAACACTTAGCATTTTGGAAAAATCTCTACAAATCAAGTATTCTTGTGGCTTTTCCCTGAAAGTAATTTGAAATGTTGTGGTTTAACCCAGCAGGCAGCTAAACGCCATGCAGCTGCTCACTCACTCCCCCATCTGCCCAGTGGGATGGAGAAGAGAATCAGAAAAAATAAAGTAAAATTCATGGGTTGAGATAAAGACAGTTTAATAGAACAGAAAAGGAAGGAATAATAATATAATTAGAATATACAAAACAAGTGATGCATACTGCAGTTGCTCACCACCCACCAACTAATGTCCACCCAGTGTCCGAGTAGTGGCCCCTGGCCAGCTTTCTCCCCAGTTTGTATACTGAGCATGATGTCATATGGTATGGAATATCCCTTTGGCCCATTTGGGTCAGCTGTCCTGGCTGTTTCTCCTCCCACCTTCTTGTCCCCCCCAGCCTATTCACTGATGCAGTGAGGTGAGAAGCTGAAAAGTCCTTGACTTGGTGTAAACATTACTTAGCAACAGCTGAAACATCAGTGAGTTATCGACATTAGTTTCATCCTAAATCCAAAACACAGCAGTATATCAGGTACTAGGAAGAAAATTAACTCTGTCCCAGCGGAAACCAGGGCAAATGTATACTCAACAACTGTCACAACTTTTATGGCACCTTGACTGGCCAAATTTTAAGAGAACAGGAGTGCAGCAATACCCTGAAAGAGGCTATTGTAGAGTTAGTCACAACAAGTCACTCCTGGAGATCTTGGCCTGCACTTGCAAAGGAGAATGGAATAAGTGCATAACTATTTTTTTTTTTTGGTGCTGAAAATATACCTCTAAGTGATAGTGCAAAGTTTGGCTGAAATTTTAGTTCACTGCTTCAACAGAGTATTTATGTTGTGCAAAAGCATGTATGTTTGCAGCACCGAGATAAGCTTGTGCCAGGGTTCGTATCAGAGTTCTTAAAATACCTGAACATCTATTACATATATTCTGATATAATAAGTGGTGTTATTACCGTGAACATATCAACTAAAGGGCACTTTTGTGGCCCATAGTTTTGATTTAGGAACTGTTAATACTATTTCTTAATTGAAAGACAGTTTGCTAATGAATTATTTGTTTAATATTTGATTACTTAGTAGAGGTAACACTTTTTAATGCTAACAGCACTGTCACTGTGACAGCATTGCCCTCGTCAGAGGGAAGGAATATAAAAGATTGCATTGTTAATATTCCTGCAGTATGCTTACCCTTCTGTGCTCTTCTTTTGCCACCCACCAGTTTCCCATATGAATTTGGTGTGTTACATTCTTGGAAATCTTCATAGTCAGCAAAGTTGGTACAGAGCTATGTTCATAAATGAGCAAGCCATTCCTACTCCACCATTACCCATCCACGAGTTCCTACTTTAGCGGCTGTTTTATTCCTAGTGTGCTTCAGCACTCAGTTACTTCTTCTGCAGGAGCACTCTTTTTGACACAGATGCCGGAATAATTTAGATTCCTCAGTCCAAATCCTTGGACAGCCAGGATGATGGTCATCGCCCAACCTGCTGCACGACTCTAGCATTTAAGAATTTGTGGTTAATGGAATCTTAAAAATATAATCGTACAAGTTTTGACCATTGATACTTCAAATAGCTTCTGTCATTTTTAATCTGTTGGACTGTGCAATAGATGTTTATTCTTTTGTTTATATTACGTTGCAGGTATTTTCAAACACACACTCTCCATCTCTAAAGCCCTGCTTTCTGACTTGGTTTCTGAGAGAGACCGCCCTTTAGTAATGGGACGCTTCAATGCAGCCTCTAGTGTGGGCTTCATTCTGGGGCCAGTTGTTGGTGGCTATCTTACAGAGTTGGAAGGTGGCTTTTATAAAACGTCCTTCATCTGTGCCTCTATTTTCCTTCTGAATGCTGGTAAGTTGTATGTCGTATTTTGCATCTTGAGTCCCTTCCTTCCTCGCTTTTGTGTTTTTATGCCATTTGTTTTACCTTGAATTCATAATGTGTTTATCATCTATGGCATACATGTTCCGTATACCGATACTACCCTTTGAATTTGGACCTGTGTGGAAGGGTAGGAATTTTGAAACAGTTAACCTCCAGGTGCTTCTCTTTTGTATTGTATATCTCACTTTTACATTCAGACACAGGAGCAGGAATTTTTAATGTGCCCAAAAATGAAGACTAGAAATCAGAATTTTGGCTTTAGCCATTAGATTTGTTTATATGTTGAGAGTGGGGCATCCCAGTGTTTTCTTTCCTTGCTTTCACCCCATTTAAAATTGAACTGATGGTGTGAATAACACTAATCTTTGTTATTTTTTAAAGTGAAATGATTGTTGAAGTCCTTTTTTAAATTTTGATCTTCACATTAAGGAAACTGTTACAATCAAACTGATACCTTCCATGTAATGTTAATGCAATTTAATGAAATCAGCTAATTTCTTGATCTATATAGGTCTTGTCTGGATGTTACCATGGAGTGAAGAAAATGGGGGCAATAGGGAACATCAACAAGGCAACAACAGTTTCTCAGCAAAAGCAAATCATGACCTGCACTTGAAATCAGCAACCAATGAAGCTATGGCCAGTGATGGTCTTTTCCAGTCTCCATGGATCCAGGTTGCAACAGTGCTGAAGAGGATTAAAGGAATTGCGTGCTCTGATCTGTGGGATATATTTTTAGTGCGGTTGCTGATGTCTGTTGCTATACTGCTGTACTATAGTAATTTTAGTCTGGCCTTGGAGGAGAGATTTGGGGTGAAACCCTTGTTCGCTGGATACCTAATGAGCTATAGCAGTGCACTTGGAGTCCTGGCTGGTTGTCTGCTTGGACCAATAACAAGACTCTATCAGCACAACACTTACAGAATTTTGTTGCACTCCAGCACACTTACCTGCACGTTGATTTTCCTGTATGCGTCAGCGCTGAGCATATGGATGGTTATTTTGTCTTCCACATTCTTAGCCTTTTCAACTACTATAGGTCGTACTTGTATCATTGATCTTGAATTGACCATTGGTGGGAATGAGGCCAGTGGTACTCTCCTAGGTGTTGGACAGTCTGTGACATCAGTGGGACGTATACTTGCCCCGCTCCTTTCTGGAATTGCTCAGGAGTTTAGTCCTTGTGGCCCTCCAAGTCTAGGGGTTGGACTCGCTTTAGTAGCTATTCTGATAATGAACGCAAACAAACAAAAGTACTGTAGCCATGGAAATGTTAAGTTAAAAAATCAGTAGCTGCAAATTTCTATTGCATAGATGTACCTTTCAGGAGAGGCAATATGAACCTGGGGCGATGCTTATGTGTGCCAGACTTGTATAGTAGTAGCAGAATCTTTTAAGAGGGCACATTTTGTTCACGTGGAGGCAAGTACATACAAATATCTGTGTTGCAGGGATGTTGACTCCAGACAAATGTTATTCTAACTGGTACCACTAGAACACTTGTGGGACAGGTGTTGCTGTATTGTACGGGCTGGGATTTTTTTAATCATTTTTTAACGTTTTTGGAGGTAAAAAAAGAATGACATGAAATACACAAATCCTGCTTGTAGCTCACATTTGAAACAGTGTTTGATAGATTGTTCAAAGACAGAAATTGATTCTTATTGTTTGACCAGAGGTGAATTTTTATTATTTTATCAGAAGGAGAATTTGCAATATAGCTCATTAGCCTTAATTTCTTATGCTGTGATCTGCTGCCATTTGTCTGCTGTGACAGTAGCTTAATTAACAGGGTGCTTGCTTATGTGATTTAGTTAAGCATACTTTGTCTACTTGCTACACAGCGTGATTAGGCACTTTGGGGTAGCCATCTGACCCCTGCTGATTCCTGGTCTTTCCTAGGTAACAGAATTGGGTATATGCTACCTTCATGTATTAGAAGGCCTGAAATGGACAATTATTCAGTGTCATTCAGACTGAAACTGAGACTGAATTTAAACTTTATTGAAACTGGTGGTTTCTGTTTAGTAATAACTTCTACTGAGCAACTTTGTCATAAATTATTTGTTAATATTTCCTCTGCATTTTTTCTACCTTTGTTTTAGGAATAAATTTGCTTCTTAATTCTTTTGAATGGCTGTTAAAAGTGTGCTGGAGCAACTAGCAGTAGTTCATGGGTTTGGATTACTGCATTCTCTCTCATCTTTGGAGGCACAAGTGACGTTTCAGTGACAAGAGAAAAACTTTATTTGTTGGTAGTTTAGTCTTCCTTAGCCTGTACTGCTTAACTAATGAGAGGTTACTGTCAGAGCTATACTGGGAGTTAGAGCACTCTCCTGTGCTATTTACTGTTCAAGCTCATATTACTTGCCAGTCACCACTGTTTACATTTCATTTGAAACATAGGAAAAATGTATTTTGCACTGGTAACGTTCCATATTTCCTAGTGTTACTTGACCAAAGTACAAAGTCAACTATGTATAATTGTTGGAGGGTTTTCTGATTAAAAACAATTTAGTTGTTTCCTTGAACATACCCATGCAAATAGTGTTGCTGGTTCAGGAGAGTCATAGATGGTGTTTTGCATTTTTTATTTTTATTTTCTTCTTTACCTTTTCCAGTGCCTGATATCATTTAAATTCCAGTGGCAGCACCATGGGGATGTGTATAGAACTATGAATTAATTTTAATTTTATATATTAACATAATGACTGTGTGTCACATTACTGCTATGAATTCAGTACATATCCTCAGAGTTCCTTATTGTTATAATCTGTGTTTCATTTCTCCCTAGAAATTTAATGTATTTTCAAGTGTCTTGTCTCCTCTTATCTTGCTTGGTGAATGTCCCAAAAAATTGTTGCCTTAAATTTCCTATTTAAATTTCCTATTTTCTTTCTTTCCATCTTTTAATTTTTTTTTTTTTTTTTTTTTTTTTTTAAACCTAAAACCACCCTTCTGTAAGTCAGGGACTTCTGTTTTGCAACTGTAGCGAGGGGTGATGGAAAAGGGTAGGAAAGACCCCTCAAAAATTAATATATAGGAAAGATTTAGTAATTTTTCCTATACTTGTTGGTTATAAGAGGTAACATAACATTTACCCTTCTAAGTATCGATAAAAGCTGTGTTATGTAAACACCATAAAATTCAGTTTATACTGACATATACAGCTGCCTGAATATTACTTCTAAAAGCTTCAAAACTTCAGTGTTTTTGTTTATACATAAGTGAAAAATGTGCTTTCCACATCCAGCAAATGTTTTTTCTTGTGAAAAATAGTTCTCCATATAAGTTAAATAAAAATGAAATTAAATTATTGAATTGAGAAATGTGTGGAAGGCTGTGGTCTCAGGGACATGTTGCGACTGACATTACAGAAGAAGAGTTTTTTACTTGTAGGCCAAAATGATTTCTGAAATGCTGCAGAAACATTTCTTTTGTAAAGGCTCAGTTACAGAAAAGTTGCACTAATTTTTATTTTTTTTTAAGGAATAGAAATAAAATGAAGTGACATACCATGTCTATCATTTTGTTGCTGTGTTTTTCCCCTTTTCCTCTGCTGAAAGTACAGCACAACGTAGAAGTGTTCAAGTCAATACGAAGTGCAGATGTTTAATTTTTTTTTCTTCAAGCTGTTCCTTAAAATGATAATTTGAATCTGCCTGCTTTTCACATAAAAGGCATAGGAGCCAAGAATTCAACCAAGAAGTGACTTGATAGTGAATGAAAAAGAAGAAATAAAAGAAAATAGAGAAGTTACCAGTTTTGAGATGGAGTGCTTAAAGCTACTGTTCCTAGTGCTTGGACCCTGTGTTTGGATCTCTTGCGTTGTCTCTTAGTTGCCATAACCATGAAAGTTCAGTGATGAGTAAATGACATCCCTGGAGATGAAGAGATGTGACTCCCCCTTTCAAGTTGAGGGAGGAGCAGTTGCAGCTATTTTTGGCTACAGTCTAGTGGGCTTTACTGAATTACTTATCAGTTTCCTGAATCGAGTTGTAGTATCTGAAGACTAAAAAAACCAATCTGAATATGAACTAAAGAAGTTTCTACCTGCAAATCACTGCAAAGTATGATTTTTTCTCTTGCTTGCTGTTAGTTTTAGGTTGGTTTTCTTGGACTTGTAGGCAGGGTTGGGGTTTTTTTTGCTTTTTGCCTTTCAAAATTTTCACTTTTTAACAATGACAACTTTTCTGACCTTTGTGATCAGCTGATGTTGAAGAGTCTGTGTATATAATATAGTAATTTATTTCAGTAAAACAGCTGGTAGCATATTTTATGTACTGATTTTATTGCTTTTAAATATGATGAAGCAAATGTAAGCTTTATTCCATGTTGGTGTATGCTGCATACAGTTGAAGAGATTTTTTATAAACATACCATTTCTGCAGATTTCATTTTCTTTCTTTGTTTTCTCTGAATTTACTCACTGCAGCACCATGACAGAGGCCAGGTACCATCCTCATTTTCTGAGAACAGGTTGATTATTGAGCTGATAATGCAGCAACAAAACAGGACAAGCATTGCTTACTGACTGGCTTGCTCGTTAACGTCAAGCACTCTGTAATGCCGTCACATTCTAGCTGACTGGAACCTCTGTTCAGGTGCTGCCAGCCCCCATTTGGATACGGGTGCTGTGGAACACCCCTGGGTAAGTGATGCTTTACAGCTTGGCACTTTGGGATTTGAAAACCCAAGACTTCACTGTGCTGTTATTGCTATAATTTTGAAGACTCATTTGCAGAGAGCTGATCGTGAACCTTCTTAAGGGAGTACGTTAGAGCCTGAACTCAGAGAATCAAGTGATTGTGAGTGGAGCTCAGACTTCTTCCTCATAAAAATGAAAGAGTTTGTAGAGCTTGTTTTAAAGCAAAGTCTTGAAAAACTTCTGTGTTAACTTACAAGGAGAAATGAAGCCAAATTTCTAGTTATTATTAATCCTAAATTAACATCAGAGAACTTTTTTTGAGATGTGCTATACGATAGGAACTGGTCTTCCAGTTAATATTTTAATCCAGTTAATTAAATAGGAGGTCTTAAGTATGAAGTGTCTTTTCCTTTTTGTGGCAAAAAATTACTTTTTGAAACAAAATCTGTGGTGATTAGAATGCTGTTGTAACTCACAAGTCACAAATTTAAACCTGATCATGAACCAGTAACGCTCACCTGAGCAGCCTGTGTAACTATTGCTTTCCCTTCTGCAGTCTTAGTCCCTCATATTCTGCCAAATCACACAGGATAAAAAAGCTTCTAAAGCATGTCAGTGCTGCGTAGGAACCACATCAGAGTTTGCCGACTTGGGAGAGGAACGATGCTAACCCAGTCTCCCATCGTGTTGCCCTATTAGAAGATCTGTCTACCACCTGCAAGAAGAATCCTTCTGACAGACAAGATTCTCAGGTGGCTCAGCACAGTATCCCAAATGGACAATTTTCAGCCCCAACTTTGATTAACTCCCAGATGCTAAGGTCCTTTCAACTGTTCAGAGGAGAATTAAGCTGCCATGCATTTCTTTTTTATTATTTTTTAAGTAGCTCCCCATTTAGCTGGCTATCTAATAAATGGGCCAAGAGGGAGATGAAACCTTTGACTTGAAAGTTGCAAGATGGTTTCCTTATGGTCATTCACACAACTGGCTGTTAAGTGCAGCTGGAGGTTTATCTAGAAAGTTCAAGTTATATCATGATCTGCTAAAATGAGAGACAAAAAAAGGACTGTTAGTCCTATCTCCCGGATTTAAATAGCACCTGAATCGGGTAGTTCATGACTTCTCTCTCTCCACTGTGTCCCCAAAGCAGTTCCTCTTTCTCATGCTTGGATATGATACCCCCTCTATCATGTTTTCTGGCCTGCATCACCAATCTATTGTTGGCTTGGCTGGGGCTGTGTATTGCAGATGTCATGTTTTAAGCATATTCACAAGCATATTTTTATAGGATCAGAGCTCTGGTAGTACAAAAAGGATTCCTTCAGCCAATTTCAAAATCCATCTTTTCTTTAGGAGCTGGGGGATGTTGGCAGAACTTAAGACAATTTTGGAAATGGTGACCAGCTGAAGCATTTCTTGCAGTGTCTGCCTTAAAATGTTGCTGGTGTGTGCAATTGGTGGACTTGGCATCTCTTGAAAAAGGTGGTGTGGTGTGTTTGCTCCCAGAGACCCCAAGATATTCTTCGTAACAGCATATACATTACTTTGGCCAAATTTTTAACTGTTTCTCCATGTGATTTCAATGGGGCTTCAGTGGAGAGGATATTGTCGAGTTTCTAAATTGTTACCTAGCATGGTTTTCTTTTGTTGACCATCTGTGGTTTCAGTGGAGTTAGCATTGTACTTTAGTACCAAGTACGACAGCCCTTAAAATTTTGCCTCTTACAGCAAATTATTCTCGTTTTCTCTTTCAAATATCTGCTTAAAACAGAGAAGTGGATATCCTGTCTATTCTCTAGCCCTTGCTACGCCTACTTTCTTATCATATTTACTTTCAGTTTATAGGCTTCTCAGCAGCTGAAGGGGGAAAGACATTCTTGGAAAACCCTAATTCAGAGTGTAACACATCTTTTCCTACTGTCCCTAAAACTGGACAACTGTGCATTATGCTTCCACACCAAGGCAGTAAAATATACTACAGAGTGTACTGGGGAGTCTGTCTGGAAACAAAAACTTTGTATGTGGATTTGGAGAGTTTCCCAGTCACTGCTGAAGATGTGGTTTCCTAAAAAAGTGAAAAACGTTCCCAGTCAATACATGACTTTCCCCATCAGATGGTGCTCGAGGACAGATTTACTGGTCATTTCGTTCTCCAGCAGACACACTCTGATACAACACGAAGGAAAATTCTCCTCTGCAAGCTAAAGTTAGGTATGCCTTTTAGAAAGATCAAAAAGTGCTATTGAACTTGCTTTTCCTTTGCAGGAAAAGAAAAAAAAAGATAGGAAAAGGCAAACCTCTGACCCAAACCAGAGCAAGAGTTGAATGAGAAGGGCTACCTGGGATATAGCCTGTGTCACCTGCTCCTGTCACTGCTACTAAAAAGGAGAACACCCAGGAAAGTAGTTCCCAGAGGTGATGAGAATCTGACCCAGCACTAGTGGAAAAGAGGGTGGGAGGAGCAGGAGTGAGGAAGGGAAAGAGCACTTGCAAGGAGACAAAGTCCCAGGAAATCTGTGATTCTGCTTCACAGTGTAACCATGCTGGAGATCTGCCTTGATGCTTGTATTCTGTGGATCTCAAAGCGCTTCAGAAAGGTAACAACATGCTAGCATTTTTTGCAGGACCAAGAGCTTAAGACCATATTTCATGAAAACGACTTCCAATTTGATGTGCTTATACTATGGGGCACCCAATTTAAATACCAATGATCTGAGCATGCACTGTACTAATGGAAAACCAGCAAAGCAGTAAGGTTCCTGAAATCTGCATTCATTACTTAAAATTGTGCCATGAAAACTGACAACCATTTGAAAAAAAGGCAGCTTTCCCCAGATAACAAGCCAATTGCTTGGTCATTACCAACATATGAATGAGAAAACTCCACAGGGAGTAAACTAAATGTTGATGTGCAACATTTCACATTTGTTTATTTATTTGGTCAGATTTCAGATGGGCCTGATATAAAACACCTAATCTAAACAGTCTGATCTGCAAGGCGGACATGGTTTCAAAACTGAAATCCAAACTGAAGGCTTCTTTATTACTCAAACATGATCCCAATAATTCAGTAACAGAGTACTTGCTGACAGTTTCACTGATGAAACATATTTTCCCACTGAAAGACAAATTTAAATTTGTTTTTAAAGCTTGCTGGCTTTCTTTGAACTCAGTTTTATTTCCAAACAGGAGGTGATCATTAAAGGATAGCTAAGTATTGCCTTCCACAAAAATCATTTGTTGAGAATAGCCATGAACATTTGACTGAGATTTCTAGGGTTCACATAGCCATCCCTCTGCACCTTAGACTTTGCATTTCATACACAGCAGAAACTTCCACAGCTGGAACAGAGGGAAAAGACTAAAAGACATGTGCCAATACAAGAGTTTAGCAAGGTTTGACATTTCAAATACATACATGAAATAAATATTTTGGAAAAGCTGTTAGAAGAAAGTCTTAAATACCCATTTATAAAACTAATTTATCAACTCTGCCCGTGAACTTTTGAAAGAAAAGAAATCTACCCTGTGATTTTAAAAGGAAATTCTGATTTTTAATAGTTCTTTCAAGACAAGCTTGAATAATAATTAAAAAAAAATCTTATTGCCTACAGATTTAGAAATGTGCTAATGAGAAAGAAAAGTTATGATTTCACAGTGTACATTCTTCAATGGAAGTTATCAATCTTGTAAAAAGTAGAATGAAAGCGATTTCTGCATTGTGCTGAAATGCGTATCTGTGTTAAAGCAAGCTCCAGACTTAAGACAGATGAAGTGGGACAGAAAGTGCAAATTCCTGAGAGCTACAGTTAAGTATCATTTATTTTAATGCACCCCCTTCCCATATGCACTCAAATGGCAGCCATTTACACTAGGATGAAGCAGTACATGTTTCTTATGTGTGTTATTAAGGTGCACAGTGACTTCAGCTGATTCCAGGGCCCTGCTGTGCTACTTTTCCGTACAAACAAATTAGATGGAACTTTTTTGTTCCTTGGAGTGCATAGTTCAGACAAAGAAAAGATTATCTTTCCCCTTTTACAGGTGAAACAAAAAGTAAAACAAGTTGACCAGGGTCACAAATGTAAGTGAACCAGCTTTCTTGAGTCTCAGTGGTCCCTGACTCAAACAGGAGACTGCTTGCTTTGTCTACGTGCAGTGCTCTGCAACTATTCTACTGCTGTGTTTGCACCGCAACGAAGAAACTAAGGTGCAAAAAGCAATTTTGAAAAAGAACATAATTTATCCGCTTGAAGTTTTCTCTTTTTAGGGCTTCTGGTGTCCTGCTAGGTACTCTCAGCTCTTGTTGACATTAGTGAAAGTAATTCAGATTTCCTTTGGTGATCCTCAGTACCTTTCAAATGTAGCATATTGCCAAAAATTCAGGAAGTAACAATTCAAGCTATTCAGGTCTTGTCTCTGTTGCAACTCCTTTCTGTAAGCTGTATTTGCAATTCTGCTCCTACAGCTTGTTCCTTCTCATCTTCTTTTTCTGCATCACAGCTCTTTCAACAAACTGGGCTTCAGGAATATATTTACTCTTCTTACAAAGTCTATATGGTAGGTGCATTGTGCAATTTTCAGTGTTACTCATATTAAAGCTCTGGTTAAAACAAGTATTATTTGATTATAAATAAAATCTGAAATGATACAAATTTTTTTAAAGAATCCATTCATCACTGGACTTTCAACGGATAACTGGGTATTGAACCTGCATGACTTGGTTCCACAAGACATGATTGATAAGGCACATTTCCATTCTATCTTAATAGTGGAAATAATGTAATTAAAGCATTGCCATAAGTTATTTATAAAAGAGATATTATTTTTTTTAATGTCTTCAGCTTTGCAATTGCTCCAGTATTCCTTTCACTTAGTTAATGGCATTGACTTTACCCAAATGGAAGTTGTTAGATCCACACTGAGGCTTGGTGATTTTTTTTTTTAATGGATCCCATAGTCTGATCAGATAGTTTTGAATCCTAATTCAATACGTCCATAGTTTATTACCAATAGGTCTCTTTTTGCTAGGTTCAGTACGGCTGGTTCTCAGGCTTATTTCTCTGCCTTTCCCCTTGTGATGCCTGCCTAACCAACCGCGGTGGTGGCACAGGTCTTGCTGACCCATCGTCTGCAGTCAGATCTTCCCTGCTCAAAGTGCCAAATCTTGGTCTTGTTAGCAGGGGCTGCCTGAACCCAATGGATGGCTGAGGCAAGGTGCTTGGCTCCTGCTGCTCTCCTGGTCTGTCCTGGCTCCCGTCAACTTCGTTCTTCCACTCCACCCTAAACTCAGGTGGTGGCCTCTGCTGTCTCAGTCTCTGGTCTCTCAAGATTTTCCCTGCTCTGGGTCTTAGATTGAGCACTGTGGTAGCAGCATCCATCTCAGAGTCACTGCTGTCGCCCACTGTTAATTGAAAACAAAATCAGAATTTTAGGTGTAGATTATTACTATGTCAGGAATATTCGAGTAACAGCACAATGAGCACTAGCAGCCATAAAAGAGAAGTTTCCTCATGTTTCCTAAATTCAGTGCTTTCTGATTAGACCCAGTAACAGGCACTTAACTCTGCCACAACAGAGAATAGATTCAACCTACAAACACCCCTCCCCTCAAAACTTTCAGACTTTTTTTGGTGACTTTTAGAAAGCCCTCACTCAGCTGCTCTGTAATCACCAAGTGCCCCTCTGTTTGAGTTGACACTTCCCCAGTTGTGGCTCTGGATGTGGAAAAACCTGTTTCTGAGCTACCTGGGGTCTAGTCTCCATTTACATCCAAGCAGGATATAAAAAATGAGATTTCTCACCCTCACATCCCATGAAATCTAATCTGAGGCATTTCCAGAGTACGACATGTACAGGAGCTCTAGAAACTTGACTTTGGAAAAGGAGTATCAATACCTTGCTGAGCAAAGGATTTCCCAAGGTCAGTGTACAGATGGGAGGAAACATCCCGTCCTTAACATGCTTACATGCAAGATATCAAAGAAAATCCACAGGGCAAATCTCACAGGTTGCACGTGCTACATAATCCTTCATCCCCTCACAGCAGGGTAGAAAATGGTCAAGGGAAAGCTGGTGTAATCATTCAGAAAATGCTCTTCAATGATAGCTATCAGGTAAACCAAATGGGAGACTTTCTGGATGTGTACATGTGCACCTATTTTCCCTGGCAGACTTAAATTGATTAACATCTTTATCAGAACTTGCACACTTCAGTCATTTAATAATCATTTTAACAATCATTTATGAATGCCTCAGATTTGTTCTTAGACTTAAGTCAGATGTGATGTTTTAAATATATCAAAGCAAATAATTGTGTATTGTGCAACTGTCAGAAGAACAACTTCCATTAGTAGCCTACATGTTATTTCTTTTTAAAAGGTGAGGACGAGGTCAACAAAATACATCACCACATAATTGTCCGTTCACCCAGATAATTATATATCAAGGAAGGTCTTCATCAGACTGTGTTTGCAAGCTTTCCCCCCCCTAAATATGTCAAATAATATATTTTTTTGACAATTGAATCATCTGGAGGCACATTTTCTCTTTAATTCTAGGTGACAGTAGGTGACCTGTGCAGACATAACTACAGAATAAGAGACATCCTACATTCAGGAGAACAAAGATGTAATTATTAACAGACAAAAACATGGTCTATTGCTAAATTAATTTGGAAGGGTGGGAAGCTAATTGGGGTGGGGATCAGGATGTTTTAGTGACTGTGCAGAGATTTAATCTTCCCAGCAAGAGATCTTAATGGTTGCTTGTCATGAAAAGAAATGCTCCTGAGCATGGTATATGCATGGTAATGCAACCAGTAATAATCTAAAGTAATATCCAGAACTGGGCAAAGCTTTTACATCAAATGGTTGTCTTTCTCCAGGTTTTTTATTTTTTTGTTAAAATTCAAGAACTCCAATATAGAACATTTGGGAGTTCAGGCAGACAAAAAAAAGACATTTTGGTTGTAAACCACAGCACTTTGAGAAGTTCTTCATGAGAACTGTAAACCAGACCTCATGTCCTCATTCTCCTGGTTAAGTTCTCAGAGCAGTGTCCTCTACCATGACCCCAAGAAAAGAAAACAAATGGGCTCATAATCCAAGAGGGAGATCTGGGCATTATGGAAGAAAGACAAGTCAAATGAACCATGGCAGTGTTTCTGGTGCAAAAGTGTTTCAGGCTGCTGCTCGCTTACAGGAGATGTGCTGGAGGGCACAAGGCATTTGAACTGAGAAAGCCCAAGACTCTGCTTGCTGGGGCATTTCTCCACACTCAAATACCTGCTTTAGGACCCATTGCTTTTAATGCTCTAAGACCCCTGCTAAATATCCAACACCTACAAATATGCCGTGAAGGTATTAACTCTAGAATGAAAGCATGTGCACATAAAACAATGTTTGTTTCAAAATTAATATGCTGATTGCTTTACATCATTCCTGGAAAGACTTTCCTTCTATGTAGGCAAAATGACTGCAGCACAGTAAGAAACAGCAGAAAAATTTTCATTACCTCTGGAAGATGTTTTATTTCTCACTCGTAGTTTCTCTGGGAGTTTTGTGTTTTTAGGAAGTGAAAGGAATCTTTTTGTATTTGCAGCAGCCTGTGTGCAAACAAATATAAGAAATGTTAAGTTATTGCAGACTGAAGTACCTGCATAATGCATGTTAAGATACATGACTGGAGCTTGAATGGGTTTATGTAGCTAAAGGACTGGAGAGTAGTTTGGGATTAGCTAATATGTGATCTTTTACTACCCACTGAAGTTAATGTTGATTGCTGGTTGAGGTCTCTGCTAACTAAGGTAAAGACTGAGTAATCTCAAGCAGCTTAATCAAAGGAAAGACTAGTGATATGCCCTCTGAGATCAAAGTTATTAAATGTATGCTTTCTAACCTCAACCTTACCTGTACCAGTTTTCCTAAGGAAGGCAAATGCTGCAAGTGGCATCACTTCATGCAACCCAAGTTTGAAACTTTTTATTAGTAAGCTGCAAAAATTAGGTTGAGACTGAAGCTTGGGCACAAGTACTAATCTGTATTCTGATCCTGCAAGTGCTTTATACATATAAATGACTATACAGTTGACTAGTCACACTGAAGTTGATGGGGAAGTTAGGCACCAGCGTGATCATTTACCAGTTCAGGGCATAAAATCCTTGTTTTCCCAAGACTAAGCTCTAAAAGCCCTGGCAGCAGTGCGCACCTCATACTTCCTGGAACATGAGAGGTACTTTCCCCAACAGGTTGCTTTTTTTATAAATTCAAAAGTTTCTCAAGGGCATCCTTTCTTATATTTATTACAAAGATTTTTTTAAAAACCTTTACAGTCTACCAGCTCTCCTCTGCTTGTACCGTTCACTGTTGCACACTCAAAGGGAACCTGAAAGGAAATTTATTTTCTGTGAGAGATTTTTCCTCTTTGGCTGCTCAGGACCACTATGCTTCCCTCTGTGGTGGATTTATCCAAGGATAATTATTTTTAAAATTACAGCCTGTGCATTTTAAAAAGCTGTCAGACACCCTGTTTCTCTCCCTGCCCTAGAAATGTCTCAGCCCTGCTGAGCCTCTTCGTTATTCCACCTAGTAAATAATTTATTTGTATGACAAAGACAACATATGTAACTGTGGTTGAGAGGGAAAAGCTCATTCACGGACAGATTTATTGTCATTATTAACACCACAGTAGCCACGGTAATGATCACAAATGAGATATAGCACTTATTGGAGACATCATTCCAGCCTCAGCTGCTGAAGAACGACTGTATCAATAAAGACAACGGTCACTAAGTATTCCTGTAACATGAAAATATATATTTATAGGATGGTTAATTTCCCTGATACCTAAAATGGGAAGATGATTTGGGGGATCAGCTTCCCTGCTGAACCAGTGTGCTCCATTCAGATATGGTCTGAAGTCTGCAGTGAAGGTATTGCAGGATTGACTCAGAGAGCCAAATATTATCATGCCACAGCATTTCTTGTAGGAGGAAGGGGTTTTCCTATTCTCTGTCAAAACCTGAAGTCCTGACTACATTTTATGAATACTGAAGAGCTCACATTTTTCAAATGAAGAGCTTACTAACTGACTCAATTAGAAGTTCCCTTACCCATATTTTGGAGCATACCGTGAGTAGTTTGACTACCTCAAATTTATTTTTTACCTCAATCATCCACACTTCATCAAAATACTGGTAGAGAATACTGACTATCCCTTAGAAGTACACTGTGTACAGAGCCTGTTCAGCTCCTCTGAGATAAAATTATGGCAGCAGATCCCACTCCCATACCACATTCTACAAGACTGAAGCTTTCCTGAAGGGGTCAACACAAACTAAGGGCAACTCCAGGTGTGAGTGTGACATTATATGTGCAGTTGTCTTTCATATTCAGGGTTTAATTTTTTCTGCGTTTCAGAAGATGTTTTTCTGCATGACATTTAGCTACAAAGAACTGCTTTCTGTAAAACAACCAGATGCAAGTACCGGTCTTTCTCTTGACAGGCTGTTTGTTTTCCTCAGGCTCTCCCTAAGGCTGTGCCGGCGACGGATCAGAATTTCTTTGGCCTGCTTTTCATTTGCATCTGCAGCCAGGCTATGACGGTTATATGACATTGTCTGAAATATAAAAGCAGTGGTCACATTCTGAAAAACATAACATCAAATGTGCTGAACTATACGCACAATGCAAAACAGGCTTTTTGCTTTAATAAGTATCATAAATCCTTGTGAACAAAATCATTCTGCAGATGATTAAGAACAAGAACAGTAATTATGCCAGCATTTTTTTAGTCATCTGCTTCACAAGCACCTGTTTTGTTTGGATTTTTTTAGCCTGCTGATATTTATAATGAAAGAGAAATTGAAAAATGCTGGCTTAATACAGTGTTTATCCCTGCATTGTACTAGCTCAGTTGATATGTCAACAGAAGATGCACATTTGAAAGCGATAAGATGAGTCACCTATGGGGAGGTCATTTTTACCTCCAGCAAGCTGAAGCTTGCTCCACTTTTGAATGTTTTCCAAGGGCTCAGGCATTCAGACTACTTAGCCACAGGAGGGTAAACATGAAATGTCCTTTTGCTTTTATTTCACAGTTTTTCCAGCTCATCACCTCTGCTCTTAATACAAAGAACTTCACAACTGGAGGCAAATGGGAAATCTAATCCCCCCATATCAAGAAGCGACCAAAATACTGATTCAAGTGGACAGTGTCGGGTTGGATTTGCACCTATGATCCTTTTTTAATAATGTAAGTATATTGCAGGTAATATGACAAAATCATTAAGCTTTATCAATAGTATAATATCAAGTAAGCTATTTACATAAAAGAGTATGAATATGTTGCTGTACATATGATAGGACATGGATTCATAGGTAACAGAAGTAAGTAACAGCATTAATCATTATGCTCTGGTACAGCAGATGTACTAGCCCAAAGATATGTTAGGAAGGTAATCAGTATATTTAAAGAGTAGTGGGGTATTTAAGTACACAAAACTTCATTCTTACTCGGTGTCGTATTTGATAGAGATTCTTTGTTAATATTTCCCGCATATTTTCCATTTCAGTGGGAGAAAGTGGCTTTATCTTTCCTTCATGATATTCACTGTGGCAGGATAAAAAAAGGAAAAGAGAGAAGAGAGAGAGAGAGAGAGGAAGAATGTTTTTATTTTTATGACTGGGAATTACATTTGGATTACTTCCTTTGTTAGAGTTGGAAACAGCATTTCAAAAGAACTGAGGAACAGGTGAAAACAGCATGTAGGAATGAAATCTTGATCTCATTTCAGTCAGTGGTAAGGCTCAAATCTCAGTCTCCAAAATTTGATATAAATTACATTAAACTGTAAATTTGATTAAGGTACTTTTCAAAATGCCCCTCAGGCTTCCCTTATAGCTGTTCACAGCAGATGGGCAGGCACTGGTTCAAACCCAGCTCTGCTCTACATGGCAAATCAGTGTTCCCGTGAGCAGCTGCCAAGCACAGCTCACCAAGCACTTCATGAGTGAGCTGCAGGCAAAAAGCTCCCGTTTCATATTCACTTACTGTTCAGGTGACAGTTGGACACAAAGTGTCCTAAGTCAAAGCAATTATCCTGCCTGCAGACTGGGCTGTGAAATAAACTACGTGACCCAGCCGAAATGCGCATCCACGCTGGCACCGCTTGCTTACCTGAGTGATACTGACGACGGGACCTTGCTTATCATTCCGCTCTCTGCCATCTCAATCGCATGTTTGATTTCCAGCTTCTTGTATAAAGAAACAATGCTGGATTTGGGCTGGTTCTCCCGGATTAGAAGTCTTCGCAGGTATTTATTGTCAAACTTTTTAAACCTGTATATGTGGTAAACCAACCCAACCAGTTAATTTTTACTGTGCATAGTTAAGGAAAGCCAATATACTGTAGCTAATGCAATTGTGAAGGAGTTTATTCCCTGGGAATGTGTCTGTTCATATTAACAGCCTACTGCTCAGTAACATTAAAAAGGGTCAAGTTCATCTTTGCTTCAGATAGATAGTCTTAACGTGTGTTTTCACTAAGATGTTAATGGACAGTCTCTCCAGCAGCAACCTTTAACTTTTAGGTATTCTGTGTTATTAGACAATATTATTTTTAATTCTCCATTTTCATCAAGACAAAGAACATTAAATATTTACTGTAATAACAAATAAAAGGTCTAAATTTGCACTGACTGCTTCTTCTTTGAAATTTTAGCCTGCTTTTGTAAAACTTTGCAAGTTCTCCCTTCCTCTAAAGCAACTGCAACCCTCTTGGATGCTTAGTGAAAAAATATTGATTACAGCTGGAGTGAATTTGTTTGTCAGAAAATATTTTGCCCTCTGGCCATTTTGAAATTATTCTTGAATTTGCGTCTGAAGGTCATGAAGAAGTGGGACCCTCCTTTGCTCTGTAATCTGTTAATTAAAGATCTCACAGACTGGAGGAGAACTAGGCTGAGTAAAGTTGTATCCATGTCATGCATCTGTCAGGAGACTGTCCTCACTGCGTTGCCCTCAAAGTCATTTAGAGAGGGCTCTTCTCAGCCCTTCCTGCTGGTGCTATTCCTCTTTGCATAAAACACTTTAATTCTTGTTGGAGCAGTGCCTAGGAGGTGGGTGAGCAATGCCCATGCTTTGGGTCTAAAGGATTTGGGTGTGAAAGAGTGTGCCGCTGAGAAATGGGAGTAAGATCCAAACCAATGATGATGACCCAGCAGCTAAAGTGAAAACATGAATTATTCAGGTATTGCTGGTGATAATCTTTTTAACTGATACTAAAGTCTTAAACAATACCATCAAGAACTGTGGAGCTGCCTGCCATTAGGATCTTTCAGGCACCTCATGCCAGCTGTGCCTTGACCTTTCTAGAGAAAGTTCCAAAGCTTTTGTATGTTTCCCATCAAATAGGGAACTAACCCCTCACTTAACACCACAGAGACATACAATTTGCAGGAAGAAAGATGGATGGGATGAAACACTCGGCAGACATACAGGAAATGCTCTGAAACAGTCAGAAACAGGGAGAGGACACACACCCTCAGAAGGTACCACACTTTACCCCGGGATCAGAGGGCTCCCTTTCTTCCCAGCTGGAGATTTTGTTCTACATGCTTGTGGTTTAGTAAGAAGACATTGTTTTGCTGCTTTTCCTTTGTAACCCACATGTTCTAAAAACAAACATCCGCTTTCAAGAATAAAATGCTGAAAATGAAATCTGATGCCCAACAGCCTTCACTTGCTGCTGCTGAGCCAGTTCAGCCTCTCCTGTGTGACAATGAGTTTTAAATGCCATTCTTACTTATCTCTCCAAAAGTTGTGACCCCAGTGTCCACACACGTCTTCAATTCCAGTCTTCACGTGGTCAAAGAACTAAAGAGAAATGTTGGTTTATTACATAAACTTGCAGACATCACTTTGCTTGCCCTCAGAAATTACTAGTTTCTAACTTACTTCAAAACAGAAATGCCTGGTCAGAATTCAGGATGATGCTTCAGTTTAACTAAATACAATCTAACCAAACTCAGAGACGGACTCTGTTTTGTTCCCCTGGAGCTTCCTTAGCTCATAGCCCCAAAAGGACAGAAGTTAGTTGTTAATTTCCTCAGTGTCAATCTTGCTCAGCTCCTACCTGAATCTGAAGGTTTTTCCTGTATTTTCACTTCTTTTAAGTTCCCTAACCACTCTGGGCTATGCCTGGGATTTCTCCAGGCCTGACAGTGAACCAGGTATGACTTTGTGGAGGAGAAAGCCTGAGTGGGCTCCCCACATCTGCACCTCAGGATGCACAGAATGGAGCTGAGATACCCAGCATCATGCCCAGAGCTCCTACTTCAGGGAACTGTGGTCTAGTCTCACCTTAAAGCATCCTGATTACCTATTATTAGAAACACACCCTCCCTCAGCCTATTATGAATTATGAAAGAGTGAATAAGTCCACCTAAGATCTCACTTGATCCCCAGTGGCAGCTCATTTGCTCTTAATTCAAGCACCATAGCAGGGGTCTCTCAAACTCAGGGGAAAATCCTGGTAGATATGTCCAAGTGAACAACTCTAAAAGGATGTACTTTTAGATGCCTAGACTGACTTCTTTGCTGAGTGTGGTCCTTATTCCTCATTTTTGGAATTTCAAGCCACCTGCCACAGGTATGCTGCAAGGAGAAATACATTCAAGGATATGCATGGCTAATAAACTGCAATAATTGGAGACACACATGTACCAAATAGAAACCCATAAAGAGGCTGATGTGAGAGTTAAGTAAGTTTAAGAGTGTGTTTAGTAGGAGTTTGCATTTGTTTGATTAGATTTAACTCAAATGCAATGTAATGTGATTAAATTGGCAAATGTTTCCTAATGTAGTCAAGGTCTAAAATAACATGTCTCTCATATGTCAAACAAACTACAGAAAGTTAATTTACCTCAAGAAGTGAACAATTAAGAAAATGAAGATGCCAAAATAATGGTATATATTAATGCTGATTTTGGTAATTGCCAAAGGTTAAATATAAGCTTACAGTCATTGTGCTTATAACAGCTATCAAAAAGAAATCTAAAAGAGTGTGTCCCTCTCTGTAACACTGTACACTGAACCTTTGTCTTACTGAAAGCCACTAGGAATTTCATCTATACGACGGTTTCATCTACAACACTGAAGCTGCCACATACCCTGTTATAAATTTCTTCACTGACAGCAGGCTGCTTTTTATTTGACCTTTTGACATCAAGAAACTCCACCAGTGGACGAATTGTTATTCCCTGTGAAGAGAAAAAAAAAAAAAAAGGCAAAGAGTTCTGGGTTGGGTTTTTTTCTCCCATGAACGTAAAGAATAAACAAAGCCTTTAAGTCTTTTCCATCTCTGTCAGAGCACTAAGAATGGCAGTGGATACCTTTTTAGCTCTGGATACCTTTTCACCTTCCTAACCCCAAAATCCAGCCTGACACAATAATTATAATAGCAAATTAATTCACTCTTGTGATTAGCAGGTGTTCCACTTAGCTATGAAGTCCCTGTCAGCACACAAACTCCACTAATGCAACAGAAGGGTGGAAGGGGCTCCCTAGAGCTAAGAGTTCCAAGAGGGGCACCCTGACCAACCCCATCAGGAATATGTCACTTACCCTATGCATAGTATTTTAAAACTTTTTTCAATTCTGTTCCATATTAGAAAAGCCCTCACTCGTTTTCTGAATTAATAAACAGATGCCCCATCATTCCAAAGTAAACATATAAAGTCCTCTTTTTTAGTGATTACTTCCAAAACAGGTACTCAAAGATCTGTCAACAGTAACACTAAAAATGCTATTCACGGTCATGACACTAAGACTTTTTGTGTCCTTGCCTGATTATTCTCAGAGAAAGAACAAAAAGTTTTGGCTATCCCAGAATGATATAATCGTTTTGAACAAGTATTTGTGGAAGAATTGACATAATTTGTTTATTTGTATAGGTGCACTGACACATGGGAGAGGAATGAATCTCTCGTGGTGTTGAGATCAGTCCCTACTGTCCCAGACAATCAGGTCACATATTTCTTTTCGTAAATGAATCGAGCTTTATCTTAAAAGCAGTTAGGTTTCTTTGCCCCATTGCTCATACTGGAACACTCATCCTGAACCTCATTGTTCTAATAATTAGAAAGCTGCTTCTTAATTGCATCGTGGTCACTTTGTACCACTTTGTTCTTGTGCCAACATTTGTCTTTTTAGTTTAAACAGTGTTCCTCCTTCTCTTCTCTAGTGTTCACTCCCTCATATAAACAGTAATTATATTCCCTCTCCTCCTTCATTTTGCTAACGCCAAGGCATCCTGGTCTCCTGTCACACGACAGGCTTACCAGTCCCACGATCACTCTAGGACACGACACTATTCTTTGATGGAAATACGTGTCTCAGTACCTCTTAAGGTCAGATTTGCCTTTCTTCTGTCCCCACTGTACTGGTGGCTTAAACTCTACTCTGTTATCATTAGTACACCTGTGTCTTTTTCCCCTTTCTATTTTTTTTTCCAAACAAAAGGTTCTTATTACATAAGAGAAATCCCTAGTAAGAAAGCCCTAGCAAGAACACATTTGCACTTATTACTGTTAAATTTCATTCTGTTTCTTTCATATTGGCCCTCAGTTATTCTCTTCTTTCTACATGATACCACATCTCGCTGTCGCTCTGAGAACACCTTCCAAACTCTGTCATCAAGAAATATCAGCAACAAAAGACTGCTCCTTTAATGTGCCATGGTCAATAATGAGAATATTAAACAAAACCATCCCTAGGAACCATCCTTGAGGAATTCCATTTATAACATCTTGTCAGCCTATTATCTGACCAGGGTGGTTGAACACTGGAGCAGATATCCAGGCAGGCTAGGGAATCTCCACCCAGAGATATTCAGAACTTAACTTGACATGGCCCTCAGCAACATGATCTACCTTTGAAGGTGGCCTTGCTTCGGGCATGGGGTTGGACTAGAGACCCCCAGAGGTTCTTTCTGACCCAAAGGACCACACGCTTCTATTTCCCTTTATAGAAGAAACTGTCAGCTCCTTCCTCATTCACTTTACAATCATCCTAATGTCAATCTAAACCTCAGTTTAACAAGTAATTAAGCTAACAATCTCCTATGTAGCCCTCTCCTGACGGAGCAGGAGTCGGACCCAGAGAAACAGTTGAATCTCAATATGAGCATGGTCATTCTCCCATATTATCAATATCTTCTTGTCACAACACTATAAAACTATCACACTGCAACAAGGCTTTCCCACACAAGTCTCTAAAAGTTCACCTACTGTCCATGCTGTTTCTTCATC
>JAVJGI010000014.1:68425889-68447384 GCA_035590275.1 Ibycter americanus
CTCTTCAGGCCAGTCCACCCCGCTTCTTGCCTCAGCTGCATCTGGGTTCCTGGCTTCTCCTCCAACCAGTCTCTCCTCATTCAGACCCCCTTCTTTCCTCAGCTTTTCCTGGGGTCTCTCCTACATCCCTAGACTCTTCTTCATCCACTGACTCTCTTCACCCAGTGCTCCTCCTCTACTGGTGCTCTTCCTCTTCTGGGTTCCTCAGTGCTATTTAGCTACTTAGCCCAAACAAGCCACAGCTGTACATCAGCCAACCCACCACACCAGAAGTAAGCCCACAACTGTATATTATCAATGTTGATTAACCCTCTACACTCTCCCCCAAAGATTTTACAATAGTCCAGTTAGATGAGATTACTCTAGAAAATAAACTTCCTTATCAAAGAGTAATACCAGGTTTCTCTTTGGTAAACCATGTTGCATTTCATAACACATTTCATTTACTTCCAAATTTTAAATTATTCTATCCCTCAAAATCTCACAGCTTACATGCTAAGGTCAACTAGCTGACCTCCAGCTGCTCCAGCCACCTCTTCCCCTTTCCCAAGGACAAGCACACATACTTGCTACTTCCCATGGCACCTTTATCCATGTAAAAGGCAGGCTAAAGAAATATCTTTTTTCTCACAGACCTGAAATTCTACGTACAAGCCTCTCACATCTCTCTCACCACTCTGGATAATGACTAGACTGACATGTTTATTTGAGGGGCTCAGCCGCCTCTACATTTTGCTGGTTTTAGTCACTTTCCTCTCTCTTGGTCACTCTTGACCAGCCTCCATGGCCAGATTGACACCAGAGACAAGTTCTTCACATTCTTCCACAGACCTGGTGCTTTTGGATGGATGTCCAGCTGGTTTGCAACATCACTGCCTAACATCCAGACTCAAACACTCCAGTTCACCTCTCAGTGCCCTCAGTGCCTTCCATCCCCTGCTCACTGTGCACCGTATCCAACACCAAACTCCTGAGTAAGTGCACAACTTCAAATATTCTAGCAAGGAATTAGTGCTAGGGCTGTACACAGATTATCTTTTATCTCTGCTCCAGCCTCACTAGGTCTTAAATGCTTAATACTACTTATATGTTAGCATAAATACTTAATATCTGGCATCGTTTTGCTACCTGTCTGTGGTCCGCGTAGCATTTTTCTTATTAAACTATGACCGTGGACAGTACTTTCAAGTATGATCCTTCCAGTAAGTTAGGACATTTGTTTTTCTACCCACTGCTTATTTACAGCATGTCTGAGACACAAGTAGTCCAGAAGAGGAAAAGCATTACCTGAATGAAAACAGTAAAGAATATCACCACGATAACAGCAGTGATGAACAATTTCTTCCTGGGAAACACAGCAGGAGGAAGCAGAAATACAAGTGAAAAACAAATAGCTCCTCGGAGGCCTCCATAGGCAATAATAAATTGGTCCTTAAAAGTGAGAGGAATTGTCCGGAAAACATTAATGATCTGAGTCAGAACAAAAACACCTGAGGGAACAAAACAGAAATACAAGGAGGAGGGAAAAAGAGGGAAATTAAATTACACAGAAATCCCTCACAATGCTACTGTTTGTTTTAAAACATTTCTATTTGCTTTTTACCTATATCATTGAAGAAATGTTACTTAGCAGCCTGAAAACACCATGAAAGAAAAAATTAAAATGCCTGAGGAGCATCATCCGAAACATATTTAGTGAGCTACCTACCTCAGGTCAGCTGGATTTAGGACCTGAAGCAGCTAACTGATCTCCACAAGACAGCTATCTGCTAGACTCTGCACCTCTGGAACAGCAACAATTCTCTGTGTCAGTGTACACCAAGACTCCTAATTATTTTTTTTAATAGGATTTGGGGTGCTTTTGAATACTTTGGCTTGTCACCTCCGTCAGTCTGTGCTTTGAACCTTGCAAACTCCTATTCACTCAGTTTTACTTGCACAGACAGGAAGGATGCAGGACTGGGGATGGAGAGAGAAGATGCCAGCACATGCTGGTGTACCAAAGCCAAGGACTCCAGGGATATGACACACCAGAGTAAAGGTATAAAGGCAGGTGAAGGGAGCAAGCATGGGGGCCAGGAGCTGGGGGGCAGTCAGGCTGCTTGGCTGCTTTTCAGCATAAGGCATTAATTGTGGGGTTTCAGGAGCAGGAGGGAAAATAGTCCAGATTTCTGCACTGGGGGGAGACTTGGGAGCTGGAAGTAGAGGTGCAGAGGCAGGTCAGCGCATGAGCTGCCTTTACACACAGAGGGACCAAATAATTACAGCTGAAACTGGGGCGAGGGGCAGGTTTAAGACCTACAAGACTGAACTGGTCTCAAGGTAAAAGAGAAAGAGCTAGTACTGCAAACTCAGGAGGGCTCAGGCAGTTTCTTTTAGGAATTTTTTCTTCACCTGAACAACACTTCAACTACAGCGTTTCCTGCTTTGATGCTATTTATGCCAATGACTGGGAAAATCCCAAAGCTAGTAAACATAAATTAAAAAAAAACAAACCACAACCCATTTAGTTGTTGTACAACTGCTAATTCTTTTAAGCAAAATTTTCTTATTTGTAAATAAATGTTTACTCAAATATATGTCCTCTGAGTAACAAGCGGACTGCCTCTGACTTTAGATGGGCAGGATTAGGACCAAACAGAGTTTTGGGTTCCATCTGGGGGGAAGGTAGAAGCTGACCCTGCAGTCTAGGACACCTTACAAATAAGAAGACCGTTGTACAAGCTGATGGGACCCTGCCTAAATTTTGGCATTTTCTGCTTGAGAAGAGGTAAAAACTTTTCACTTGCAAAAAATACTGACACGTAGTCTGAGACTTACCCAGTGCCCTCCAGATTAAACAGAAAAGGAGGGTGAAGCTAACGAAGGCCCAGTTCCACTCATGGTTCTTCCCAACTGTCGACACTCCCATGAAGATGAAGATTAAGGTCTCACTGACACTGCTCAGCATCTTCATGAAATATTTTATAGTCGTATAGGATTTTTGAGAAACATTTTCCTCCACGTATTTATTCATGGTCATGGCACAAGCTGTAATCCTGAAAGGCAAACATTAACTTGTATTTCATTGGCTTGATGGTTTTTTAGCCTCTCTCATTTATGCAGAATATTATTCACTTTTCCACAGTCATCTTTAAAATACAAAGATTAACTTATTCCATAACCAATCTCAAATTTATAGACTTGGTGAACCTACAGTTTTGGGCACGAGATTTTTTTTTTCCGCAGTGGGGAGTTTTCTGAGAAGACCAGTACATGGAGAGTTTTGTCACATACTAAAATCCCCATGATCTGTGCAGAGGTCACCTCAAACTCTGTGTTTTGAAAGAGGCAGAGTGGAGGAGAGCCAGGGGCAGCCCTGGAAAACAGGGATTGCTGCTTCTATTGCTGCTGTGGGACATCAGACAGGATGGCAACTGCATGTCCTGGGACAGGGCTTCCCTCCCTTCCCATCAGCTGTTGTCCCACCAAACCACTCCCCTCTTCAATGGCAGTGACAGTAGCCAGCTCCTCTTTCCAGGCAAAGTAAGCAGCAAGGCTATAGGTAATTCATCATCCTCCACTACTTAGGCCACTACTTGCTTTGCCTGTGCATAGGGCTGAACAGGAGAAAACCACCACCAGAAATCATGCTGGTGCTGTTGCACATTTAAAGCACCTACAAATGAATGAAACGGGTGTCTGGGCTGATACATGAGACGTGTGTACTGTTAAGTAAACCTACATGTCCGTGCTCTAAGCCTGTGTTAGTTAAGTAGTTTCTTAATCAGCAGGAAGAGCAAAGAATGACATTAATGGCTGCATGTCACTTGCTCAGTACAGCTGTCTATGGTGCAGGGATGGCTGAGGACCACTCAGCTACAAAGTTTATCGATTTAGGGATAGTTAGCAGAGCTGACTGGAGGATAACCTCAAAGTGGTGCCTCAGTGTAGAGAAGCACAGTCTGAACTGCCTAATAATTATCAGGGTGGGCAACTAAGGCAAGATGCATTATGAAATAGATGTCACTCCTTGTCCTATTATCTAAGGCAAAAACATGTCTTCTCTGATTTCCCAGTTAAAAATATTATACCTACCCATGTACATACCCAGTCAAACCATGTACACTAAACCTAAACAGAGATGTGTATTTATGTTGTCTTTCTGAATACAGCCCATGAGGACTTGTGCTAGAGTTATTTATCCCAGTTCCACTAGTTTTTCAGTTTATAATTATTTGCCAGCATAGGGGATATTTTTTCCTACTGAAATCTCCACACCTCTCTCTCTCATGGAGGAGGATGGTAGGTTTGCCAGCATCTCTTTGGAAAAGCTGAAGAAGACTCTCCCACGTCGCATGGAGATCCCACTGCAGAAAGTCTTCTGATGACCATGTCCTGCCTCTAAGCCAAGAGCCCCATCGCTGACCAACTCAAACATCCCTGAATGTGAGTGTAAATGCAAAGGCAGACTGAGGGAGAGCTCAGAAAAAACTCACTGACATCATGAATACACGTCTAGGGTCTTTCTCCTAAAAGAAGGGATTAAAAAAAAAATAATTTTTTTTGCAAAGCAGAAGAGGAATCTCAGAACAAGCAGTAACTTCAAAAGGACCTTCATATAGTAAACTTTTAGCATTTTGCAAGAGGGTGTCCATAGCAGCAGCTGAGGCTGTAGTCACTGGAAGACCCTGAACAGGTTTCTGCTAATTAATTAAAGTTAGTTTTGTCCAGAAGTTACCTTCTCTTATGTGAAGCCAGCATGGCCTGCTTTGGAGGACAATGGCCAAGATCTGAAACATAGTTGGAGATCTCTGATCCCATCAACACATCCACATCCCCAAAGTGACTGGGCAGCATTACTTCTGTGGGACAAATCTGGGAGGACACACGGACACTGGGAGAGGACACAGGGTACTTTGCTGACCTTTGTCAAGCAGCACACCCCCTGTAGGCACATCAGGGTGAATAAAACCCAGGGAAGAGGGTCTGATATGGGGACAGATGCAGTCTGACGGGGCAGGTGGTGGCTTACAAATACAGGTGGAGAGGGTTTGCTAGCAGAACAGTGCACCTAACCTGGCCTTCACCCTGCATTTTCATCCACCTACAATGGATGAAAGAGGCAGATCTAGTCAGCAAAAAATACAATGTCCATTGCCATGCATAAACTAGCTCCAAACCTAAACAAACTCCAAGACTAAGATGGAAAGCTTGACTAAAACTATGCCAGGCCCCCATGGGCATCTAGCACTGGCATAATTGTCAGCTCTCTCCTCATTGTCAGCTGATTTCACCACAGTCTGGAAGAGAAAGATCCTCTGTGGCCCAAGAATAGCATGGTGTCTGGGAAGCAGAGCTCATCATGGGTACATGGGATCCACCACGGAAGAAAAGATGCAGATTTCGTATGCACACAAGCTTCCTCCTTCCAACACTCAGCAGTTTAGGTAACATTTTTAGTTTGAGCATGTGGTTGGGACAACAGAGGTCCCGCATTTTTGCCAATACTGACAGACTGCCAATGCTCTTCACAGGTCTCCTCCTGTTCTGATCTTACAGTTGCCCAGACTGGGGAATTGTCATAGATCCCACCATACACCCCAAAAACATATGTCTGCATATGTCAGGAAGAAAGCAGGAGAGGACCTGGGCTGTGCGTGGATTTTGTCCTGACAAGGACATACACCCATTCTCAGAAGCTGTCAAACATTCCCAGGTTCTTCAGTTTACACGTAGTTCTGGTGACCAACCTCAGAAGTCTATGTGAAGAAAGGTCTCAAATCGACTTAACACTTTCACCCTCCAGAACTCTCATATTCCGTGGCAAACCAGCTCTTCACGAGCTACGGGCTGCACCGACAGACCTACAAATATCTCAGGTTACATCCCAGGTCGTGACAGCTCTCCTCTGCGTGTGCTGCTCAGCTGCACAAGTATAACAAGTCCAATGCATCCCAGCTACCCCCAGCCGATTTTGCACTCAGTGGAGCTGGCAAGTGCAGGGGAAGCAAATGCAATATAGCAAGAACGCAGCCAGCAGGCTGCAAAACAGCCATTTCCAGGGCCGCGGTCATTTCAGAGTCTCAAAGCTGCAGCTCACTGCCCAAAGCATTAGGGTTGTCAGGTCTGCATCAAAGACACAACAAAACATTCAGTACTATTTACTGTCTTCTTAAAATAAATATTTTTCTTTATTATAGTCATTTAGGAAAGCCCTGCAGCTTGGAGAGCGGGGAATCATGCTCTGGACATGGTTTGTTTTTGGATCCTGAGGTAATGGAGACACTGTAAATAGATGTCCGATATGAATCTGTCACCAGATTAATCAGGCTCTTTGCAAGCTGTAATTTAAAACACCTACCATGCTTAACCACTAGAATTTAAAGGGACAACACTCTTATAATATTATTCTCAGTCACATTATGCATTCATTCAATTAGTGTCAACTAATTGATGAGTTGGTTCACCAGTATAATAAATAGTGCTGTACATTATTTGTTACTCTTCAGGTAAGTAATAATCCACAGCCTATCACTGCCCATTTTATGAATCTGGTATCTCTTCAGAGTACTTTTTTACGTTAGAAAAAAGCCTGTTGAAGTGTCTTTAATTTGAAAATGATATGGCAATATAGAGTTAGAATTTAATATACAACCAATTTCCTTAAATATGCAAGATTTTATATACATTATTATAATGTGTTCTTCCAAAACTAAATTTTTACTGTCACCTAATCTAAGCAAAAGCTTAGGTGTGTTTTATTTTACATTTCTCATCCACATACTTTAATTCTGGCTTCCACTTCTCTGACCTGTGGTAGTTGCCTTGGTCAAGAAGGGGAGGGAAAAAACAGTTAATTGCAATTAACCTGCAACCTTCTGTGCTTCTGAAGAATAAAAGTCCTCCTGTACAAACAGTACAGTTTCTGTCATGACTGCAATAAACTAGGCCACTGGGTTCAATCCTCAAGTTTCCTTGACCTACTAAATTTACAGTAGTTTCAATGTTTGTTCCTTTCAGCCTGCTAATTCACTGCGGGGAAAAAAAAAAAGAATTAAAAAAGAAGAAACATATATTAATAGTTCTGCTGCTTCACAGCCTTTATGAGAAATTAGTAAGGAGAAAATGCAGCATTATAGTTAGAAATGGAACCTATCAAATAAAGTTCAGAATCACATCTGTACATTTTACACCCGTGATGTGATTTAAGCCCAGCTCTAACTACAGTAGAAGCCCTTTCCTCTCCTTCTGAAGAGGGCTTTCTTACCGCAGCTCACAGGGACATGGTTGAATCCCTTCACTATTTCAGCTTGGTAACCTGGTGCAGGGGTTTTACATGGATGCTTCAGGAATTGTTTGTCCTCAGGGTGAGACTTATCAGAAGAGGGACAAGCACCTTTCACTCCCCTCTATTCCCCTGCCAGTGAATTCCTCCTTGCACAGAAATGAAGCACTCTCTGTATGTCTCTTATATATTTTATAACACTGTACGTTCCTGCTCACGTCCTCCCCCTAAAGTATGGTACAGCATGTAACCACAAGGTCTTGCTGAGTATCTTTATGAACCTGGTTATGAAGGAAGTGGAATCAGTAGTTTAACAGACTGACGTGGATATGCGTGAAAAAGGGGAGAACAGGCAATTATTCCCTATAGGCTGAACTATAAATGGCCATGGAAGCACCTATGAATTAATGAATAAACAATTCAGGTGGTAAGGGACACTCCAAGGTCATTTGGTTCAACTATATGCTCAAAGGAGGCTGACTTTGAAGTCAGACCCAAGCAATCCTGCCATGAGTCATTTGCTGCAGGAAACGACAGGGAACTCAGTACCGGTGCGTGTTGCACTGTGACACACAGCAAAATAGTCTCTGCAGTTCAAAGCCCAGCAAAATGTGAAAAGCACGGGGTAGATTTACTCCAAGGGGCTGCAGAGATTACAGGAGCTCTGAGGCCCTCAGCAGCACTGCTGGGAGGGGGCACGCTTTATGTCTCGTGACAGCTGAGACACTACATGGCTGCAGAGAGCCCATCCTGCTCCCCTTGGGTGTCACTGATGTATCCAGCACCCTTAGCTATTACAAAACACGTCTAGAGTCAAAAAATATATGGGACATTTTAAAGATAACTTCGTTGCTACTGTGCTGTTGGAGGGAAATAATACTTTGTGTTTCCTCCTCTGTTTTGCACCCATGCAGGGGTCACTGTTACAAATGAAAAGGAAAAGGCTGTTAGTGCCACGGGGAGCACTGGTGCGCTGGTTGCAGGCACTGGCATGCGGTGGGGTCCACCGACTACCAGCAGACCTGCCATGCCCTTTCCACTGTATCCTGGATGCAGCATGTCCAAATCAGTATTTTCATGCACACTGCCACAATTTTTTCCATGTACAGTTTAGCCACACATTTTGGTTTAGAAGCCCTTTAAGTATTTGATCACAGGATGTCAAGGACATTTGACTTAAGAAGTGGAAGAAACTAGAAACCACACAAATGCTATGAATAGAAGCTAGGGAAAGAGATGGCACATTTATGAACTCGGTCAAAGTGGATGCATATGTTACTTTATTTAGGTTCATATCAGAGAAAGAAACCCATGCAATCTTTAGCTCCTTACTTGTATTAAAGTATGAACTCCTCCCGTTCCATGGCCTGTTTCTGTTTCTATACTACTACTGAAATCATCAGCTGTAAGTTTCCATGTAAATTGCTTCCCAACCCCAGAAAAACTTACACTGGCATGACTATATCAAACCTATCTTCGCTTTCCTAAAAGATAATAATCAGTTGAAGTATTATCAAGTATTAGTGATACTCTGAAGTAACATCTGAGCTTTCATAAAAAGCTACGCTCCTAATGCCTGAATGACTCATATTTGCCACTAGAACAACAGTAAGTCATTAAAGAAGGTTGGCCTTTAAAAATACTACTTGGAACCAGAGCAAACCATTTAAGTATATCAAATGTCACAAAGGCTCTTTCTAAAGTTGAGGTTGCTACAGTACAAACAGCATCAAGCGAGAGGCTGTGCTCACTCTTTACTGAAGCCCAGGAGTGAAAAACCAGGAGTGAAAATATTTTTATCTGTTGGAAGTGGGAAGAATAATATTATTTTATACATAATGACATATACAGAGAGCATTGTAACACACAGGCACACGTATGAACATACTAAACTAAAGGGTTAAATCACCATAGGACAAGATTCTGCAAATTCTGATTCACCCGATCCTTATTGTGCTTGTAATCCAGCAGTAATTTGCCTTAATGATATGTACATTGTCTTCATTGAATGGTACTTACTGGCTGCTCACATGACTAAGTGTAAGACATAGTTTCACAATATATTGGCATTGGAAGTGAAGCCAGTTCATGAAGTTCCCAGCTACCACTCCCACTCCCTCCAGGCCACCGCTGCCCCTACATCGCTGTGGGCCACCCCTCAGCCATGCCCTTATGGCTAGTTGTAGGGTCATATGAGGACACGGGTCACCAAACTGATCTGGGTTAAAAATAACCCCACTGAAAATACAAGGGATTATTTTTAACTTGGAACATTTCAAAGATATGGGTATGGTGTGATGCCATGAACAGTTTTAGTGACACAGCTGGTGTGGTGGCAAGCTGAGAGAATGGGATGGAAGTGGGAGGGGAGAGGCCGGAAATCCTCAAGCCAACCTCGCTGCCATGCACGGTGGAACGATGCCATATGGCAAAGTTTGCAAAATCTAGTCCTCTCTGCAATTTCCTTTGGCATTCTTACTTGGGTGCTATTATTACTGAAGTTTGGGGTACTTACGCCATGATGCCCGAGAGATGAAACATTTCGGCTGTTATGTATGACAAGTAACTGTACAGGAAGACAAAGAGTGGCTCAATCACTCGGATTTTATGGGTGAAACGGGTGGTAAAGGCTGCTACAAATCCCAAAAGGATTCCAATCAATACTCCACCGATCCCCACTATAAAGAAGTTAGCAATCCCAGCGAATATGTCAATAACCTTAATTGTGCGCATCTGGCAGAAAGACTTGAACAAATTGTACAGGACCTATGAGGAAAAAGAAAGCACATTATGTTTCTGAACTCTTCTAATTTCCCTTCATGTCATTATGTTCCTCTCCTTCGATGCTGCACTTCGAATTTGTCTACCTACCTTGAACTCACTTTTGAGATATGCTATTGTTTACCTCTAGCATATTACTTGTCATCCATAAATATCAGGGAGATATACAAAGAAGGGCAAATATCATTATTCCCATTTTTGCAAACCAGACAGTTTTCTTAACCCATACTATTTTGCAGGCCAGGAGCATAGATCTATCTAATCTTTCTTTAAATTCTTTTATTCGCAGAACTTCTAATTTCTCCAAAAATGGCCATCTCAGATTTTTCCCAGAATGAAAGAAATAAAAACGGAGGAGAAAAAAATAAAGTTTCATAATCAGTGAAAAATCAGATGTGTTTGATCTACATAAGACACCAAGAGCTGCAGTACTGAACTAGACCATAGATTCATTTGTCCGGGGGCGGGGGGGGCAGGACAGTGACCACCCCAAGGAGTACAAGAAACATGGCATCCACGGAGTGCTCTTTCTCTGACTTATTAACCATTAGGAATCCAATGGTTTAAAGACATCAAATTTCAGATTTTTTCTAGAGGTTTGGATTTACTTCCCATTAAAAGACCTGTTATCATGTGTTTGTTTGCCCAGTTCAATTTTCGAAGTGTTTATAACCATCCTCAAAAAAAAAACCTGGCTCAATGGGATTATCACATTTTCTTAGCCAGAGAGCCTTTTTGTTTTACGCAGGAAACAGAATGATGGAAAGTCCACATTTCTCTAATATCCAGTATTCCAGTTACTACAAAACAGAAAATAATGGATTCAGTTACTCTTAAAGAAACCTTAAAGGGTGTCCCCATCTGCAGACTTACTTGGGAGATTTAAGAATTTTGTGGTGCTGCCATGTATGTTCCCAGCCATGTGATACCGTGATGGCTACACAGTCCCCTCATACAGATCAAAGTTTGGTCATAGGCACCTACTGCTATCACAGTGGGCTCCCAGACTAAGCCACCATGGTCATAATAAACACCTGACTAGTCATCTTGGACAGCTTGCAGGAGTTAAACCTCCACTTTCTTTTTGGACTTCTTAGTAAAGCAAACAGGTTTCTCAGAAATGTTATTTGAGAGAAAAATGTTTTATCAGTACTTGCGCTGTGCCAACAATATAGGTGTTTGAATAGTGACTGGGAAGGATTTGTCATGTTTACAGTCTTGTTCTCTCTCACATGACAGCAGGTAAGTTGTTCAGCTCTTCTTGGCCAAAATTTCATAGGTCTCACAGAGATAAAAGTTCTCACTATAGACTAATGCAAAGACACTGCCTATTATGGGTCCTTTGGGCTAAGTGAGAAGAGCGAGCTGAAAAAGAAAAGAAAAAAAATATTCCAGAGCAAGCACGAAAAAGGTTAAATCAAACCTAGCATGGTCACCAGTAATTTTCATCACAAAGCAACAAACAGAACAAGAGCAGGAGTATAAACTATTTACTTGATAACAATGATGCCCTCAGGGTGAGTCCACCTGGGGGAAGTGTCCTTTTTCACCCTTCATCTTGCTGCTCTGAGGCAGACTTCCAGCCTTTTTGCCCTGTTCCTTGTTACTATGTCCTGTGCGGGACAGGAGGGTAATGTCACAGGCTCCACTGGTTTTCCACCTGTTTTGATTTGTAGACCTTACAGATTTACATGAAGGGAAGTACACCAGAAATAAGCCTATTGACAATAGGTGTGACTTTGTTGGTCACTTTACAAGGACCTCTCAGCCTGCAGATTCCCAGGACTCTATGAATCACAGGCTGGAGAAAAAAATACTGTTGGCTTCTGTTGCTTGCAAGGACAGGAGTTTCCCTGAGTCACTTATTGAAACTTGGGACTACTCCAGAGTTGTGTTATTCTTCCAGACACCTACAGAATGTGACCTAGCAGAATACTCACTTGGTATGTATTAGAGAAGATTATTATTTTCCTTAATTAAGAGTTTTAAATAGTCTTTTTTATATTTTAAAAAGTAACTATATAAATATATATAAGGCAAGTCTCCAACGTAAGGCCACTGAGACCTGCTTGTAAAGAAGCATATAACTTTGATCTACTCAAGCAATAGCCTTTCCATAACATCACCACATCCTCTCAGTGAAGTATTCACCCTGCAAACAGAACGGAGCCTGTTGTTTCCACAGACAGACATCCCCATAAATCTCAATTCTGCTGCCGTAAGTTATTTGAAAGAAGAAAAGCAATGTTCTCCTTTGTACCTCAGATCAAAACCAGAGTGCTGTGTGTAGTAGAAGCAGCAGCTAGGACTATGGAATGTCATGAACATGATTTTAATCTCATTCCTATTGTTCTTTATTTACACTGCTGTAAATGAGATCAAAATCAGGTTCACTTCCCTTTTACTCCACAGAAGTTCAGTTTTACAGCTCTCTCGAAACTTTCAGGTGAGTTAACATCAACTCTGGTCGCATTCTGTAATTCATTTGGGTATGAGAATGGAGGGGGGGGCTGTTGGGGGTGTTCAAGTTCAAGATCTGCATTTAGTCCACGTCCGTCAGCTGAACTCGCTGAAGGTTACACCAAGGAATATTAGTCACCAATCACTTTTTATTCTTGTCTCAGAGTATATCTGCTCTTTCAAGACACTAACTGCTTATTTCATCCGTTCTCAGCTATCAGTTTTTAATTCTGAAATTACTTTAAAGCACTCTAAAATAATGTTTTCAGCAGAGGTGGAATACACATCACTGCTGTTGTGTTTTCTAACGTGGGAATAATATTATTGTAATGACACTGGCTCCTTCTCTGTGATTTTAAGCCCAGAATTGGAATTTGAACTAAACACTCAACTTCAGCTGTGACCTTGCTACTTAATATCATTGTGCTAGTTAGCACTGACCCAGTCTTTCCGTAAGGTACCAACTGTGAACAAGAAGCCAACTGGCAAACATTGTCCTCAGTCAAATTCAAGCTCCAAAATTCCATCAGTGGGGGAAAAGGATCATCCAATTGCATGGGCATATCGCAAAAACTATCAGGCATGAAAGCATCTGAGAAATGCAGCAGAGCTGAGATTCCTGAGAAAGTACACATCGCTTTGTATCTGAAATGAAGGTGTGGTAGCACATTTTCTGAAAAGGGAAAGCATAGATGACGCTGCTATCCTAATAAAAGCTTTCGTTAGGAGCAGCCAGGCAATGCAAGCGGGATAGCAGGAAGAAGGGCTTAAAGTATTTAGAAAGCACGTTTACTAAAGCCACGCTGTTCTGCATTGCCCGTCTGTGTAGCCCCTGGGTTTTTTGATACTGCAGCGGCTGTAGGAATTAGGCAGCTTCCGTGGATGGCCAGCCTGCGTTCAGCTGCCCTCCTGCTTCATCCCCGCATCCCACCGGAGGCACCTGCCGGGGTAGGTGGGACACAAGGGCTCCAGCAAATGGAAGCTGGAAGGTGCTGAGCTCTGCCTGGTAGCTAGTTTCACCAGCTGTCTGGGTAGCACAGGGACAGAGGAAGGGACAGTATTCACAAAACATCGCCTCCTTTGAGCGGATAGCTGCGTAACCCTGGCAGTAGCACGGCAAGGAGTGAGCTGGCAGCGCTGCCTTGGGCAGGGGTGATGAGGTCCTCTAAGGGCACTCCACAGGGGTGGGGGTGGGGGGATGGGGGGTGGGGGCTGTGTGACAGCCTGGGTCCCATTTTAAGCATAATCACATGACTGCAGGTGTGCAAAATCATAACAAGGACCATTAGCAGACCAATGCTTAGCACGTGGAAACTACCTGACCTCCTGCCAAGTGCTGCCTTTAAGCGATAGCTGGGGAACAAGACCAAAGGTACTCTAAATTCCTTCCACTCCTTCATGAATATATGTATGGCCAGTGTGCTACTGGGCTGGCCCTGCAGGTCCCTCAGAGTATCTGCCCTGTGTTAGGGGCATCTGGGCCAGCGTGCCGTGAGACAAAGAAGGCAATAATGACGCCTGCAGGACAGCCATGCATCATGGTTATTAAATTGCCATGCTAGCGCCTATAAAAATGGTGTTTTGGAGTAATTTGCTATTGGGCAATGGCACGCATGAATACTTCCATCATCAGGACGCCGTGTTTTCCTAGCAAATCTCGCTGGATTAACTGCTGCTCCAGTGGAAAGGTGATTGATTTTGTGATTGGAAAAAATGATTGTGGTTGGAAAAATCCACCCCAAAAAAGTTTTACATTAACATAAAAACAGACCTTTTTCCCCAAAAAAAACTTGTATAAAAAGAATTCCACCGTATGAGTGGCCAGTAGAAGTGAATAGAGACAGACACAGCTACGGACGAACTGCTAAGCCTTTTGAAACTCAGTATGTACACCCTCTTATTTTCAGGACTGGCTTAAGTACCAGTTTAATAATGGCAGCCAGTTTCAGCTGTAAGCTAATGAAAAAAGCTAGGCTTTAAAGCAAGCTCATAAGAGAGGATGCAATTCAGCTGGCTGGATAGCAACAGAATCAGGTAAAGCATGAAGCAAAAGAGAAAAAGAAAACAGCACTCCCACAGACACAAAAGAAATTATCAATACCAAGGGTCACATTAGATGATGAGATATACATGCATTAAGCAGGTGAGGCAAGTCCTAGAAAAGTGGAAAACTGAAGGACAATTGTACATAGAATGGGACAGGAATAAGAAGCCAGTGACAGAGACAGGAAGGTAGGGGCCCAGTTCATGAATCTTTCCGATCCTTCTGGCATATGAAAAACTGGACCTCTGTGTCTCACAAAACAGCATGCCAGGACACAGCTGTCACAGGCAGGATTTCAAGTAAGGCATGGATAAATGGGAGTAACGTCCCAGCCACGGTGTCATCAGGTACAAGTGAGGAGCATCGGGGGTGTTAATGGAATTTGCAGATTGCTGTCCTCAGGTCAGCACCACATACCCAGTTCAGCTGGTTAATGATTAGAAATTACTGCTTCCAGATGGCTGTCCTATCTCACCTGTAGCCTGGGAGAAATGTATTGGTGGTCTCAGGGCAGTTCCAATTGGATGGGCACATGCAAAAGGCTAGCATCAGCCGGGTCCTGCGCCAACTCAGTGACTTGCCCATTCTCCCCATGAACATGCTGGGACACCCCACATCGACCTGTTTCCCTCTCCTGCCCAATGACATTTCTGCAGGCGAGGAAAAGCTCCAGTTTCTGATTACAGAAATAACAGAATTCAAAAATACAGAAACTAAAGAAAACAGGTAGTAAAATCCCTAGAGCAAATATGTTACCATTACACCTTACTCCGGTACAGTAAGACTACCATAGTTTCTGAATCTCAAGTTCAGAGAATTACATAAACACATTAGCACTTCTTGACTTCCATCTATTAGCAAGCTGTAATAACCAGATACAAAGCAATATAATGGAGTGACGTGCAAACAACCATTTATCATTTTCATCAGCTAATCATTTACCAAGTAACTTACCACAGTTATAGCATCATTCAGCAAAGACTCTCCAAACACCAGGATGTAAAGCTGCTCGTTGACATGAATATTTTCAAAAACAGCTAACACCGCCACGGGATCCACAGCTGAAATGAGGCTGCCAAAAAGCAAATTCTGCAGCAATGTGATATCAGTCAAACCAAATGCACTGATCTGGCAAATTCCATAAAGTGAAATTCCAATGCCGATGGCATTCCAGAGTGTGCCCACCACAGCATACCAGAATATGGTACCGAAGTTCTCAAAGAAAAGCCGAGTTGGCATAAAATATCCAGCGTCGAGTACAATGGGTGGTAAAAGATACAGGAAAAAAACATCACTGTTCATTACAGGTGGGGACTTCTCCTCTGCTCCAAAAATAATCCCACCAAGAAGCAATCCAACCAGAATAAGGAGACAGCTTTCAGGTACTATTGAGGGCAACTTGTGATAGAGATGAAAGCCTTCAAAGGAAATTCAAACACAAGAAAGTGAAATGGTTATCTGTACAGAATCCAAAAGATTATTCTGGATTCTGTTATCTTAGTTTCTATAGGAAACAAACAGCAGTTGCGGGGCAATTTCATTTTCATTGCAAAGACTGAACTGGACAACCACAACAGGTCAAGGCAAATGTGTCGGCTAGGATGGTTAATTCAGTTAATTTAGTGGAGAGACAATTCAATAGCCAGACGTTTCAGTTAATAGCTAGGCTGGCTGGGGCAACTGTGTGCAAGCGTTCTGTTTGTGAAAGTGCGACATTTTTTGCAATGTGAAATCCTCCAGAAACAAAATCCAAACGCTGTTCTAGGGCAAATTACATCTTGCTAGAGAAAAAAAAATTTCATACTAACCACTCCTTCCTCCATGTACAGCTTCACAAAGGAGTTTAAGGAGTACATTAATTTCATTTTTACAAGTCTTCTAGAGTCTCGATGCTAGGGAGGGGAACCAGCATGTGACCTGCACCCAGTCACCCATGGTCGCTTCCCCAGCCACCATGAGGAAGCATTTACAGACACAATTATTCTCTTAATTTTAGCAGAGCCTCCAAATTAATTTCACCAGAAGCAACATGTTTTCCATAAAGTGACAATAAGTTGTAGCTTTTATTATTATGCTTGTTCTTCTGTATTATATGAATTGTAGTAGTGTCAGGAGTCTCTCATACAAATCTGTGCAAAGTACTGACAGAATGAATAAAACCAGTTCTGAATGAGGATTTAATGGTTGAATGTTCCTCAGCCTACAAAAACTCTTGAAGCCATGCAGTTTTGATTTAAAGATTCCATTACTTATAGAAGTTGGCTGTTGTAAGGATAATTTTGGTAATGAATGGGAAAAGTTTTGAAGGAGCTTACTCTGGCCAATCTAATGGAACGATCCACCTTATGCACCAAGGTCACATTCCAGGTCTTGGCGATGCCAATCTTTTCCAGGCTCCTCCTTATCTATATTTGGCCCACATAATTACATAGAAAACCACCCACACCCACAAGATCCCAGAATTCCTGCCTAACTAAAAAGCATTTAAATTATTTTAAATGAGAGCTGCACGGAAACACTGGGTGTGGTAATAACGGGCGTCTATTTCAGTAGAACTATTTCAGTAAAATTCACACCTGTAGTCGAAACAGTTAAACTAATGCAAGCTTGGTATAGTTCACATCCAGTTTCCCAATCTCAGCCTTCTGTATCTTGTAAGACCTATTTTGTTAATTCTCCTTTCATCACAGATTTTTTTCCAGGTAAAAGAAAGACTGAACTTAAAATTACGAAAAAACAAATGGTTAAGAAGGACCAAGGGGAAAGCTGTTTTAATCCATAGAGTTTTTACTTACATATTCTATAACTATTAAAGCTATTTTTCAAAGCAAGCAGCTCAAGCTGCATTTTCTTCCTTTCTGGATAAATCTAGACTGTTTTTTTAATATTTAGAAACACAGCCTATGTGATTCCTTTCAAGGACTGCCAAATCTACCGTCATTCCTCGAAACCATAATCACCAATATCCTATATTGGCAGAACAGGTAATGACCCTGGAAACACAAGAATTTGTGGTTGGAGACTTGACTCTTCACCTTTCAGCCACTTCCACATTAACATTTTATGGTTTGCCTTAGTTTCTGCAGTAGCAGGACACCAAAATTTCCAGCACAGTGACTGAAGTTTCCCCTGAGTAAGTATATTTTGCTAAAAGTTTTTTTAAGCCCTTTGAAAGTATCTCAAATCATTTTTGCAATAAAAATTGAAAAGGAGGGAATTTTTGTAAATGCAGCTTTTAATGAAAGCAAAAAACATCCCAACCAGTTCTAATGCAACAGCAATGAAGTGCCCGTTGTGAATATAAAAATAAAAATCTGTTTCTTTCCTTCTTTACAAGTCATACTTTGCAAAGTTCATACCTTCTCAGAGCTTTTGGGACTCATCCTTAAAGTTAACGGAAAGGCTCCCATTATGTTCAGTGTGCTTTTTACCCATGTAAAGAGCATCAAAACTCCTGAAAGACTGCCTGCCTCCATGCAAAGCATTCAAACGTGATCAGGGACAGGCTGTGGTTCCCCATTTAAAGGCAAAGAGCTAGGATTTAGAATGCGGTGCACATCAAGTCAGGCGCAGGTGCCCTGCAGAATGAGGGTCGTCTTCCCTGCTCTGATGGATCCACAGCCACATGGTCAGGACCATCCTGGGAGCAGATCTCCTGCAGTACATGGATACTCAGATTTTTATGTTGAACCCAGGGCTACAGCCATTTTCTCCTCCTCTGACTGTGTTCTTGGGATACTGACTATGCAGTGACCCAGCTTCAACAGTGTGGAAGATGCTTACCCCCAGGCCTTTGGGCAGTAGGACAAGTGAAGTGCAAGCTCACTATTCTTCAAGCTAAAAGTCCTTAGAGCTCTGGCTTCCTACTTCTTGGATAAAATCCAGCACGCTCTGATGCTGGAAAGGACACTGAGACGTGTACTTCTGATTATATGTGAGTATTCCAAGGGACCTCTGAGCAGCTTAAAACCTTTTTTCAGGAACAAAGTGTTGGAAGGGTATCAGCTCAGTTCCCAGAAGAAACACTTCTAATCATACATTTGTGATTAAATGTAGAAGCGATGGGAATCTGGATCAGTTAGACAACATTGTGCAGGTTTAACAGCATAAGAATTAAGCAAAACTGAGAGGTAGGTAGGCTAGTCCCACTGCCTAGAGACTGCAGCATGTTTCGGGTGCACTGGGTCCCACCTAATTTACTCACAGAGTCCATCAGCATGTAACATACCTCCTATGTGGTATCACCACACAAAATAGTAAGTAAGTAGAGGTAGCCAGAAAACAACAATTTCGTTCAAGGCAATTTCTTAGATTTCAAAATGTGCCTTTGTTCTGTGCTGGAATAAAAAGCACCATGTTTCTAATGTCTTTGTGAAAATGTGCCTTGTCAAAATGTTTGAGTTCTGCTTTACAACTTCAGGTTTTCCTTTTGAGTTCTGCTTTACAGCTTCAGGTTTTCCTTTTGAGTTCTGCTTTACAACTTCAGGTTTTCCTTTCTCATGCTGTCTTTCTTGCTCCCTCTAAACCTAGCCTACAATGACATGATCACAGCCAGGATCTGAGAAACCTTTCAGGTAAATCCCCCTATAAAAATTAGCAAATGCTGGAACATTTCAGCTCCAGTGAAACTGCACTCCAGCAAAAACATATTTTTTCAAAAAAACTCATCAGGTGATAAGCAACAGAGTTTCCTTTGGGATCCTTCACACACTGTGAGAGCTGTTATTAAATGCGACCACATCTTCTGATCAACCTGCCGCTGAAAAGACCTTAGGGCTCCATTCATAAAGGTTTGCTACCCGACAATGCCAAGCGTAAGCATTCAGCGCCTAGCCCCAGAAAGGAATTTGCGATGCCAGATTAAGCACCGCAGTTTCCTGGGCAGCATGTGAGTCTCAAGGTGGATTTCACGCAGCCTGGCACGACAGGGGTGAGATGCCTGTGCTGCCCAGCAGGAAATACTGGGGAGAGGAATGCACGGAACAGCCTCCTCTCTCACAGGGCCAGTCTCGGGGCTACAGGCAGTGAGACGGTCTGGAAAACCCCCCTCCATCCCTTTGAACTGAGACACATGGACCACTCTCAGTAACAGAGTAGGACGTGGCAGAGCTGACATTTCTGTATCTCGGTGGTTAGAGAGCTGCCCATCTGGACTACCTTCATTATAAAAGAAGACACAAGTGAGTGAAAAATCGATGCTGTGGGAATGTGACCTGGGAGCGACAGCAGCCTCTCCTGGGAAGGTTTACCTGATGCACTCACTGGATAAGAAAGCACAGACGGAGCTCCAGGAGTAAGAACTGGATGTTCCTAATTCCAGTCCCGGAGTCAGGGTGCCTGCAGATAGGTGTGGTGAAGCTGAGCACTGCCACACCTACGGCCTCTCCTGGACCTGGCCTTCATTGCTTGGCGCATGCACGCTCGTAACAGCAGAGGTAATGCCCTAGATTAGCCACACTAGCTTTCATTTGGTATAACTGAAGGAATTTAAAAATCATATGCATTTTTCCTCATCTATGCTATATGCTTGGTTACTGTAAAGCAGTCAGATTGGAAAAGTAGTCAAGTAATTTTTTTTTCTTTACTTTTTAGATGCCTATGCACTAGCAAAATATCATGATAGCTAGAATGTACAGTCCTACATAAATGATATATTATTGCGTATGTATGTGCGTTTACATGTTTCAAACGGCTTCCCTGTAATCTTTAATAAAACAGAAACTTTTTCACTAGTCAGCTTATTCAAGAGTTCTTGCTGTATCTAAACTCAGAAGCCAGAGCACTTTTACAGCACTCAACTGGCTAAGTACTTTATGAAACTCCATATTTTCTGGCTATTACAGTTCACGATATACTTGAGTGTATCACATTTGGACTCTCTCCCAATTCTGCAACTGCCTAAAGACATACTCAAGACTAAGCATGCATCTTTAATGCATCAAGATACATGCATCCTTAATGGATGCAACATACAATATTTCTGCAGAAAGTAATGCACCCATAGCAAGTTGCTGGGATAGACGATGAGGCCCTCAGCCACAACGCTAGCCGTGGCAGCAGGTGAGTGCAAACTGCTGTTTTTGCAGAATCCTAATTAACCTGGTCACTAACCCGAATGTGACACAGTCTATTTAAATGTCACAAGCAGAAGTCAAAGTTTTATCAAAATGTTTTACCAGAATGAGTATGACCACAGATTTTTATGGAAATCTGTGCTGCAAAATCAGAGTTCTGAATCAAACAACTGGAGTGTGAGTAAACAAACCTTTGTTCCCACGGCTTTAATCCTTTACATTAAGACTATCTTCTAGGTAAGAAGACGCAAAGTTCGTAATTCATAGAGACGTACTGATTTTAAACAGCTCTCTAGTATGCCACTTCCTGACGTTCCTTAGATTGTTACACTGTGCTCACTTCCCTGTTCGGGATGTAGAAAGCTCATTCAAAGCATTGCTAACGAGCTGCCCAAAACGCAGTGAAACTATGCAGTGCAAGTGTGTTCCACATGAGGGAAGAGGTGCCCTTCCTTACTCATTCAGCGCTGTCTTTTTTTGCCTTTCTCGGGACGTAGAGTGAATGGTGGGAAAGCAGAAGGAGGAGGCTTACTCTACGCTCATAAATATTTGCTTCCCATCGATCCGCTGTTCTCCTCTGAAACTGTCATTGCGGTCCGCGTTATTTTAAGAGGAAGAAGGCAGCGCTCAAACGGCCGTAGGGCGACCAGGGAAAAGTCAGCCGCGCACCGGGTGAGCTCCGGGGTTTACGGTCCTCGTAGCCCGGGGTCTGCGCGCCGCTGCCGGGGGCTGGAGGTAACCAACCACCTCTTCCTCCTCCGCGCGTTTCCCAACCGAGAAAACCCCGTGTCCTGCCAGCCCTGTCACTCCCGGGCATCCCGCCCCGCCAGGGAGCATCAGCCCCCGGCCGCCCCCGCCCCCGCGCCCCC
>JAVJGI010000014.1:68448213-68555958 GCA_035590275.1 Ibycter americanus
GCGGGCGCGCCTCTGGCTGCGGCGCGCGCTGGGAGAGGGTTGTGTGCAGCCGCAGAAACGCGCCTACATACGTATATATGTCGATGTAAACTAATCTGGAGAGCTAACACACTCCGTATGGACATGTACACGCCTATCTATGCATAGACGTGCGTCTCTATATGCATGCATCTAAAAGTAACTCAGACACCGAGAGAGACACTGTATATGTATATATGTATGTACATGTACATGCGTATGTCCGAACGTGTGTATCTATATACATATGGATGAGTGTGTGTGTGTGTGTATTTTAATAAAGTAACTTTCACATGTGTATGTATATATATATGTACAGACATATATGTTGCCATTACCAAATACAGGAAAGGTGCTTCTGCCAAGTATGTGAAAGCAACATTCTGTTCCCACTAAGTAAGGGTTAAATTCTGTCAGTTTAGAGAGTTACAAGAACATATTCTGGTTACAGACATTTATGTAGGTTCTTATATAGGCATATACATACCATATAATCCATACTGTATAATATATGCTATATGAGTGTATTGTATCCTATATAATGTATCCAATATATAGCATATGAATATAGATTATCAATGTGTTGCCCTCTATCAAATGCGTGATAGGCACAATCCTGTTCCTGTTAATTGAGAAATGTACATTCTGGTAATTCAGAGAGTTAAAAGAACACACTGTATAAACATACATGAGTATTCATACATTTATGTCTGTGTGAGTGTGTGTTGCCAATATTGAACGTGTGATTGGCAAAACCCTGTTCCTGAAGGCACTGGGATCTGATTCCATCAGATACTGCTGAGCACCAGCTTTCTGTATTTCCTGAAAGAATGGAATCTCACCCACGATTTACTCATGACTTCATCCCTTATGAGACAATATTCCAAAGCTCAAACTCATTAAAATCTTTATGGCACACCGTTCTGCGTGCCTCTAATAGCAAAGCATATCTGTCTTTACTTCAAATGAAACTGAAGCAAGAAGTAAGAGCTCTCCTTTTTTCCCCAATGGCAAAAAGTAACCGGTGGCTACTGTTTCTCTAGGGAGTTAAAGCTCAGGCTCAATTAGCTGAATATCTGTAGCTGTCATTTACCCCCAGAACCTGAAGACAGGGCACTAAGCCTATGGTTTTCATGACACATTTAAAAACATGACACTAATAAAAGGTTTTTCTTTTATTTTATTTACAAGTCAGCCAGGAAAACATGTTTGAATATTGAACCAGTGTATACATCATCTAACCCTTTAGCTGCATGTGGTATCTTCATAGGTCCTTTTACTTGTTATGTTAGATTCTCTGAAATAAAAGAAACAGACAAATATTGCCAGTTCTGAGGACATTTCCTTTAAATGGGGAAAAAAAAAAATACAAAAAGAAAATGTCCTTTCATTCCTGAATCTCCTGGTCCCTGTTGGAAGACCACCCGTAAAAAGAAAAGCCTAACCCTCAGGTGAAGGAGACAGCATTATCTCCCACGTGCAAATCATACTGTAAATCATAAATTTAATTCTGTCTACAATCATAAGATCTGTAATTGTACTTGCATGTCTCATTTTACAACCTTTCCTGCAGATGAAGAAAGCCTTTCTGAAAAATACAGTTAGGAAAGTCTCAATACCTCTCCCCTAAGAGCAGTGTTACAGATCCTCTCTAGTTATCTGCCTGCAGGATATTGCACTGGACAGAGAATTATCTTCAATAATGTCAGTGAAAAAGCATTGGCAAGAGCAAGCTGGCCAAGGCTATTTGAAGTATTGTTATTTATATACTGTCCCATCAACCCTTTTCTCTTAATATCACCTCATAATCCCCCTCTGTGCTAGGATTCATATCCCCATTCAATAGTCAGAGCAGAAATACGCTGTAGACCAGGGAGGTGGACCACCATCTGATAGCGCTGAAGGTGCACCAGCTGCCAGACCAGCATTTGAAAATCATGAACTGCCTGAGGATTTTCAGTTTGCCACAAGAGGGGAAGACTTTGGGAAGGAAAGTCCCTTCTCATGGAAAAAGTTCTTCATTGCTGCCCTTTTCATTACAGGCAGCAGAGGGATGACAGAGCCTGGCTGCTGCATACTGACAGAGACAGAGCAATGCTTTGACACCCAGGTCATGGCAGACACAGGAATGTAGACCCCTTCTTCGGGGCACCGTCCACATATTTGCCATTATTTGTCCTCTTACTTTCCTCCTCTCCAAAAATAAAAGGGCACACACAACAGAAATCCATCTAGCTCTGACACTGCTGTGGTTATGGGTACTAGGCTAACTTTCTTTTGTTATAATATTATGAAAATGAGAAGTTGGTAAATGGGAAGAAAAAAAAAAATAAAGAGGGAAAGACATCATTAATCCTGAGGCTGGGGACTTACATGCCAGTAATAAAAAGGGAAGTAATACATTGACACAGAACCCAAAAACCTGGGAGAGTGAAGAAAACTGGAGTTAAGATTAATTACCGGAGTCGATGCTGTCTATTGTTACACCAAAATAACCCATTTTATGGATGGATTGTATAGATAAGAATATCCAACATTTGGATAGGAATTGCCTTTAGAGAATTGCATGACAGAGCCGCAAAGTGGACCATATTTGACTCTGGAGCTTGTTGAAATAGAAGCAGTGAAGGTCAGTACAGTCTAAGGTGCTGAAGGTCTTGTGGACTTTCTCCCAGCATTTGCAGCATTGCTTTTCATTGCCACCAGCACCATGCAGCTGGTCCCACAGATAATGAAGGGCTTCACCACTGGTGGAATGTCTTTAAATCCAGGCAGAGATTCGCCTGAGACAGCAGCGTGGGGTATGATATTCTCTCTCCTTCACCCAGGCTTCATGAGACAGCAGCAACAAGTTCATGACCCTCCACCACCCCTCTCACCGTGCCCAGCCCTGCTGGTACCCACACAAGAAGCAGCTCCTCCTTAGGCCAAGGCTGGGGACATCTCCACATGGAGAAAAATATTCCTGAGACTCAAAGCTGCCCAGGAAGGGGAGGGAGGGGGGGTCCCCTCAGCCAGGGAGCGCAACAGAGGAGACGTGAAGGTGTGTCCCTGGCGCCACAGTGTCTCGTCATGGCTTTGCCCCTGACAGCTCAATGCATCTGCTCCCACTTCAGAACAATTTTCTGGCGGGTCACTCCGCACCATTTCAATGATAGCACAAACAGAAAGCACGTACGCTGCACTTGCCTGATTGCAACTGATCCATAGAGGACCTTCCCGCCATGCCCCCACGAATGCCTCACTGCCCGCGCTGTGCCGTGCCATCTGCACCCGGGTGTACTTTCATCTCTTTAATTCTGCTTGCAGGCATTGTCTGTTTTACCAGATACAGTACTAACAGCACTTCACGTGACAAAGTGCATGCTATTTTATACATCAAGATGGTAACTCACATAATTCAGTTTATCTTTTAATCCATTTATTGATTACTACTGGAAATTACTACCAGAGCAAGGAACTGCTCAGGCTACCCACAGAGTGCTGTTTAGGAAAGAGAAGCATTGGCAGTTACACCATGCAGGTTTGCAATAGCTCAGGTGATTTGTATGGGTGTTATGACAGTTTAGTTTTATTTTTTGCTGTAGTGGGCATTGGGACTTTTTCGTTGTAGGCATGGCATTGACTTACAGGGTTGTACGTCATCTGTTATTACTTCAGCTTTATCTATACAGTAGGAACAGGTCTATCTTTATCTGCTTTCACAATGAAAAGAAAATATGCTGATTTGAACAAATGAGAATTTTCACTGTATCATTCATTTTTAGAGATTCCCCAAAAAAATGAGGTCATATTTTTGTACTTAATTTTCTGACCTCTTTTATATCAAGGAAGCATTTCTGGAAAATGTTACTGCGACTATTTCAATAACTAGATCTCCTATGAGCAATGTTTTAAGTGTTCTCCAGTAAATATGATCAAAAACCCCAAAACTATTGGGGGGAAATCGTTAATATTTATAAATACATATTTATTAATAAATATTTGTCCATAATTTTCATTGCTGTTTTAGTTTGACAGACATTTTCAGCAGATAAAAAAAAAAAAAGATGTCTTCTACTGCTGATATTTTATTTTGATGGAAATGAACCTTGTGCAAAGGAGCTTTTAGGTTGCATACTTCTTAAATTTCCCCTGACACAGTCCAGATAGCAGTATTGTAAAATCTGTGTTCCTGGTTCAGAAGAAAAGTATAAATTTCACCTTTCTTCTTAGCCACTTCTCTAAAACAGACAAAGATTTTTTTCCAATTTTCCCCAAAAGTATAGTACAGGAGACTTAACCGGGGACCGTCTTGCTGAAATACATCAGTGTGTTACTGAAACACATTTGTCAAAAATACTAATATTTTTGTTAGAACAGAGAAGGAAGTTTTCAAGTTACCTCCAGTAGAAAGGTGATTCTTCTTGACATCTGCAGCTGCATGGGAATCACAGTAGCACAGGGAAAACCTACGTCTGTGGTACATGCAACCGGGATGTTCAAAGAGTTGAGGGAGAACAGACATCAAAGAGGTGACGTAGATTCTTTTTTACTTATTTAGAAACAGCTTGACTGAGAGTTATTTTCTCTGGGAGGGGAGTTTGTCGCTCACCTACATGCATTATGTTGACAAACATTTCTAAAAGTCTCTCTTCCATTAGGGGCTAGACTCTTTTTATGAGGGCTATGTCATCAGGGCCTTGACGGTGTAACTGTCTCTAAACCCATTAATTAGTGAAAGAAGATCTTAGCTATCGAGTGATTTATTATATGAAATCAATAGTCCATTGAGGACATGTTTTTCCACAGCCTTTTCCAGGGCTGCTTAGCAACCACCCCCATAAACCAAGCCCACCAGAGGCATTATACCTTCCTCATATGGGCACTTTAATGGCAGCAATTTAGTTGTGCGGGTCTGGACTTTGGTACAGTCTCGTATGGCCCTAACGATGTTAACTGTTGTGTCTGCGCAACTCAGTTTTTTAATCGGAAAGGGTTGAGGAAAGGGCACAGGTATCGGCAGCCACCTAGTTCTCCAGAACCTGAGGAGTGGCAGAAGCAGCAGGTTGCATGGCTGCAGGTGCAGAACACCAAGGAAGGACCATAGCTATTTTTTTAATCTTCACAAGCAGCCCCATGGAGGAAGCAGCAGCAAAGCTGAGCCTGCATTTGTGGCGCAGCATGGAGACAGCCGGCGCTGAACGCAGTGATGAGCTCTGCCTTGTCGGGGTCTCCTGAGGCTGCACGCAGGAGCTTCCACCCCGCAGCACCCGTTGCAGTAATTCCAGCGCGAAGCCCTGAGGGAGCAACGTGTTGTTGCTTCTGCGGATTATGGGCAGCTGCCTCCCACAGAGCCAGAGCTAATCTGGGTATCAGAGTGATTGCACCTGTGTGAACGTTCTCCCAAAGATTTCTCCTAAGGCCTTCCCCAGCCGGCTGATACGCACGCAGGCACTTCTGCTCTCTGTGAGTAAGCATCTCTAGCAGGTTAAGCCAGGAAGCTCTGAGAGAGCATTTTGTGCCTTATACCAAGTAACAGAGAGGCTTTTGCAGTGCTGCAGGGCACCAGCATTAAATACCATCCTGAAGAACAAAAAAGGGACCTGCCGTCAGCTCCTGCAGGAGGGCTAAGTGATGTTTCTAACTCCAGAGGGACACTTACAACCCAGGAAGGCTAATAACCCAGGATGTTAACTTTTGCAATTACTTGAAAGTAAAGTGCACTTCTGTTCATAAGACAGGCAAAATCGAGAGGAGCTGCCAAGAAGGGGTTTGTGCTGTTTTTCCTTTCTTTCACTACTTGTGTTCCGGGTGATCTGGGTATCGCTAGAAAATGACGTTGTTGGGCACATTTGCTGGAAACCCAGAACCGGAGATGACAGACTGGTCTCCATCTCTGAAGGATTAGAACAATTTAATTGTTTAATCGCTAAGCAACATGTTTAATGTTTAAACTGTAAATTCTCTCTTTAGCTCATTCTGCACCAGGACACTTAGTCATTGAATGATTTCTGAGGCTGTGTCCCCACGCTGGCTGTCAAAAGTAGCCACTGTTCTCCAGCCTGGCACCTGTCATTGCCATGAATACAGAAATACTGATTTAAATGTTTAACTTTTGTGGGAAAAAAAGTTAATGACTAAAAGAATGCCTCCAGTTTCTGCTTTACAATGCCATCATAACCAACAATGAGAATTTTCCTTTGAAAGCAGAGTTTGATAGCTTTATAAACATATTTTTAAATGCTTTCCCATAAGTTCAAATGTTGGAGTTGGTGACTGAAGTGATTCCTTTAGTTCTATAGTCTATATTAACAACTCTGGCATAACCTCTGTTTGTAAAGGCAAGGTAAAGGCTAACCCAGTCCTAGAGTCCTGGGAGGCCTTCTGCTAAGCTACATTTCCTACTCACTCTTTTTCAGTAGATTAATGGCACAAACATGTTGAATAAATGTTGCTTTCAAAAATGCTGAGGGGTTGTTGTTTTTTTTCCCAAAAGAAAGTTTCACTTAAAAATAAGCGTTACAATTATTTTCAAGCAAGCAAAAAATGCACTGAGGCTTGCTCTATCTTGAATCAAATAAACTGCTATCTTATTCTCACTCTCCTACCATGACCATTTCCTCTGGTCCAGGAGCTTTCTTCTCTGTACTTGCACTCAGCTCATGAGCACAGCCTGAAGTCTGCTTCCCCCTTCACCAATGAGCTGGTTTGTACAAGCACAGCAGATTAGATTTAGGCCCTTGATAAGGGCTTTTCTAAGAGGAATCAGATCTTCAGGAGTCTAGAAATGCCTGCTGAGGTGCCCTACAGAACATCATCCTGTAGTCAGTTTATAACCAGAAGCTGGAATTGCTATGCATATGTGGGTAGTATAGGGAAATCTTCACCCTATGGCCCCTTTCTCACTTGCCCTTTTGTTTCTGACACTGTCTTGTGTTTCCCCTTTACATCAAGAACTCATCTGCAAAATACGAATACACGCATCCTGTGCTTGCTCAGTCAGAGCTGACCAGCACTGGTCATCACAGAGCCAAGAGGAACCATCCTTTAACAATGGCATAAAAAACTACCTTAGATCCTCCACAATCCTCAAAGCTGACTCTCTGTCTTGGGTGATGCTATAGGTATCCCACTGAAGCCAGGAAAGTGTTCCTGACAGCTGAAGCAGAGGTAGCCCTAATACAAAGAAGGCGTTTTGCAGTTTGAGTTGCAAGGTAATTTGTGAATTGCTGCAGTGATCACCCAAAGAATTAACTGCCTGTACACTAATACTGTGTATGCAGGGGTTAAATAGTGAGCATATGTTATGCAGACAAAGAATAAAGCTAGAGTAGGTGGTGTTTTCTAGACACTATGTATAACTTTCTTTTAAGGTTCAGAAATACATGTTGTATGCCAGAAGTTGATGAACTCTCACTTCAGTATCTTGAGTTTATGTTTTGCTTATCTCTCCCCAGTTTCCCTTATTTCTTATTTCTCTTTATCCAGCCTACTCACTGAAGCCATTGCTTGCATCTCTTATGTCACCCTATTCTCACTGCAGAAGGTTAATAAAACCTTGCAGAATCTTTTAACTGTTGATCTCAGCTGCTTGGCTTTATGACCAGTAGACAGACAGTGTGAACATAAGTTTTCCACTTGACTTGGTGGAAGTTTGGCTTTAAATTTTACACAGAATGTTACATATGGCTTGTTTTCAATAAAAATTAGTCAAGTTCATTGTTGTTTCAAAGTCATGTGTAAAAATAAACCTTCCTCACCTCTTCACGTAATCCTGTCCTTGGGAAAGTTAGCACAGAACAATCAGGTAAGAAGTTAATGAAAATCATTCATTCAAGAAGAAATACCATGGGAAAGTCCACGCTCCCCATTGCTGCATAAAGATAAAGTGTGTTTGAGAGAATACAGTCAGTGAGGCTGTGAGAGTTAAAAGAAAGCCTTTGGTTTGAAGTTCCCTGTCGGCAACATAGAGTCAAAAGGACTATGGCTCTTAAACTCTGCCTCTCTGGTCTGGAAATAAATGGTAGGGCATTCAGCTGCATATGAAACACACACCACACCACACCACACCACCTCCCCAACCTGCAGTCCAGATTTTAGCACTTCCTAAGTGGAATAGCATCAGCGTGTGGGGTTAACAGAGCCTCAGCCTAAAATATTCAGTGTTGCAGTGGTTAGAATGAGCAGTAGCCAAGCATCAAAATCCTTTGTTTTATAGAAAGAGCTTTCTCTTGATCTCAGAGATGATATGGTTGAACCCCATGCCTCATTTAACTGTCCAAAAGAGTGTAGAGAAAAAGGAACAATATTTTCAGTAGCAGAGTTTTCCAAATAAAAAATGAAAAGTAATATGGGCAAATTACTAATATAAAACTTCTCAAAGAATTTTAATGCCATTTTAAGTTGTGAAGATGGATACAGGAGCTTTCAGGAATAGAAAATAAGGACACTTCATTGGAAAGCTTCCAGATGAGTGGAAACTTTTTATTAACAAACTAATAGTTGCTGGCTGTTATAGAAACAAACTGGACACATTAGCATCATAAGGAAGATCGCAAATTTTCTTTGTCTCAGTGAAATGACTTCAGTTAATTTTAACAGCATTTGATAAACCTCCTAAATGCAAGCCACACATAACTTATATCACTAGAAAAATCTGATGAACCTTTTCAGTGGTCACAGTCCTTTGGTGACCATCAGTATCACTTGACTCCCATATCCTCTGTATCTACCCGTATTCTGGGTTTGATTATACTGGCATACTAACAGTTCAGTAAAGAACAAATTTACTGCTTCTGCATGGTTTAACAGCCAACCTATATATATATACACACATACATATATATATACACACCTATATCAATCATTTACACATACATGTATATATACATAAAATTTTATTTAGATTTTATATATCCTCCATGTAATTAGCTCTGATCAGGAGTCCTATACATTAAATTATTTCTCGCTTTCTTCATATTGCAACTGGAATCTTCTCCTGTGTTTTTAAATCATTTCAGCTAGGCATGAATCACAAGCATTTACAAGTTATTAAAAAAAAGCAGTAGGGTTTGATCCCACAAATACATATGGGGATCAAAATGTGAGCATACCTTTTAATCAGAGAAAAGGCTGCACAGGGAATAAAACAGCAAAAAAAAAAAACCCAAAAAACCTCAAGAAAACCACTTTAATAAGCATCGCAGGAAAGTGTGGAGGAATGGTAAAGTGCATTCTGATGCCTACAACAAAGAAATCTACTCACAGAAGCCATGTCAGGATAGCATTACTATATTGAGAAGATTGTATCAATTTCCTTGTATTTTAGCCTCCCTCTGACTGCTTTCTTGTGCAACAGTCTTGGAACATTACATCACGGAAAAAAAAGGTGAAGCAATTATGTTCACAGCCATTAACTACCAGTATTTTTTTGAACTCCTCCTGTGTGACACTGCATCTACATCTCCTGAGAAAGTAACATACTGCCAAAAAACAGAATTAGCAAAATTTCTAACAGAATTGGCAAAAGGGGTTATTATCTCTTGATACACAGAGATAAGTAAATCCCATTTTCCATTTGCAGGCACCTTGGAAAATGCCAGGAAAATAATAATGCCAGTTCTGAGGAGAGGAACAGAGGCTGCATATCTGTCCTGTGCAATCAACCTCTGCTTGGGTTGTGGTGAAGTAAGTTTGTCACATAAGCAGTTTGGTTCTCATCTCAGCTAGACCAGCCTTTTGGTGCCAGTCCTGTAATGGCAGCAAAAACCATCCCACAATGTTTGAAATAAACCAGAGCCGCTAGTTATCTGAAAAACCTCAGAGAGGAAAGAGGAATCAGCCTGACCTGTGTTTTCTATTGTAGAAGTCAAATGCCTTAAAACTTGAAGCTGCATGAATTCCAGCAGTGAGGGACTAACAAAATTTTGACCATACATGTAGTCCAGCTCTGGTAGTGGGATTCCCAGTCCGGCTGAGGGCAATACACATGTGGGCAGATATGTTCTTAGGGAAAAATGGCTGGCTGCCTTAGATGAACCTGGGCCCAGGGCTCATGATACAGGTGATACAGCTGTTCTGGTTCTGGTAATTGCTTTTTTAGAGTAATGCAAGTATCTGGCTGGGTACAGAACTACAGTAAAAAGTATCAGCACGCTTTTAACAACTGCTCACAAGTTCAGCCCTAGCATCATATAAAATGTGTACAGGTGCTGCTCATAGGAAGACCAAAATCTATTAAAATCCCTTCAAATCCTCAGTAAAAGGTAGCAATAATTTTTTTTCAGGGTGGCTCATCTGTTCAAAAGCTCACCTGCTGCTTTCCAGGACACCCGGCACTTCACAAAGGTCTGCTTGTTGCTTCTCAGTACAGGCCCATCAATCACTGCCTGTAGATGCTGCCTCTTACAGCTGAGCATGAAAGGAGCCCCGGGCTGACAGGCTGGCACACACAGCCGGAGCCAGATGTAGTGGCTTACAACACCTCACTTGTCCTGCTGCTGCTATTAAAATCACAGTCCAGGCTGAGCAAGGTGCCTCCTCCCTCATTGCTCACTGCAGTGGAATGTGAGTTTTGGCCACTGCTAAAAGACTTGTAGCTGTGTGCACTTTTGAGGTCTTCTCCAAGCGACTACCCACAAGAGGGGAAAAGAGCCATGGATGAAGGGCCGGACTAGATGACCTCCAGAGATCTCTTCTCAACCATTCTGTGATTCTGTGGTGAGAAGGGATTTTACCTATCAACTCTGCAGTGGTTGCTGCTCTGGAAGCTTTTGATGAAGCCTTCTCTCCCAGCATTGAGCCTCAGGTTTGTCCCACCTGCAGCATGTTAAAACACAATGAACACAGAGATGCAAATTGCCAAAATCACAATGGTCAAAAGAATGGCAGGTTCAGATGCAGTTTTTGGAAACAGGCATAATTGTTAGGGTTCAGAGCTGGCACTGAGAAGTTGGCTTCTAACTCAGGAGGTCACTCAAACTCTGGGTTTGGACAGTCCGATTTACCCTGAGAATTCATGCCTGAATGCTTCTCTGTGAGGCCAAAACCAGAAAGTATGTAAGTCTCCTCACTGTAAAAAATCAAGCAATTGACCCAACCAGCAATTACTGCAGGATCCAGATAATCTCCACATACACAGAGGAGGAGAAGTTTGGGGCTGCTTGAAAGAGAAAGTCCTGCCTTGTTGAACTCAGTTGCAAAAAAATCCAAATCCAAATATGATTTCACCCTATATTATACTCTTGCCAGTGTGGAGATTTTTGGTTATAGATAAGGATCAGCCAGGGTTTATTGCAAAGTTTATTTTGTAGTAAGTCTGTAGCAGCAATTAAAGTTCCAAAACAGTTTTCACATACTAGTAATTTAAAGAAAAGTACATCTCTGAAGATGTAATTTTCCATTTTTAATCTCCATCCAAAGATATTCTTTAACTTTGAGCAAATTCCTGTCAAACAGTTATAATTGTATGAAAAAAGATACTTTTCCAGATGTAAAAAAAGATGACTGCTGACTTTTTCCTTTCTCTTCTATAAGATAAGCCAAAAAAGCTGACCTCTGAAGACTTGTACATAAATAACCACTCAGGAACTTGTTCATAAATGCACTGTAAGATTAAACTGAAAAAGAACTAAATTATAAAGCTTGAATGTTGGGTAATAAGAATGCACGGTAGAACAAAGGTAATAAGGTATTTTGATTCATTTTGTGTCACAACCTGCTTCCGTACCTGAGGAAGCAAAGCTAATACATGTGAAACTGAGGCTCAGCTTTAGCACAGATATCAGAGCATGGGTGGCTTCAGTCTTCAGCGTAAAAGTTGTATATACAATGTAATATTGTATATACAATAATAGAAATGTTCGTTTTATAATTATGTCAAGCAACCTAAAAAAAAATAATTGTCCTATCACAAGGTAAGCTTGGCAGAAAATTATTCTTCTTTATATAGAATGGTTCTATGTGCTATTCTAGTATAGAATTAATTTACTTAATGTATAAACTCTCCCAAGAATAGACACTTTTCTTGGGTTATCTTTAGACTAGTAAGTGGGTAACTTGTAGAAGTCTTTGTAGGATGCTAAATATATTGAGGTAAATAGGTTGTTGATCCAACCTACCGCCCAGCCATACTTCCCATTCTGACCACTCTCCGCAAAAATTTGTCAGATTCATTCAGAGTGAAAAGAACTCGGACATAATTTCCCAGAAATCAATGAAGATCTTCACCAGGATCATTAATTATATATATGGAAGATGCATCAATACTTCCTTCATGCTTGACAGCATGAAGTTCTCAAATAGGTAGCTATAATATTTGGCTTTGTTGTGAAATTTGTGTAAGATGCCATAACATTTACGACATCTATAACATATGCAAACTAGGATTGATTTTAATACTTTCCATTTTGTGTATCTTGATGTTCTTAGACTGGCAGAGCAAGTGCACCTCTAATATCTGGTTAATGATATCTTAGTGCACTGATCTATTATTTAATTTTCTGATTTTATCTATATCATAATAAGATATTTCTTTGCTTACAACTTTTCATACTTTTTAGTAAAAACAGAATGAACTTGTCTTTTTCCCCCTCCTTACACTTGCAGAAATTATTCTCTAGAAAGCCTGAGTGAGGATACCACAGTGGATACCAGTAAAGTGTCATTACCATTATCCATTTGTCTCCTGTGAGAAGGACGTTTTAGGATCAGAGGGACAGCAGTAGTTCTGCAAAGTATACTAAAAATAAAACTTCTCAGGCTCTGGTGGAGGCATCAACAAACTAAAATACCTGAACAGGGAAAACTCCCAGCTTTGTGATCATTGTCAGACCTGCCATAACACTGGACATAGAAGGAAACAGATACTAATCTGTATTGCGGTGGCTCCTAGAAAAGTCAAACAGTGTGCGTACCAGTTGTTCACTGGGCAGCTTGGAGACATAAAATAACTTTAACAGTACAAAGCTCTGACCCTCATTTATTCTTCTGTTTAATACTGACTAGTCCTTAGCAAAGGCACAAGCCTGAAAAACGTAAGGACATAATCCCTCCATTTCCGCAAGCTACTTAGCTCTTAATAGAAATTTTCTTACTAATTTCAATAATTTTAGTTGTACAGGATCAATCCTTAATGCTTGGCTTTACTGAGACTACTCCCAACCTTGAAGTTAAGCATTAAGGTCCAGATCCTTGTGGGTATTTACGTGTTTAATTATTTTCCTGGATCAGAACTAGCACATAAAGACATGTTCCAAATTCTTGGTCATAAAGGCATGACAGTTCCTAGATAATTCTCTCTGTCACAGGCAGCCCGCCAACTGGAAAGCTTCTTTGCCTCAAAACTTAAAGAATACCGTGTGTCAGGCTGGCACAGCCAACTAGTCACTAAATTCAGATCACGTAATACATACAGGCATGATGTTTTCTTTTGGTGATGCAAACTCCTGGAATGCAGTACAGCACTTCCAAAAACCACATCTCCTCTAGTGTGCTATGTCCTCTGTCTTCATGCCAACAGTTTTTAATTCCACATGAAAAAAGGAACAAATTGTCTAAAAATAGTTTTTAAAAGGCAAGTATCCTGATAAGGAATCTGACTTCAGTGGGTGTTGTGAAGTAGTCTTTTTCAAACGCAGCTTGAAAGCTCCCTCTTAGCACAGTTTGCTTTTGGTCCAATTTAATCCTAGCAGAGGATTTTAATGTGTCACTTTTCGTTTGGGGCTCTTTAAATTCATTGCTTAATTCCATCAACAGAGGTCACTGCAGCTCTTTTTCTTTTTGGTGAAAGCATGCCTTTTCCAGCAGATAAAGCAGAATTAATGCTCTCATCTAGCAGAGTTTTAGTTTATCCATTAGAGACTGTACAATAAAATTTACACATAGGGGGAGGCTGGGGGAAAAAAACCCACTATACTAATACTTATACTAATACTAATACTAACAATAATAATAAGGTAATGATGATGATGATGGTGGTGGTGGTGATGATGATGATGATAATAATAATCATAATAATAGTAGAGGTCTTTTGAGCTTTGGAACTTAACCTAATTGATGCAAACTTATTTATAGTGATATTTTGAGCTTTGTCACTACATCTATCTCTCTTTTCATTACCTAGGAATAAGACCTGTAAATCTGGTCTTGGCACCAGCTGTTACATTTGCTCTGCAGTGCGTGGTAAATCAGTATCAGGCATTTTTGCATTAGGGAACAACAAGAAAAAAGGTCCTGAAAGACCTTCAAATTGCTAAGACTTGATTAACAAATTTGTCAACAGTCATCACTTTCATTTGAATCTGTGTTTGCGTACTTATGAAAATTATGGGGAAAAATTTTGGGATATTTATCATCAAGAGGAATTCAAGCCAAAGGGTCCATTTGAGCCAGCAGTAATGTGAGCCTTGCAATTTGCTGTTGCTAAACCCATTACAGCAGATTGAGCCAAATACACTTACAGACAGAGAGTCCTTTAGAAATAAACAGGAGTTGTACACAGTGAGATGTTGTTAAATAAATAAATAAATGTAACCTTTTTATGTGTACATGTAGAAATAGTTTAGTTTATTGAGGAGGAAAAGAAGATTCATCTCAAAGCTAAAGCAGTCATAATGTCTAGCTTTGAAAAAATGCTTTTCATTCATCGGTGCCAAAATCGTTTGAAGGATCAGGACAGTGGAATTCCGCTTCATACTCAGTAAGCTGCATTTAGATGTTCACCATGAAGGTTTCTACATGTGGGATAGGTGTCAGACCTCCCATTGGAATCAGTGGAGGCTCAGCTGTTCATCAGACCACTGCAAGGTAGCCATCCACACGTGTTCAACTGATGTATGCTTTAAGTGCCATTGGCTGCCTTGTGCAGATCCCCACCACCTCCAGCCCCAGGGGTGCAGTCCAGCTGCCATAAAGGTGTCCCAAGGGGCCTCCCTGGCCTCTGTCTGCTGATCCAGGCAGCAAAGGGCTCCTGTGGCTGCTTTGCCAAATCTGGCAATTCAGACTTGAGGCACCTACATATGACTTAGCCCTGTGTGTCTTTAGCCCTAAGAGATTTGCCCTAAGTCTAACACCTGAGCTAAATATAACCTTCCTTCCTCACCCACCCAAAACAGAGGAGAAACAACTTCCAAGAGTTTCTGTTCCAGGTTCCAAGGAAAAAGTATATTTGCCACAGTATATTCACTTCTTACAAGCCCCTTCAATATTACCAAGTTTTTGTAACTATGCAAAACATGCAGAACATATGTTTGAAAGGAAAAACAGTGAATGTTCTACAGAAAGATGAGTGAATAATTAGATCTTTTTTACATTACATATATTTTATACATGTATCTTAAATATGGCAAAATTTTATGATGTGTTTTAGGTCACTGAGTGTTTGTAAGCAGAAGGTCCTGATGCCTGTCTTGAAGCAACGCACAAACAATGTGATTTCTGTGTGGATTTTTCCTTTTTTATGGTGAGACCTGGATGAACAGTTTCAGCTTGTTCTTTTGTTCCTGTCTGTAGGTTTCAGTCACCTGAAAGCCTAAGGGAAGTAAAGGTAGACTAGAGGTCAAGGGACCAGGGTCTCATGTTCAGTTCCTGGCAGCGTTCCTGTGTTACGTGTACACAGGCTCATTTGCTTTGTGCAAGTTTCACCACTTTTCACGTGGAGTTTTAACAGTGGCCTAATTCTCAGGATGCCCTGCCTCTGAATTGTTTGTGCCTTGTGTTCACACAGCACCCGTAAGACACTGTGCACCACTGCAAGTATTACCAATGTTCATTATCATGCAATATTGAAGCTGACTATATTTGGGCAGCTGGTTTTCATTTATAAATTTTCTCACCCAGTGCAAGCTTCTGTGATGGAAATTTTACCCTTAAAGACATGAATAAATCTAGCTAGAGGGCTATAGGTTTTATTCCACGATATCTTTAAAACATAAGAGCCCTTTTATTCTGACATCTGTACATTACTCACTATTTTCACTCCTTATCACTGCTGATAATAAGACAGAACAAGGAGCAAATGGTGTTAGACCCAGTACCAACTAATGAGTCTAAATTAACACCCAACATACACGCCAGCAAAAAAAGCAGTTAAACTTCGAGTTTCTTTTATGATAATTTTTTATTTAGCACAAAAAGTTACTGATGGGAAAGCACTGAGCAGATGTCTAATGATTCGACCTATGTTTGTATGTGTAAAAGGCATGTTGCAGATGACTAATACCTGTGCCCCCAGCTCACTGTGGCTATTCTTGACAGATACTTCTTTTTTCCTAGCTTGCTCCTACAAGGATAGAAAAAAGTCAAGGATGATGTTCAGTTTGGGTGTCTGCTCCTGACCAGCTGTTCACTATTTGTGTGGCTACAGTCTGCCCAGCCAAAGAAAGGAAACTGAAAATCAGAGTTTGGCATAGTTTTATTCAGTCCATGTCTCATTTCCTATGATTGAAACGTAACAGAAACTCAAATTTTTCCAGGAGGAAGGGTGGACCAGAAGTAAACAAGAACCAATATTAACTTTTGAAATTTCGCACCTATAAAACCAAAGCAGGAAAGAAAAAGGAGTTTCACTTGTGATTAACATTGAGACAGATTCTCAAAAGGAAATAAATTAGGCAGCTTACCACAATAGATTTTCAGTCCTCTTAACTGGTTCAGAATATTACTCATATTACCTTACACATCTAATTTTAAGGTTCTTAAGTACAGTGAGTACTTAACAAACAAACAAAACAATAAATGTAATTGTCCTACCTAAAAAGCAAACAAAATATAAAGATAAGGTAATCTGTTTTTCCACTCTTAATGTTTGTGTTTTATCCATATACGTAGATAGAAAATTAGAAAAAGTACCTATGAAGAAAGGAAGCTTGGAAATATTTGTTATATTTTCTGGAGTCTCCCACAGGCTTTTAAATAGTAGTTTCCATTACATGACCATAAAACATGAGTTTTCAGGGTCTAATCGCTGCAGGAAAAACCTTGAAAGTATCAGTTCTCAAAAACAACATACCAGCAAGAAAATAAGAATAATTTCACAATTGTGTTCATCTTCTGTAACTTAAAAGTAATGCTTTTATCCATAGCAATTCAATGATTTCCCCTGCAGATATCACTGGTCCTCTTTCTCTGACTACCTCTCTCGTAAACATGGATTAAGCCACCCTTCTCACACTGAATGTGGTCATGGTTACTTCCTCTCTACCAGCCTTTCCAGCCTGAAAGTCTGACCTACTTTTCTGAATCTCGTATAACCTTCCTTAATTGCTCTAAACACATCCGAACTTACTTTTGTCTTTTACATTGGCCTACTTTGTCGGCCCACACACAGAGCAGTAAATCAGTTCACCTAGACCCCCCACTAGGGCACTTGCTCTTTTCCATCTGTTAAAACTCCTCCTCTCTAGCTTTGATAGACACGTCTGCTCCACTCACTTGAGTTTCAAACCATGCTGTGAGGTGAATTATCCCCTCTGCTTCTACACTCCTTCGCTGATGTTCTCCCCTAGTGTGACACACAGACTGCTTTTAGATCCTTCGTAGCACCCTTCCCTGTCATGCTCACTGGCATTACCATGTAGCCAGCACGTTGTTTCCTCAGGTGTTGTACAGACAGCAGCAGCAGCCCTGACTAAGCAGTTGCAGACATTCCCAGTGGGCACCATTCCCCCTGGGAGAAGGACCATGGCAGTGCCTTCTTTCCATGCACCCTGTTCACTGGTATTTCAGGAGGAGTCTCCCTGCACTAGCTGCTATTGTGTCCTGATTGCTGGTGGTCCCCTCGTTGCTGCACGCTTTATGGTAACCTCTCTGAGGAAGAGATTCTCCTTTTACTACATGTTCCTACTTGCCTGACATGTTAGTTGAAGAGTAACAGCAAGCACAATAGGATCTAACAGTTAATCACACCACACAATGAATACAAAAGTATTGCCAGTTGCTCACAATGTACTATTGACCTTGATAACTCCCTGCCTTTTTCTGCAATATTCTGTTTGTCGACTGTTGCTTTTACCATTAAAATATTCTATTATGACTGTTCTTATTATTGTCTTATTTTTCTCATTGGTTACCAAGTTCTGTTCAAATGTATCTCTTATTTTCTCTACTATCAAAGGCATAGGCTATTCATCACTATTCCTTGCTGAAACTCACCTGTCCTGCACTATCCCCCTGCCCCAAGGACATAGTCTTAATTCTCTGAGGTCTTATTTCCTCTCTGGATTTTTAGTAATTCTTCCACCTTCTGGGCATGAGTTTCCTGTGCCACTTCACCTTAAATGAGAACACAATTTAAATTCCCCAGTAAATAGCACTGTACCAGTCTAAAAAAAAAAAAAAAAAGATCTTGAATTGACTTCCCTTTGCAAATTATCAGCACAAGTTTCCTGGATGTGACCCAGGTTAAGGAGTTTAAGAATGCCCACACACATGAAGAATTAAATCTGCCCGTAGTGGATTTAAATTCATGCCCTAAAACACTTCAGTTTTCTTTATGCACTGGGCCTGAGCGCCTATAGATACAAAGTTACTTGTAGTGAAACATTGCTGAGTTCTTGCTATTTAAAACATAAACAATGTGGTTCTTTAAGGAGAACTCTTTTGTCTATAAGTATGAAATACCAGTGAAAACAAACAAACAGTGCAACTTTATATATTAGAACATATTTCATACAGCATCTGCAGCATTGCTTCTTGGCTGATGGCCAGCAAAACCGTTAAGAGCAATTAATGGCACAGAAGGAAATTTTCTTCCAGTATTATTTTCTAATTGCTAGGAAAGAAAACTAAAAATAGACTTTACAAGTTTGGGGGCCAGACTGCAAAAGCTGGGAGAGCTCTATTCTAGATGCTCTATAGCTTTACGCTCTCTGAAGTTCTGGCTCACTGCACTGATTTCATCAGTGGAAAGATTAGAAATGAACCAAAAGAGGGAGATTTGACTAGAGCTATGCACTAGATTTATTTGTATTTCAGAAATAATTATTTTTCTCTAGTTCTGATATAAACGGTCGTTAGAAATTGAATGCTTTTCTCCCTACCTACAATGGGTAATTATATAAATGCTGCACAACTTTTATAATATTTAATAAAGAATTTGGGAGTCAATTTTAAGCATGCCTGTCGAACATACCCTGGCCAAATTGCACAGACTCCTCTTTTTCATGATGTATGTCTAGTCCCTTTCCATGCCGCTCTAGACACTCATTAACCTTCCTCATCTCACACAGTGTGTATCTGTCTAGTGTCCCCCGGACAACACATTGATTAAATCTTCTGAAAGAGGAAATGCTGAATGTGCAGCTCTCAGTAATTCCTCTGTTTAATCTGTCTCCTGAGTCTCCCTTTGAAGCTGAGACACTATCCCTTCCTCATCCTCCTCTCAGATTTCCTTTTCTTCTTCATCACTGTCCCCAAAGATTGCCTCCGGTCCACATCATCCACCAGTCAGTTTTGGAGATCCCACCCCCTTCTGACTCTGCAATGCAGCAGCACATCCCACGCCTCCCACCTGACTCCATACACCTATGTCAGCCCTGTGGCCTAAAGACCATGTCAAGCAGATGATGATTTTGCCCTCAGTTATATTTCAGGTGGCAACTTGGTAGCTCACAGTGCAATTTAAGACCAGATTTTGTATGATAACTCTTTTTCTCAAAGTAATTTTTTCACTGAGACTTATGATATGGCAATATAACTTGCTATAGAATTGAGATCTGGCACAAGGCTTTTGTTTAAAAACTACATGCAGCCCTTCCTCTTCTGGTGGAGATGGGTTTATTTGTTGATATTCTGGTGCAGAACTGTGTGGCATTTCTTATTCAGCGTTGGTACAAAAGCCAAATCCTGCCTTCTTTTAATAACGTGCCACTGCTTTCATAAAAGGAAGCTGTAAAATTTCTCTGGCACAATGAGGAAATGCAAACAGAACTTAAGTTTCATGAAGCTTTGTACCATTTCAGTACAGATGATCCATTATGACCTGCTAAACATAGAAGCTGCAAACATGAGAAATGGGGGGAAAGGGGCTTTATTTTTTTCCTCTGGTGGCGCTTTTCAAATTTTTTACTTTAGATGCTACCTGTCCTGAATCAGAAATCCATTGTAAGATATGTGAAGTCATAACTCATACCTGAAAGTTTTTTCTGGACCGGGACACACAAGCACTTAACAGTAATATAAACAAGAAAAACATAAAGGTGGCACTGCTCTCTTGAATTCTTACCTCTCTGACTCTTACAGTAGCATTTACAGACCTTGAGTCAGGCAGATAAGCAAGCTCTGAGTGGGGGAGAGAGAGGGAAACTTGAAGAAATGATTGAACTCGGTGCCTTTCTCAGCTGTAGATTTGAGTTTAGTGCAGCTGCAAGGTTGGGTTAATGGGTTTTTGGACTCCAGTCATCCTTTCGGATAAAATCAGCTCACCTGCCATTTCAAGACAGATGACAGTGGCAATGCTGCTTCCATTTTACAGAAAAGAGCTCCAGCAGAAGAACTAGGTGTCTGGAGTTTTAGGCTTTATCCATAATGACTCAAGACCATAGCTACTTGCTTCTCATACCACTAGGGAGACACACCATTGAGACTAGAGCATGGGTGCACAGAGCCAGTTGGAAGTGAGCTCAGTAGGAAGGTTGGGAGGTCACTGGCTCCAACGCATGTCCCCCTGATTATTTCTGCTTTTTTTAGTAAATGCATCTCTATATAACATATAGGCAGACACCCTACAAAAAGCTGGGAACAAAACACAGGGCCTCTCTTTCCTGGCTAGCCAGTAGGCTACAAAGTTAGGCTTTCTTTATCTTTTATTCCAGTTTCATGCTTCCTATCTGCAGTGCTGGTCCAGCTTCAGTGTGAAGAGTAGTCTACCGATTTGGGCACTGTCTAGCAAGGTGGGAGTGGGGAATGGAGCTTAGATGCTCTACAGTGAAGCTTCCCACTTGCTGAACCACAAGAATATTATGTACATTCTTGCCGTCCCACATTTGCAAAATAAAAGGCATCCTGACAGCACCCCTGCCTGAAGAGTCCTCTGGACTTCTACATACCAGGATGCCTCTTTTAATCATCCAAAGCAACTGTAGGTGGGTCATAAATGCCTGCACGTTGAGACTGGTTGAAGTAGCAGGAGTTATGGACCACCACAGCAACTGACTTCAAGCACTTTTGCAGAGCCAAAACCTGAGATGCCCAGAGATTCCCAAATGCTGAAAATGTCCACTAAAAATCCTTTTGACTTAAGTGCTTGTTCAGGCATCTTCACTGACATTTAGTTGCCCTAAAAATGCCTTTTTGTTTTTTAACTGTTTCCTGGAATATCTCAGCTACTCTGAGGTCAAAATCTGTAGGCAAGTTGCAGTTACCAGTCTGGACACTCAAGTACCACACATGTCCTTTGATGTTTCTTTCTTCTGGATGCAGGCCATAGTACAGACCAGAGGAAGGCAATATTAGTGCCCACCCATAGCATTGCATGTCCCCAACTACTGTCATTTAAATCTACGTCCAAACCTCTACAAAGGTCATGTTCCCCTCTTTCCTGCAGTGTTTTGTTGGAAAGAAAGCTTGATATAAACATACAAGTATGTAAGTCTTCTCTGAGCCACTAAGTACCTTGATACAGCGCTTGAAAGTGATACGAGAACAAATGCAGTGGTCCCAAAAGGAAAATTGTGGTTTGGTTCATATAAAAGCTTTGTTATTTTCTCTGGAGCTGTTCACAAAGGGCCCTAGAGATGCAAACATTGCTCTTCGCTGCTCCTCATATGTCTAATGGCCTGGCTGGTGCCATTGTTTCTGTCTCTTCTTCTGACTCATACTCCTCTACTTCTCCCACAGCAAATCGAGACTTTGGCATCAGAGCTCGATTGTCTGCTCTAGTGAAATGACGCTGGCTGATTGAATTTCCTCTTCGACTTGACAGATTGGTTGGGCCTGCTCGTCTATCCAAGTGTGCCATTGGAATCAGCTCTTCCCGGTGGTGCTTTGCTTCAAGTGGCCGTAGTTGAGGCTGGGGTCTGAACATTACTGGGAATGCAGCATCAAAGCCACTTCTGTGGTGATCTGAAGCAAAACAGACAAATAATTCATATTTTGAGAAAGAGAAAAGAGAAACACCACAGTATTGGCAAGGACAGTTAAAGGGTATTCAATACAATACAGAATTATGGTTTTAAACCCTGGAACCAAAGTGTTTTAAATAATTACTATAGAATAAGAGAGCAGTTAAGAACTAAAAATAACTCTAAATTTTTATTTTCACACTGAAGCTGGTGCTTAAGAGATTTTATTGATCTTCCCTCTACCCTGAAACCCCAGCAAATAAGCACATTCAGCTATCTTTAACTGCCTCGCAGAGCTGCTCAATGCCTTCACAGGACCAGAGAGCTCCTTTATGTAGTTTTCAATTTTCTATGAATATGACAAGTATACCTAGCACCGTGATTGAAAAGCATTGTGAAACCCACAGCAGAAGACAAAAGTGTGGTGAAGGAGAAGACTCCAGTGCCATTGAAAATCAAGTTTACCAGTCACCTGTGATTAGCAACTGGGAAGTAAAACAGTTTCACCTGAAACCAGGAGTTTGACTTGAGGGCACTTTGATTACATTGGGTGTGTCAGACCTGCTCTTACCAGCTTTCTTTGCCACAAGTACACAATAAAAATTTGCCCGCAGTAGGCTAATAACTGGCTTTGTCATTCTGTTGAGTTTACAGAATATACTTTTTCACTTTTCTTAAAGCCACTCATAGTTTGACTACGCACTAGCAAATTAGTTAATTTAAGAAACAGCTCATAACAAGCTAGGAGGTTTTTGGAGACAAACACATAGCTTTATAATAATAAAATTAGACTATATTCTGCTGCAGTTAAAGCACCATGTATTGGGGAGTCAGTCAAAATTTATCAAGTAATTGCAGCTTAATAACTATTACATTATTTTAAGCTAATGTTTACTTCACAGTTGGCACAAAGTAAGAATCCGTGCACTAGCACTTACCTCTGTCAAAAGGGCACAGATTTCTTTAACAGCAGAACCTGCTTCTCATAGGCCATGTGGGCATACCACACCATAAGCAGTAAAATAGGTTAGGTTTTCTCAGATTTGAAGGGCTTGTACTTAGCCCTTTGGTAGCATTGCTGCTACAAAGTATGAATGATATATACTGTCAAAGAAATAATTCATTTGAATGAGTGGCAGAAAGAGCTGATAGGTGATTTAAGTATCTATTTGTGGTCATTTCTGACCTCTTAGTTATGAAACTTTCTGCACATGCTATATATAAGAGCTAAACCGAGCTTGCTGGACAATGCTTGTTCCAGGAGGGCTTCCAGAAATAGAAAGATGAGATGGCATTTATCCCTGTAAATGCATATGTGCCTTTATGAGATTGTAATTCTAATTTCCTGCATACTGAGTATTTCTCCTCTCAGTTCCCAAGTGAAATTCACCTCAGCCTAGCACAGTTTATGAGAAGAGTTTAGGGTGGCTTACTCCTGCTGTGGACATCTAGAGTGATGTGAATGCTACACAATGGACCTAAGATGGGGTCAGGAGCTGGACCAAGAAGTCTAATTATTTGGATAGATCACAAGGCAGGGCTCAAATACAGGCCTAATTATTAGTAAAATGTACTTGCATTCACTGCTTCAGGATTTACCTCTCTCCCCGCTGAAATAATATGCCTGTCTGCTATAGCAGAACTTGGTCCCTTGAAAGTGTTTGAAATGTTTTTAGGTCTGAGGCTGCGGTGTAGAACAATTTGAATCTTTTAGAAAGACACACATCCCCCACCACAACATCCCAACAAACAGAAAAGAATCAGCTGTATGAAAAAAAATAAAAATACATCCCCTTGACTAACTTATATTTTCCCCTCTGAATAGATCCTATGGGTTTCTGTTCTGCTGCTATCATGTGTGACTTCCCAGACCCAAGGGGATGCTTTGCCTACACAGATCTCTCTTGCTTTCACCTCTTTCACCGTAAAACAGGGAAGAAAAAAAACAATTTTACACCTCCAGGAAACAAACTTTGTTGTTGACGTTTTTGATACAAAGATTGAAAATACGATTTCAATTGCTATAGCTTATTTTGCCAGAAATGAAAAGGAATTTTTCTGAGGAACCTGAATGCCTTTCAGGTTCACATAAATTCAGAAAGGAGTCAGGGAGATTACAGATAGACACAATGATGAACATTCAAGTGTCCTAAATTTCATGTTTTCTGTGACAGTGTTCTGCTATGTTTCCTTGGGCAATTCAGTGTTCCATTCCTAAGCTCCGTCTCCTTACTTAAGTGAGGATGGGTCTGCATTTTACTGTGTACATATGATAACCTGAGACTGGCTGATAACTTTATCCAGTAATAGCAGTATTACTACAGAAATATTCACAGGGAGTAAGCTGAGAATAAGGGAGAAGAGATCAGCTGCTTGGGAACAGACTCTGCCAGATTTTTTTGTTAGGTTATGTGATTAAAGGCTCATCTCCACAAACACAGAGAAGCCCTGAGGCACAAGGGCAAGTGGAGGAGACCCCAATACACCAGTCAGTGGAAAAAGTCTGATCCCCTGCCCTGATCCATGATGGGGGTGATCATCCCCATGAGCAGGGTGAGACCCACCATGATAAGCCAGCCGAGAGGCTCTCCCCAGGGCACCACATGGAGTGGGGTGTGGAGGGGTGTGGGGCTTATTATTGAGGTACCATGGGAGAGCATTTTGGGGCCATACAGGACTTATGATGCCATATTTAGGGCAGGAACCAAAGACAGGGAAAAGAAGGGATCAGAGTAGTTTGAGGAGCAACAAATGCAGGAAAATGGAGGAAGAAGAGGATAAAAAGGGCCAGTCAGTACGTGTGTCTGGTAACGCCCTGCACCTGATCAGCACAGTCTGTCCTGTTTTCTCATTTAACTCTGCTTCTGACTGTGTACCTTCATCAGCAGCTCCTTATATTCTGTGCCTGTGTGTGTGGAGGCCTGAGTGCCAGCAGCTGGAGGGATTCGGGTCTGTGCATATTCTGTGAATGCATAAGTCAGTGCAAAATCACTAGTAATCACCAAGCCAGAGTAACCATCAAGTAGCATAAGAGGCTTGGGAACCAGCTGTTGGAGCAGCCGTGAGTCTGGGACAGAGACTGCGGAGAGCAGAAGGTCTATGAGTTGACTACTGGAGGGGGCAGGAGGTCCAAACCAGTGACTGAAGAGACTATGGGGTCTGTGGTTGGCTATTGGTAAGGCCATAATCTGGAGCCAGTACCAAAGACATATTTGCATGTGTTTGTTCCTGTGTGTGAGGCAAAGGGAGACGAGGGGATTCAGGACCCTGCCACAGGGAAGACTTGCCGTCCAAGGCCAGCTACTGGAGGGAACTACAGTGCATGGGATGGGGTGGAAAAGCATCTGTGCAGGTGTGTGTGTGCGCACATGCACGTGTGTGTATGTGCATGTGTGTAGGTCTGAGTACCAGCAGCTGCCATGGGGTTGTGTCCCCAGGGGCTCACATGCCCAAGTGCCAACAAATGGGCAGATGGAAGGGCCAGGGCCAGCTACTAGGCAGAGTGTGCATCTAAGAACAGCTACTGGGGGATTAAGATAGCATGTATTCATACATAATTGTCCACTAACAGGCTATCATCCTGATCAGCCAGAGAGGGGACCGAGAAAAGACCATCAGTGCTGTTTGTGTTTGTGTGAGTGCTGTGCCCTGTCCATGCTGCTCCATGTGTCTGGCCATGTGTAGGTGTGCACTGAATTATGATATGTGTGGGGTGCCTGTTGGGAATACCTGCTTAGTCTCACTATCCACCTTGGATACCTGAGGGCATTGAGCTGTGGCAGCCTCGCCTTGACTGGGCTACAGGTTCAGCAACTTCTAACAACTTTGCATGCAGTTGTGGCTGTGAGGCTGTGGGGAACAGATAATTTGCTTACCTGGACTTACATGAATGCCCTCACAGCCAGACCTGACTGCAGGGATCACAGGAATATTTGTGCAAGAGGCAAAAAGAGAAAACTAGGCAGTGCTGGAACAAGATAGAAACTGCTGCAGTAATGACCATATGAACATCATAGACAAAAAAGGAGAGAAGGGTGTCACTCTTTTAAAGAGACCGGGGACATCCATGAGAATATTCATATACTGTTAAATCCACTGAGCAACTGGCCAAGTTTCTTTCACTGCTGGAGTAGGACATAGAGTAAAGCACTTCCATTACCTGTAAATGTAACACGCCTGGCTTTTCGTCTAGTGGGCTGGCTAGGGCCCTGAGGCAAAGAGAGGTAGCGTACTTCCATGGTACTAGCCTGTGTACGAGAAAGAAATGTGTTCAGTGCCTGTGGTTGCCTCTGCAATTTGCACTTATTTGGTGGGGTGGTTATACGCTTTTTCTGTTGTGCTTCTGCACCTTTACAGCCAAATTTAGACAGGTGTGAAGATCAATGCTTGGCTTGGATGGCTGAACTCATCAGCTCCAGTGAAAATGTCTGGGTCTGCTAAAATAGCCCTAGAGGTTTTTTTGTAGTCAGCAGAGAGAAATGTGTTCTAAGACTTACCATTCGTATTTCCTTTCCTATTAAAGTGACAACTTTAAATAAAATTAATATACCCAGCAAGAACTTATTTCTCTTCCTTAACTGATTATCTCAGCTGTAAATATTTATAATATCTAATACCTACATTTAGTGAGACAAATCCTACTCTGACTGATCAAGAGCCCAAATTGTCAGTGCAAAGTGTCAAAGGCTTTGCATCAGGCCTTTTGTGATTATATTCTGTTTTGCACATGCCAGAACAATGCAAATTACATTACTACTTACAGCCATGAGGCTGTAAAAGGCTGTAAGAGGTAGAACATGAAAATGTTGCTGTCCACATGCCAAGTGAAGCTCTTTCTTCTTAGGTGCTGCATGAGGACACTGGGAAATGTAACCCTTTAAATTACTGCAAAAAGCATATAAGAAAGGGTGTCTCTTTCCTTATTTACAGAGAAGCAGAGGCATTTTTCACATGAATAATAGTTTATATAACAGATACCGGTTTGCCCCAAGGTAAGCTGTTTCCCTTCCTGCAACTCTGTCTCAGGCTGTGCTGCCGACGGATGAGGATTTCTTGGGCTTGTTTCTCATTTGTGCTGGTAGGCAGGTTGTGTCGGCTGTACGTTGGTGCCTGAAACAGAAAATGCACCCAGCTGATCTTCTTCGTGCTTGCAATGTTAATAACCTTGTGCAGTCTGGTTGATCACTAGGCCAAAGGGACACCTGCCCCCAGCTCAGCCACCAGCTCAGCCACCACAGATCTCTGGTATCACACGGAAAAATGTAACCTCGTACTAACCTCTCTGCTGCAAAGCAAGATGGGAGGAAGCACAAACACAGCTGGCAGCCACAGACCTCAAGGGCTGCATTTTGATGCCATTTTTGATAGAGTCTTGCCTGCTCAAAGTGCACCATAAAAATATACTTACCTACACAAGGCTGTTAAAATCTTTGGGCTTGTGTTCCCTTTGTCATTCCTCTTACTGTCACATAATCGGGAGCTACAGATCTGAGGCACCCGAGAGAGATAGCTGGGTAACCTGCCTCCGAGCCTTGGTACTAATATTAGTGAGCCAGGAGCAAGTCACAGATAAGCCTGGGAGCAAAAGACTATATTAAGAAGAGTACACCTCCAGAATGAGATGCACAATTGAGCTTCCTTTCTATACTTGGACAAACTACACCTTAATATTACCCTAAAACTAAGCATCTTTTAGGACAAGCTTTTCAATTTATCGTGTACATCTAGTGAAATGAGGGAAATAATTATGTGCCTTAAATAGATAAATTCACTTCAGCTTATAAGTCTTCTTAAAAAGCAGGATCTGATCTCAGCCTCACTTGCAAGGTTCCTTGTAAAGTTGGTCTGGTGAGCCGGAGCATTACCGTGCCTTCAGAGCTGAAAATGAAGTATTAGCAGTGGCATTATTTTACTTCCAATCTTTCATTTCCAAAAGCACACAGTTCTCAATAGGAAGTGACTGGCGCAAATAGTCATTACTGTAATTGATTTTGAAGAGAGAGAGTTCATTTCAGTAATCTAAGAGACAGCCATATATGCAAATTGTTGCTGGTAAGATAAGAAATTATCATAAGGATAATTGGCCATGGCAAATCAAACAATATTAAGAATGAAAATCATATTAGTAATGACACATTTAAATGAGCAGGGCCTAGCATTTTCTAGTAAATGTGTGTTACGTGAGTTAGCCCCGTTTGTCCACGTAATTTCAAGGTTACTGTAATATATCCTCTACCACTCATCGCTGTCAGAGAGCGCTCAGTTGTATATGCTGGGCCCAAGATTGGATTAAGTAGATATTATACGCAGGGCTGCCTCAGAATCAGTACAAATTTCTGCAAAACAAGTCTCTGCTGAGGTATTATCACCCCCATTTTACGCAGGGGTGGGGAGGCAAACAAGCTAAATGTGTAAAGCAAAGCTCCAGAGGAGGTGGGATTTGTTCTGTTTTTCGTTTCTCCTCCTGTGGCGTGGGTACACTGTTGCTCCCACACAGACCGCGGGATTTACCAGCCTCTCAGCTGACTTTGGGCTATGCAGTGTTTACCGCCACCGGTCCACCCACCTCCACAGGTGAGTTTCAACTGCCGTTGGCGACCTGCCAGCCGGCTGCCTCCCACAAAGCCCTGCAGCCCTCCCTGGGTGCCGGGCAGCCGCCTGCTGGGCCTGGGCCTGTGCCCGGCCTGCTGCCCACCCCACCGCCTGCACCCCGCCGGCCTTGCGGGCCCCCGGAGAGGGCCTGGGGCCTCTGCCCAGCCCGGGGGTGCGTGGCAGCCTCGGGAAGGCGGTTTCTGGGTCGCAGGTAGCCGTGCAGCGATGGAAGCCTGACCTCTACAGCTCAGCCACAGGTTCTCCTGGCTTTTCGCACTGGTGGTGAAAAGCTGATGGAAAAAACCTGCTTTCCTTTTTCCCACCAAGAAATGAGCCCCACGCCAGGGCTCCGTCTCCTCCTTCCCTTGCCCGTGCAGCTCCAGGCTGGAGGCGGCTGAGGGCTCCGGGCCCGCGTCTCCCACCCGCGTGACCCTGGGGCTGGCCCTGGTGCTACCACCCGCCGTGGCTGCCATGTGGGGAGGGCAAACAAGAGGTTTCAGTCTGCAAATAGTGCGCGATAGCCGGTGGCTTACACACCCTTTGTCGCACTTGATACAGGTTATGTGCCAGCACATCTCTCATGGACTTAACTTCTGTGGGGGAGAGCCTATGCACACGCCGATTGCTACTGCTCCTGTAAATAAAAAAGAAGTTTAAACATTATATTGATGAGTTGATTAAATGCTATTCTCATTAAATCATGCACAATCTATTTTTAGTGCTACAACAGAAGGCTATGAAGAGCCTTTTAATCACCAGCGACACCACAAAATCATGCAAAGATGAATAAAAGAGTCAGATTTGGCTCTTTCCCAAGTTTTATCTACTGGGTAGTCAGAATGGACCCTAAGCCCTCAAACAGCTGGCAACAGAAACTTCTTTTCTTTCTCAAAGCCTCATAAGGAAGTTCCTATTTAAGGATTAGATTGAGCAACAGCCAGCTGTGTGTTGGGGAGGGCACTGTAAGCTTCCTCCTCTGCCGGAATACATCCTTCAGCATGGCCAGGCAGCCTGGGCTTTGCGGTCCTACTGGGTTTAAATCCTTTGAGAAAGTACAGCAAATCCTTAAGAACTAAAACACATGCAAATTAAGGAGTCTGAGAGACCTGCCCTGTGGTGAGGAGAACATATAGGTTTTCCTTGCTGCTGAGCCTGTTTCTCCATTTAAAATGAAAGAAATACCTAAAAGATAGACCTAAAAGATAGTCATCTTCATGTTTTTAACAAACTGTGACAAGAAGCCCACAGTCGCTTGTAGCTGCCTGGCTTTTTCACTAGCAAAACAATGGAGGAGGGCTACTGTGAAACGTTAACTGGTTTTACTGTCAGTTAATCTGTGTGAGAGTTAGGGTTGGGCTGGATTCCCAAGAAAAGAAAGGGAAATAGATAGTGATCATCCAGGATGAAATCAGCCTGAGTTAATCTCGTTGTTTCTGGTTTTTTCCTTTCTCCATTTTGCTTTCTTGCCTCTTTTTAAAAAAAGTGTAATTACAAGTCTTTATTCTCAGTTAAGTGATGTCCTTGAAATGTTGTCTGTAAATTGTGCAATTAAAAAATGGATTATGATCAATGTACAGTATTCCCAAAGTTTTGTGTGCATTTATTTTGTACTCCCTCTAAAATAAATCAGAAACTTTTAATGGCAAAAGAAGATGGATTCATGCTAAACTAAGATTATGCTGTAAACATAGGAAAAAAGTTGGAATTTGCAATTACGGCTGGTTTAATGAGACTACCACTGTTTTGTGCTCTAATCTAACATTAATGTCTTGAAAACTTGTAGGACCATCATGAGCTGCCTGGATTCTACATTTTACTGCCTCTTACCACCAAGTAGACAGAGAACACTGGTGGCATGGCCCTATCCAAAGTCCCTGGAAAATAAGAATTAATTCCTCACATATTCAAAAGTTTTGGAAAGTGTTTTCATTCTGCATCAGACCAAAAGTGAGATCTGCCAAATTTTTCATGAAGAAAAAAGAGAGAAACTGACCGTAGGTTAAGGTGTGGTGTTAAAGGTAGGGCTGGGCTAACCAATAAGTTAAGGAGCTCACTGAGGCATGAGAGTTCCATGAGTCTACCACCCAGCTACTGGCAAACCAGAGTGACAGAAAAGGACTCCCTTTCTGGATTTTACCAGAAACCTTATCCTGGCCATGATAAATCCTTCCCAACAAATGTTTAATTGGCATTCATCAATTCTCAACAACAGGAACAGCAGCAAAGCTGGGTATTTACTGGCAGGGAAAAAAGACCATCAACACCACTCAGTTCCAGGCCAGCTGGGTGGGTGGGCTGGTTGGTTGATTTTTCACTTACTCTCAGCTCTCAGGGATAACACTGAGAGAATCCAGGGATGCCACCATGTTTCCAGGCTTAGGTGTAATGCACCCTTGTCACATATCAGGTCTGGCATGTCACAGGCTGTGGGACAGCACATGTATGTCACTTTCCACAGCAAGGAAAGCAGTCTGTCTGCAGTCAGCAGCCCCTAACTGCTGTCCCTTTGGACAACCCTACGTACACCTGGGAATGCAAACAGAAGCACAGCCCCTGGGAACTAATGGCAAGCTAGCCTGTCAACGACTAGTGGTCTATAAAAGGCAGGCTTGGCTTATTTGTGTAATGCAAATTGAACTGACACAGTTGATGCAGGCAGCTTTGACATCATAGGGAATAACTATCTCTCTGATCTGCACTTCACTGAACACCTCCACAGGGTCTTTATACCTTACAGTTGGGAACAAATAGGGGAAAGCAGCTAAATAGGAGAAAGCAAAACTCCTCTGGGAAGACATCAGATGATCTCTTCACTGTTCCAGTTGCATACCTAACCCTCTCCACATGCCAGTTCAGAAGCAGGCAGTCCCAAGTCATTTCAAGACTTATCATTTTGCTCTTAAAGTGACTTAAATAGAAAAAATACATTGCCCTGAATTCAGCTGAGCTGGGGTAGCAAGAGAACAAACAGCATGAAGATAGCCTGTATTGTTCTGGAGCACAAATAAAAAATGTGTACTCTTTTCATGGGATCAGATATTAACCTACCCAACTGATAACAATGCCCAGGTATGGTAATAGGGAACAGATTGCTTTTACATTTTGCAATATACAATACATTAAAAAAAAACTTTCAAAAAAATCCAAACAAGTTTGGTATGTTACTAAACCCATAAAGCAATTCTTATTGCAATTATTTCTTTGTTCTTATTGAAACTGTTTCTTTGTTCTTACTGAACCTTCCAGCATGTTACAACAAAGCACAGCACAGGAGATATATTTGTGAGGAAAATACTGAAATGATAATATGCCATGAAAACTGACCATCTCTTTGTAATGAGTACCGTGACAGTATCTCTTTCTCTTTTAGACATAGAGATAGTTGATACATGGAGGAAATAAAATGCCTTCCACAATCCTTGTAAGATTTATTTTTTTATATATTATATCTAAAATTTTTAACTTTGTGAACTCTCCACCAATCTTCACTAGCCCTGTCAGGGAAGTAACATTTCTCAGACACAGCTCCTGAGCAACTACACCACCACAAAAGACAACACAGCACTTTATTCTGGTGTGTACTGTACTGATACATTTTAGGATTTACTCTTACCAAAGTCAGTATTGCAGCAATATGAAGCCAACATTATGTAAGCTCAGCATCAAACCATCTCTCTATAATGTGCACATTTCCTCCAAAAAACAGCCATACAAACACAGTTCTGATAATATCTGCCTGACTCTGCTTTTGCCATTTCTATCCTTATTTCTAAGGCTTATATTCTCCAAAACATTATAACAAAATGCTCTATTTTCATTCAAATGTAGATTCTTTGTTGCAGAGTCCATGGGCAAATCTCTCCAGTCCACACTGGAAATACTTATTGCATGTTGGACATCCACTTCCATCTGCAGGAATTACACCAGCATGAATGTAATTTCTCAGAATAATGCTAATTCACAGCAATGAAGATCTGCTTTGATTGTTATAGAGCATTTCCCCTCATGTGCCTAAAGACTGCAGACCTGATCAGAAATACTGGTGCAAGAGTTTTCGCACTACTCTGGCACTGCAAATATTGCTTTACCTGCTGTATGTTGGAATTTGATACCAAATCTCTACTTGCTCATGGCCAGATTTTTGTATCCTCACTGAAGACAGGAGCTTTAGGTACAAGCTTTCTCAGTGGTAGCAATCAAACAATTTACAAATACATTCAGAAACATCTTAGTCTTAAGCAGGTTCACATAATTGCTCAGGAGAATGAAGATAGAAGAACTGCTGCATTGGCTCCAACCAAAGATCCAATAACTAGCTCACTGTCTGGTCTCTTCCAGATGACACCTGGAACAGCAGACATCTGGACAGCTGTGGACACCTATCAACAAACAGAGCTGAGAAAATATCTGTTTTCCTAGAACAATCTCACAGCTTCCAAGAATCAGAATGTTTCTGAGCCATAAACTGCACTTTGTTTTTTTGAAGTGACACTTCATTTTTAAAAACGCTGTCTGAGTAGGAGAACATGTGCATCAGAGGTTGATGCACAGTAAAATTCAATTACAGGGTAGGGATGGCAAAAGTTAGTCCATCATATCAGCTGTTTATTATGGAATATTTTCCAATCATAATTCTCATCTTAGGAGTGAATTTCTGAACTACGATGGAGCATTTTGTCTTATTTGCTCTTTCCCTCAAGAAAAGAAGAGGAATGTGGTTTGATTGTCATAGTTTGTCTACAAACCTTGCACATTTTCTTTTGGCTCAGAACAGTTAAGGAAATACAGCAGACAAAAAGGAGCCTGTCAGACATGCAATACTTTTTTAGTATCATCCATTCAGCAAAAAATGATTTAGAAAGAAAAGAGCTAGGTCTTATGCTGCATGCTGACATCAGTTTCAAGAAAGCAGAGGAATATTGACATGATTAAGCCAAAGTTTCAAGAAAGATTTTAATTTAGCATCCAGCGGATATTTGGACTTCCTAGTATGGGTTAGGATGATCAGTGAAAAAATAAAATATCCTGGGACCTGCCAGAGGCTGCTGAAAAATGGAGAGGGGTTGAAGGATACAGCAGCAGAGAACAAGCAGTAGCAGCAACAGTGGTCAGCAGAAGCCCAGGAAAGATTTTGTGGGGGCAAGTGCCATAAGCAATACCCACACTCTAAACAGTGGGTTGCAAGGTGAGGATAAATACATCCACAGCAGTTAAAGTATGCAGGAGTGAAGATTTGTACAGACTTCTCTCATACAGGGTAGTTCCCTCAGTGGTAGCTTTGGAGATCCCACCAGCTTTCTCCCATCATCTGTCTGATGCCCAGTTGCATTACTGTTTCATAGAATCATAGAATCACAGAACGGTTTGGGATGGAAGGGACCTTTAAAGATCATCTAGTCCAACCCCCCTGCAATGAGCAGGGACACCTTCCACTAGATCAGGTTGCTCAGAGCCCTGTCCGGCCCAACCTTGAATGTTTCCAGGGATGGGGTATCTACAACCTCTCTGGGCAACCTGTGCCAGTGTCTCACTGCCCTCATTATAAAAGATTTCCTTATATCTAGTTTAAATCGATTCTCTTTCAGATTAAAACCATTATCCTTTGTCCTATCACAACAGGTGCTACTAAAATGTTTGTCCCCATCTTTCTTATAAGCCCCCTTTAAGTATTGAAATGCTGCAATAAGGTCTCCCAGAGCTTTCTCCAGGCTGAACAACCCCAACTCTCTCAGGCTTTTTTCATAGGAGAGGTGCTCCATTCCTCTGATCATTTTCACAGCCCTCCTCTGGACTCACTCCAACAGGTCCATGTCTTTCCTGTGCTGAGGATCCCACAGCTGGATGCGGTACTCCTGATGGGGTGTCCCCAGAGCAGAGCAGAGGGGCAGAATCACTTCCCTCAACCTGATGGCCACGCTGCTTTTGATGCAGCCCAGGATGCGGCTGGCTTTCAGGGCTGCAAGTGCACATTGTTGGCTCATGTCCAACTTTTCATTCACCGGTATCTCCCTAGGTCCTACTCCACAGGGCTGCTATCAATGTCTGATTGGATGCATTTGGTACAGAAATACCATTATATGGCAAGACAGTTTGAGGGACTGCAAACTAAAGTAGCAAAAATTGCAAATGCTACAAGGAAATCTGCTCTCAGCAAAATTTTGTGATTGGGGTAATGGAGTTGGGACCCTGTACCCTAAGCTGTCCTGCAGGTCTCTTGGCACCTAGCAGTGATGAGCAAAACCCACTGACCAGCTAAGCGATGAGTGCAACCACCTTGACCCACTGCTGTGATTTAAAGCAGCCAGAGTGGCTTCTGCACCTGACTCATGATTCCTCTCCAGAACTGCCCATTACTGAAAAGCAACAGAGAAAATGTCCCTGGTTTTAATTTTCACTCTTTGAACAAAGACCCAAAGTGCAAATACGATGAGCGCCAAACTATCAGCACAAAACCGCAACTTCTCATAACTGTCTTTTTTTTCCTTACATTTCTACTGAAGTCATAAAATCCCTTGGGTATTTCCTCATTTTTGCCCCCTTCATTCCTGTCCCTCCTCTGCAAAGGATCAGGGGGATCAGGAACAAAATGTCAGTACTCACTGCGAAGAAGCTGAGGATGACTCTGAAATTTTCATGCCACTCTCAGCCATCTCGATGGCCAGTTTTATCTCCATCTTTTTGTACAATGACACAATGCTGGATTTGGGCTGGTGTTCTCGAATTAAGATTTTCTTCAAATACTTATTGTCAAACTTCTTAAATCTGCAAAACAGATATTAAAATCAAAGTGTAAAAAAAGGAAATGAGTTTTTATTTCTGTGGTACAGGCTGATCTTCATTCAAATGCATGCATGTATAATTCAGTGGTGGAAACTGAATCCAAATTGGAGGCACCTGTGGACTCCTGACGGTCTAGTGAGCGGAGACCTTTAGGGGGACATTTGCATTGGTCTACTGGTCCACAGAGATTGCAAAGCCCACCAGACAAAAGGAAAGAAACAAGCTGCAATCAGAGCAAAAAAGAGGGCTGGGTGTGTGTTTGCATATAACACTGCTACATTTGTCAGAAAAGAATATGGCCAGTCTCCACGCTTTTGTACAAATGTTGTATTCTTGTAGGGCATAACAGCAGCAGCTGCTTTTACAGTAATCCTGGCCTATTCAGCCAGCCACCAATGAGGCTCTAAATGGCCCAGCAGTTACAGTAGTTTGGGCCCATTATGTTGCTGATAATTTTGAATCCTGACAATTAGAGCAAAGAAAATACATTTCTTTGTATTCTGAATAACAGAGAAATTGAATGGACCACAAAATACTATGTGTTCACATGCTGCAGATTGTAAAATATCACTAATGTGTGGCATAATTTGAATGTGAATGAGTCTGTGGCTTTGGAGCAGGTATGTGCTTTCAGGCAGACCTTTAGCAGAACAACAGCAGATCTTACATGTTTCTTTCAAAGGAACAGTTTACCCCAGCAAGGTAATGTGCTCCACAATGCTAGGAAAAGCACTACAGAGTTTGTACTCTTTTTTTCTTAACAAAGGCTAGTTTTTATACATCAATAGCAGAGATAGGAACACAAATGTTTCCACTGGGATTAGAGCTCTGTGTTTTTCTATGTAACAGAAAGCCTCCTGGAGTGTCATCACTTAGGTAATTCATTCTGATATACCTATTCAAAGTGTCTTTAAAGTTGTGTAGAAAAGTCTAGGGGATACCTTTTAACACAATCTTCTTACATTAAATGTCTTCACATACAGTGTGTTTTTTTGAATCTATCACTGAATTGAAACACTACATTTCTGGCTAGTTCGGAAAAAATTCTTTTCATAGCTGTTGGGTACATGTGAGATAAGGGGATAACATATTCTCAGAGATATGTGTAAATGCAGCTATTTCAGTGGAATTATGGCTCCAACAGGGATTTTTTTAGTTTATTGACTGCACAGACAGTGGGGTGGTCTCAGTGGATGTCCTAAAGCTATCTCTGTACTGTGAGAGCCCAGAGGACATTTTAGCTTCTCGGCTCAGGTATATGCCCTAGCACATTACATCGTTACTCCTTGCTGGGAGAACTGGATGCAAACCAGCTGCCTCTTTCCCACTCTTAATTCCTGATTTCCATAGGGAGAAACCTAGTCATGAAAGGACTTCCCACATGTCTGGACAGACCCCCCCTTGGCTGTATTACTAGGGTCTAATGTTGAAAGGTGAGACAGAAGACTCCAGCACAGAAGTTTGTGCATAGCTACAATAACTAAGGATGACTTTTAGCCCACAGCATCATACTAAGATGTTTGTGGGAAAGGAGGATTAGTCTCTCCCTACACTTCCCTTCACATGCTGCGGTGGTGGCCAACGTGATCACAGAGCTCCCTTAGGGAAAAGGTAAAGGGGACAGCAACTCAGATTGGTAGATCTGCCTCTTCTGGACAGTGCCTGGAAGAGCCACAGAGCTTTGCAAAACCACCTCGTCCGGCTTATAGAAGATACAATGCAGGCCCTCATGTCTGAGTGAAGACTAGCTTGACAGTATCTGCTTATGCTACTGGATATTTAAATTCAACCATTCCCTTCAGTACTCTTATTTTAAATATTACTGAATGCAAAGACCTTTAAGGACAGGTGATTAATTATTACTGAATCTGTACTCACCAACAAGGGATCATATTTGCTGTGGAGGCTTACAGCAAAAGTCAGTGAAGTACTGACACCTTACATACCTTCTGTTCTAAATGCAGACATAAAGGAGCACTGCCACAGATCTAAGATTTATGCCAAAGCTATGTGCACAGGCTGATGTCTGCAGCATGAGTTCCTGTGCTATGTTTTACTTTCAGGAAGCTTATTTTCTGCTTGTTTGTGCAGAAGCAATTTAGCAGGCAGTATACGAGCACTGCACTCCCAGGAGATTACGGTTGCTCAGAAGTTCACTTTTTAAAAAGAGATATTGCACGTGTCCCCAGTATTTTCATGCTATTTTAGATTTATGGGGCACAAGATTGATTTCCTATTCTATTTACCTATTGTATTTTACATGATAGATAGGTTATTTTATTATAGTAGGCTGCAATAACAGATGCTTACTTATCTCTCAGCTGATAATGACTCCAATGTCCACATATGTCTTCAATACCAGCCTTCAAATGATCCATCAACTAGAGAAACAAACATGGAAGAATTTTTAGTGGCCATTATGAGAAAATAATGTCACCACAAATATGCAATTGTTGCCAGGATTTTGAGATTTTTTTTCATTGAAGGGTGTGAGTTAATTCTGAAAGCATCTACATTTCTCTAAAGATCAAGGCAAAGATCCCACTGTGGCAGCTCCTATGCTTGGCGGCAGTGGCAATATTTTGATGGAGGTGACAAGTCTGTCAGTCTGCTATCATCTCACCATCACCCAGCACCATATAGGCCTGAGTAAAGGACTGTGTCCAATGGAAGATGCCACTGAGTATCCAAATTTCCTGGTCCTCTTTGTCTACTGAGACCAAAAATTAAATTCTTGGTTCTGTCAACCAAGTTTCCCTTCTGCATGTGTGACCTCCCCAAAAGGGGCACAGGGTCGGATACCCCACACCTTAACCTTTGCCTTGACTGACAATCCTCTGAGCGTTTTGCAAATTGTCATGAGACTGGTAAGTTCATCACTGCTAACTACCAGGACCTTCATCCATCTTCTGTGTGTTTGTAGCATTACAGAAACAGACACAAAAATGGCCAATTCTTACATACGTATTGTTTTCAGTGGTGCTTTTAAACATAAATTCCTTTCAGGGTTAAATGCAAACATTGAAATAGTAAAAACAAAACACACTTCAAATTCAAATCAGTTCAGATGTTCTAATTTTGGTAATGTCTCTCTATGTGCTTAATTTTAAGGCACAGTGTTTCTGTTAATTTCAAATACATTCTCTATTGTGGAAATGAAAGCATGTACGTATATTTTGTGTAGTGTTGTTAACTCAGTTTGAGCAGCTTTCTGTTATTTTATATAATAGTAATTTGAGAGCTAAAGTAAATGAGAGGGGGAAAGATCATTACTCAGAATAACCTGAAACTAAATTTGCAGACCAATGGTTCAACTCATTGCAGTTCAATAAAACTTGATTAAAGACTTTTAAGATGTCAGTGTGTCTAGAACCAGTCAAAAAATGGCAACAAAGGGATCTGACAAATCTAGCTGGGAAGGATGAAGAGTGCATTTTGTAAACTCTGCCTTTATGTTTCTGTCCTCCCATGGTCAAAAGGATCAAGAGGTAAGAGCTCTGCTACACCATGACACTCATGACACTTGTGGTACAGTATTATAGTATGATAGTCACTATGAATATAAATGAAATATTATATTTTAGAAAATTATGCCTAGTTTTCCTCCAAATGTTATTAAAAGCATTCAGTGTCCAAATATACTGAATGCCAGTGCTACCAAATGCCTCCCTTTGTCCAGCTCTTTTGGAATACCCTTTCTCTTCTTTTTAGGATACCAGCTACTGATATAAAAAAACTTACTCGCACATGAATTTCTTCATTGATGGACTCCTTTTTGTTGGTCTTTTTAACATCTAGATATCTGACCAATGGTCCAATTGTGATCCCCTGCATTTGGAACAATGAGTTGAAATGTTAATTATCTTTTAGAAAAAAACAGAAAGCAAAAGGATTCCATTTTAATCAATTAGGAAAGCTATGTCTTAGATGCAAGAATGAGCTATTAATAGTATGGAGAACTACAGAGGAAGACTAAAATTCAAAAACTTGAAAAAACCTACTCACCAGGTTTTTCTTAAGTGAGATTATATTTAATGATATGTTTTAACTATTTGAAGTGACTCATTGCCAACTTTCTTCAAAACAACAGTCACTTGAAAGAAAACATTATTCTTGTGAGATTCTTAAAATCCTGAATCCTCTTACTTCAACATTTTCAGAATTAAATATTTTGTGGGTTTTTTCCACCTAGAAACCATTTCCAGCTGTTCACAATTCTTTACTGCACTGCTACAGAATAGCATTTAAAAAGGGGAAATAGAAAGAAAAGGTTTTTTCTGAAACTTTCTGGTGGAATCTAAGCGGCTAACCACAAGTTTGTAGTGTCCCATTGGCACCCTAGAGTATCAGAGATATTGGTATGGGAAAATACAGAACATGGGATGCAAGACCTCAGGAAGATTCAGTTCATCCAGGCAGAGCAGTGTAAGCCAAGTGGGATAACCCAAACATCTGAAGTAGGCACTTATTCTTACAAATCTGAATTATTCACTTTATTTTTCTTTAATATTCTTTTACAAAGGATTTAAAAATGTTCTCATTTGGTCTTCAGGATGAATGAAGATCAAATAAAAAACTCAAAATCCTTCATAGAACATACATAGTTCAGTTTGAGATACACCACTAGTAGAGAATGATTCTTTGCTGAAGCATAAAGTTAAAATGCTTCTTAATTAGGAAACATTAGCAAGCGCATGTGAAGTGAACATAGGAGATTTTGAACACAAAGTGCCCTTTCCCCTGAATATTTTAGAAGACACAGGTTTTCAATACAGTCTTTCTGAAAAAGTTATTTAGTAATACCTAAAAAGCCCTGAAAGTGTAATTAGACAGTGCAGTGCTAAATCTAGCCATAAAATACGATAGCTTGTCCTAGTTTAAGAGTAAATTCAATGCAATCTTCACTATGAAGCTTTCAGTCACCTCTATTACATGAAAACAATCCATTAAGAAATACACTTACTTGGATGAACACAGTGAAATATATAACTACAAGAGTGGCAGTAATGAACAGATTTTTTCTTGGGAAGAGATTCACTGGAAGCAAGAATGCAAGAGAGAAGCTGCTGGCTCCTCGAAGGCCACTGTAGGAAATAATGAGTTGGTCTTTGAAGGTGAAGGGATATGTTCGGAACTTGTTACTGATGTAGAAGAGAGCAAATACACCTAGCAAGGGAAAGAGCCACAGCTAGTATTAATCAAGGAGAAAAGACAAATATTTAAAGCAAAACATCTTGGATCAGGCAGCTGATGACAGACCTATCTTTCAAATTTTTGGTTCTTGTAGCTTCTCTTTGACCAACTGCTGAATCTGTTTTGTGTGAAATAATCTCCTAGAAAAGACCGTGGTTCCTAATTGCTTCAGGATTTAAATTCACTTATGCAGGTTAGAAGTGAGGTTAGGTGAAAATATTTACGTTCTATATTTATGTTGCACAGTTCTCCAAAGTGTTCTGGAGACAAACCACTGGATGAGAGGTTTTTCGTGTCTTCCCCTGCAATGTTTCCTGCTTTCTGCACAGTATCTGCCTGAAGCGTTTGAACAGTGCTTTACCAATAAGTCCTGTGGACAGGTTCACTGAAAAGCAGAGAGTAATAGCATTTTAATTTTTAATCCTCTGGCTTATTGTGTCTGTAATTCTCTGTTTATTTCTCAAATTTCATTTTGTTTTTAATAAAAATTAAGATTAATCAGACAGCCTGTGGCTGTGTAAGGACTGCAGCTTTTCTTTATAGAGTAAATTTAGCAATTTGCTTGGTTTACTCTTAATCTTCCTCATCCGCCGTAAGAAACATGTATCTTATGTTTTGTGTGGAAACTGTTAAACTACTGAAGTAAAAACTGACAAATGCTGATAATTACTAGTGTTATTTTACACAGCTGTCACTCATAAACTCGGTGGATTATTATAGGTAAGGGCAGTAGCACTATCTCGCTATGTAGGTTCCTGGATATTGCTTTATCTAAGACCTTATTTGGCTACTTATAAATATGCTAGACATCAGCTACTTAGACTGAAACTGCATATGTGAGGTATCACCCTCAGGCCAATTCTCTTTATTTTATTCAAGTTTCAGAGAAAATGATGTAATCATTTTAGCAAACAAATTTAGCAGAAAATATTTTGGCCTTCCTCTGGAAAGCTCTAGCACTCCCCTTGGTGTTTGAGAGAAGGACAGACACGTAGCAGCAAAATAGCTTTTGCATCAGAAGAGCGCTTTTTCTGTCTTGATTGGAAGGATATTCCAATACAGACTCCAAAACTAAGCCTTTAAAAAAATTAGAGGCCATGCTTGGTCCAGGATTAACAAGAAAATATTTAATTACTTTATTTTAGCTGTCAACCCACAAGAATCATATCACCTCTACTGTTGAGTACTTGGGTCATCCCTATAGAATAGAGCTGTTCAGATGCACCTACTTGAACCTTCACAGGTTTCCCCTTTCCTCTTTTTCCTCTGGTTAAACGCCTTCCTCCAGGGCTCCCAGGGTTAAAAGGTCTTGAAATGTGTATGGGCTTTGAGGGTCAAGCCAACATCTTCTTCCTGCTCTGGTATTCTTTTTGACAGAGGGATAAGCCACCTGAGAGATTTAAGAAATAGCACCTTAATCTCAGATGTTTGATGCCAGCATTTAGCTAGTCCCAAATGTTACATTCAGAGTACTGTAGGCTGGAAAGGACCTTTGGAGGTCATCTAGTCCAAGTCCCTACTCAAAGCCAAGCTAATCAGATCAGGTTGCTCAAAGCTCCAGTCAAGTCTTGAATGCCTTTGGATCACTGTCCATGTTAAGAAATGGATTTCTACTGTCTAATCAGAATTTCCCATGTTCCAGCTTGTGTCTGTTGCCTCTTGTCCTATTGATGTGCACCTCTGAGAAATGTCTGGCTCTGTCTTCTCTCTCTCCTCTGATCGGTTACTTGTAGAAAGTAATAAGGTCTCTCCCGTGCCATACCTTCCCAAGGCTGCATGGAGTCAGCACTCTGAGACTCATCTTGTATGTCCAGTGCTCCAGTCTCTGACTAGGTTGGTGGTCTCTATTACACTTGATCCAGAACCTCCATGTCCTTCCTATACTGGGGAGCCCACAACTGGAGAGAGCACTCAGGAGACAGCACACACTTCAACCAGTGCTGAAGAGAGGGGAAGAAACACTTCGCTGGACCTGCTCGCTACACACTTGCTAATGTATCCCAGGACATGGCTGGCCTTCTTTGTCACAAGGACATAATTCTGGCTTGTGTTCAACATGTTGTCTACCAGGCCAGGTGCTTTTCTGCAGAGCTGCTTACTAGGCTCCAAGCCTATACTGCTGCATGGAGTTATTCCAACCCACAGTCCCTGCATGTGCTCTTCTTGAACTTCAGGAGCTTGCTGTCAGCCCATTTCTCCAGCCTGTCCAGGTTCCTTTGAATGGAAGCCATCCAGAGTATTGACTGCTCCCTGCAGTTTGGTGTCAGCCACTGTCCTGGTTTCAGCAGGTATAGAGTTAATTTTCTTCCTGGTAGCTGGTACAGGGCTGTGTTTTGGGTTTATCATGAGAATAATGTCGATAACACACTGACGTTTCAGTGGTATTGCTAAGTAGTGCTTACCCTAAGCCAAGAACTTTTCACTTTCCCATGCACTGCCATGAGCAGGTGCACAAGAAGCTGGAAGGATGCATAGCCAGGACAGCTGACCCAAACTAGCCAAAGGGATATTCCATACCATAGAATATCATGCTCAGTATATAAACTGGGAGGAGTTGACCAGAAGGGGCTGATCACTGCTCAGGGGCTGGCTGGGCATTGGTCAGCAGGTGGTAAAGCAATTGCATTGTGCAACACCTGTTTTTATTGGGGGGAAGGTATTTCTCTCTCTCTTTTTGTTGTCTCCTTTTTCATTACAACTACTACTACTACTACTACTACTACTACTACTACTACCACCACCACTTCTACTACTACAATTATTATATTTTATTTAAATTATCAAACTTGTCTTATCTCAACCCGTGTGCTTTAGTTTCTTTTTGATTCTCCTTCCCCTTTCACTGACAGGTGGCGGGCAGTGAGCAAGTGACTGCATGGTACTTCGTTGCCAGCTGGGGTTAAACCACAACAGCCACAAACTTGCTCAGTGTGCATTCTATTCCATCCTCCAGGTCATTAATGAAGACATTAAAACGATATTGGTCCTTGTACTGAGCCCTGAGGGATGCCATTAGCCACCAGCTAGACCAGTATTTTGAGCCCAGCGATCCAGCCAATTCCCTTCCCACATTATCAACCACTTCAACTGGCCAAAATCTTGTCTTTGAAGTTCATGGCTGTAATTCTGCTGTTTGTCTTGCTCACTCCTCTTAGGATCTTAGCATCCACAGTCGCATGGTGACTGCAGTTAAGGCTGCCTTCAATCTTCACATCTTCACCCATTTCTTCCTTTGTGAGTGGTAGAGAAGACAAAGCATATTCTCCAGCTGATTCATCAACAAGTCTCCAGCAACTATCACTTGCTGTTTCCTCTCAACCCCTTTTTGCCTTCCCCTTCAGGGCACAGCTGGCCCTGATGAATCACCTGACAGTTCTTGTTCCTCCTTAATACTGTAGCAGATAATGTAGAGCCAATGACCAGACCTCAAGTCTGGGCTGTGTATATAAAAGGAATATAGACAAGGGCTGAATGCTGGAGGAGGTGGCAGGTGCCCAGTGCAGAATTCTGCCCCGCAGGATGCTCCAGAGGAGCCTCTTTTGATTATAAATGAAGCATGGGGGAACTAATCTACTTACTTAGCCAAGCCAGGTGCCTAAATTTCAGTTCTCAGAACGTCTCCTCCAAAGCCATCTCACGTAATATTTGGATTTCTCCTTTTCTTTAAAAATATGAATTACTCTGAAAAATCCCACTGAGATTCAAAAATAATGTTCTTAAGATGGCTAATTCAGGCACACAGAAATTAAAATGTCAGAAATAAGGTTGCCTGCATAATTGTATTTTTGGCCCTCTCATGTGTACTACTTCCAAAACATTTTTCACTACAAAGCATCATTCACTCATATTTTTAACTAAATTTAGGTGACAAATATCAGTGGCTGAGTAGGGTGTGTTCCATAATTCAACACCTCTCCAGGAGTAAATACATTTGCTTTCTACTGCAGCAGTTGTAACTTAAACTGATGCAGAATATTCAGGTTAAAAAAAAAAGGATAGCATAATTCATGGGCAACAGGTCCAAAACAGATACTTATATAGCACAGGCAAGGAGTGTGTCCTCTCACATCCCTGACACAGTGACTGTAGATGCTGAGGAAGTAGGTGAATAGAGCTCAGAAAGTGGTGAGGCTTGCAAGGCTTTCGTAATTACCATCTTCTGAAGGCTCTGTTGAAGACACCACTAGAGGGCTGTTGGTCTGACCCAGTAGGTCATTCCTTCTTTTCTTATGTCAGCTAGAGTATGTCATGGTTTAGCTCCAGCTGGCACTGGGGTTTGGCTGGACAGTACTAGTAGATGAGAGAGAAGATGGCAATGTGTTGCCTCTGCTCCCACAGTTGCAGTAAATTGGCTAACAGGCATTAAAGCAGCTCCTATGAGAAGTTTGCCAGGACTGCTACCAGCTCCAGAACACCACCAGCCTTCCTATTGCTTCTCCTTTTTCAACATTACTGTAAACCCATCCTGGACATTAGGAGAAGATGAGAAATTGTGTCCCACAGCTTGTGTGATGTTCTATAAACTGCCCTGCCCATGCTGGAGGAATCCCAGTCTCACAGATTAGGGAGTAGGAGACCTTCACAGGAACAGGGAGATGCTGTGTGTAGAAATGGAGTCACTTCAAACAGGCACTCTTTTCTAGCAGTTTAAAATTTCAGAGTTGACTTGTGAGGAACAGTAGCATAGTGTGGTTGACCTAGGTGTGGTATAAGGAAGAAAACAGTCTCCCTTTCAGTTATCTATTAGTATTAATTTTCACCTTCCCTCTTTTTCAATGCCTCTGGCACTCCTGTCCCAGGACCTTTAGTGTTACAGCACCAGAAGTGTGGTGATGTACATTATCTAATTATTAAGCTAATTACTGTGTGCAATGAAATCATTATGATGCCCACTTACTAAAGGGCATATAGTTTACTAAGATGTAAACATCTATACAGCCATAATCATGGTAATATTTTAATATTGCTAAAAATACTCCATTCTCACCAAATCATAAAGTCTGTGCTCGGAGACTGGCATACAGATTTGTTCAGGGCTGCTTCTCCCTTTTTCTCAGTGTGTACATTTGTGAAAATAACTTGTCAGTAACATAAACCTAGTAAATTCATTATTGAACTGGTTATGCCAGTCTGCACAGACTTTGCTAACACACTGTTGCACCAAAAGGTATGTTCTTTCAGAGATGCAGAGAAGGCTGCTTGCAAAAGCTGACTTACTCAGTGTCCGCCAAATGAGACAGAAGAGCAAAGTGAAACAAATGAAGGCCCAGTTCCAGTCGTGGTTTTTCCCCACTGTAGACACTCCCATGAAGACGAAAATCAAGGTCTCACTGACGCTGCTCAGCATCTTCATGAAATATTTTATTGTAGTATAGGAATTCTGGGAAACATTCTCCTCCACGTATTTTTTCATTGTCACTGCACAGGCTGTCATCCTGTACCAGGCAAAACATCAGAGATCAGCCACAACCTGTTTTTCGTTTCATTTAAGAACCACCTCAGCCTTCATTACCTGCACTCTACATCACCACCCTGTGACCTTCCTAATATCAAGAAACATTTTATTTCTTCAGTAACATTAGCTATTTCATTAGATAGGAGAGCATCTTCATTCAGCTTTACAAATCCATTTTGCATGCAGGAAAGAGGAAGCAAACCAGTCAGCCTTCCTGATGAGGAAGTGAGGGTATCACGTTCCAGCTCAAAGTCCATTTTATCCTGAATGCCTAACACATAGCCACCAACCACCAAATATTTGAGTCTCAAACAAAGGGCAAGTCGTACCAGCCTACTGATGGATTACTCAGAGGGACATAACCTGCCTCTTAGTGATCTTTTCCTTTGAGGTGGTGGTGGGAGAACGTGGTGGTAGTCCTGTGCCGGGGTCAAAGCTCTCAGGGGCTCCCTGCCAACTGGCTTGCAGATCAGCAGGGCCAGGGTAAAGCTTCAGTGACTCTCAACCCACAGCAGCCCACTGCTGTACCACAAGGGGAAATTCGGTTATTCTACAGAGGTGTACTTCCCGCTTTTAGTTACCCAGGGTGTGGAGAATGTGCCTAAGGAAGCAAAGGGATGTTTTCCACCTCTTCACTGTTAATGAAGACTAGAGCCTTCTTCAGAGGCATGAGCAGCCACCCAGCACAGGTGCTGGCAACAATCACATGGAGCAGTAGCCTTTGAGCAGCCTTACTGAAGGGGGTTTCCTCTTCCCCCCCTTTATTTTCCATAGTCATAGGTGATAGATGGAGTGCTATGCTAGTAACATATTCCATCATCTAGTTCTACTGATACTATTTTAGTCTTTGGGGGCTTCTTGTGATGATATTTTTCCAAACTTGTGAATTCAGAGAATGCTGACTGTTCATTAAATAACCCTTTATCTAGTTTCTGTTCATTTAATTTCCACTGAAGAAATCTCAAGGGTATTCTGGTGAGGCTGAGACATTTAGCAGGTCCAAGGACACTCTAAGATAAGGCCATTAGGCATTAATGTTTAATACTGTTGACTTTCAGAGACACATGTATAATAGACTTTCATGATCCAAGTGAAAAATGAATGAATTCCTCAATAATTCAGAAGGGTGACAATAAGTTCCCATCCCTAAAACAAGCAATGATTTCCTTAATGAAGCAGTAAGAATAATAAATCCCAACTATATTAACATTCTTCTATTACTAATCATTTCAGTACTCTAATGAAAATAAGAAGCAAAAGAAAGAGCTATGTAGTCTAGTGTAATGAATAGGCAGGGAAGCCGTATTTTGGGCAGTGCAGGTAGGAAAGGGTCCATATGGTATTAGTGCTCACTACATTGTAGGTCTGACACTGTTCAGCTAAAGTCACCTCAATCAGACCAAATGTGTTGGATATGCAAAACATACTACAAGACTCATCTGCTTTGTCTAATTGCTCAGAAAAACATATCTCCTGTCTAACTACTTATTTAATGCAGTTAAATATTCAAATATTGCTTCCCAGGGCCATCCTGCAAAGGTTGCTTTTACAAAGCCAATTCTTCTGTGACATTGAACAAATCGGGGTTGTTAAGACTGGAGAAGAGAAGGGTCTGGGAGAACTTATTGCAGCATTTCAATACTTAAAGGGGGCTTAAAAGAAAGACGGGGACAAACTTTTTAGTAGCACCTGTTGCAATAGGACAAGGGATAATGGTTTTAAACTAAAAGATAAAGGTACAATTAGACTAGATATAAGGAAGAATTTTTTTACAATGAGGGTGGTGAAACGCTGGCACAGGTTGCCCAGAGAGGTTGTATATACCCCATCCCCGGAAATATTCGAGGTTGGGTTGGACAGGGCTCTGAGCAACCTGGTCTAGTTGAAGATGTCCCTGCTCATTGCAGGAGGGTTGGACTAGATGATCTTTAAAAGTCCCTTCCAACACAAACCATTCTATGATTCTATGATTCTATGAAATCAGGGTTTGACAAGCTGAGGTGAATGAACGCACCTGCCTGGACATCAACAGCCACATGCTTGTATTTGATTAGGTTTAAACCTCAATAAAGGGAACTACTTTCTGGAGCACCAGAGCCTACAAGACCTGGCACGCAAGCTCAGAGCCAACGCAGGCCATGCAAGGCTACTGCCACCCACCAGCTGGTCACTGAGCCTGAAGCAGCCAGCAGCTCTAGCTGGAGCATTTACCACCATCAGGTTCTCCTTTCTTTACACTTTACCCTGCTGGGGGGCTGTTTGGTGTGGTATCTTTGAAATTCACCTACCAGCAGTTTTCTTATAAAGTTTCTCACTTTCACTCCTGTTCTTTTTTTCTTCTGACTCCTTTCCTGCTGCTGTCCTCCTTCCTTCCCTCAGTACTCACCCTATCAACATATACTGCAGTCGATAGACCTGCTGGCTTTCTCTCTGCAGCGGGCACTCGTGCCATCACAGCACTTTAAGGAAGCAGTCCCCAGCATTACAGCAGTATCAAGCTGTCCTGATCACACCAAAATATGATTGTCAATATCCATATACATGTGTATATGTATCCTTATGTGCTTGATGTTCTTGGTTGTCTGGTTTTGATGCTGTTCAAATTTAATAATTCCAGTAAATTGTCTTAGAGCTGATGTTCACAGCTGTATACAAAAGCAAGAACTCAGATGTTCTTTATTACATTTTCTATACTCATTACTTTCGGTCTCTCTTGTAATCTGATGGTGATGTTGCTTAGAAATAAATACAGATACACTGATCTGTTATCAAATCATTCTCTCATTCTGCTGATCTTATCAGGGGCAGCAGTCAGATGGTGGCAGCACTAGTCATTTTACCCACAGCTTGTGGTATTTTTTCCAGCAGGCAAAAACCTAAAAAAAATTTTAGTGCAGATATGCACTCATCAGTAGTACGTCTATGTCTACGCTGACTGTGGGTTTGCTTTTCCTAGTTACCACTACATTTTACAGAGCCCTTAGAAAACACCCACTGCAGATCTCTAGGCCAAAGACTGAAAATGCCTGTATTGTACCAACCTTGAGCAAACCACCTCTTCAAAACAATGCCAGTTCCCTCAAGAGGGCATCCAAAAAGCCATAAGGGATACTCACGCCAAAATGCCGGAGATGTAAAGGGTTTCAGCAGACAAGTATGACAGGTAGCTGAACATGAAGACCAGCAGGGGTTCAATAGCAGAAACGTTGCGGGTGAATCGAGTCATGAGTGCCGACACAAATCCAAAGACGATGCCAAACAACACACCACCCAGCCCCACCACGAAGAAGCGAGCAAAGCCAGCAAAGACATCAATGGATTCAATTTCTTCATACCTGTGCATCTGGGTGAAGGCGATGAAGATGTTATATAAAACCTACATGTGAAAATAAGGAGAAAACAGTCAGTTAAATTTCTGAACCTGGCAGGCTTACTCATTTCAGAGGGTGTGGGTGTGAGTGTGGGTGTGGGGTTGTGCGTATGCCTGAAATTCCTTTAAACAGCTCAGCAAAGTAACTGTTGAAATCTCAGCTGGTTCTTAACAAGTCCCAGAATTAAAGATCTGTTAAGTGTCCTGAAAAATAGCAAAAAACCAGAAGGGTAGATGGGTATGTAATAAAAGTAAAACTTTGGGGGATCAAATGCAATCCAAGTAACTGAAAAATACTCATGCTTTTTTGTTTTCTGAAGGTAAACTTAATTATTGGTCTTCGTAGCAGATGTTGAGAGCCCAGCTGGGTACCTTACCAACCCCAGGTTCCCCCCCATCATGTTCTTTTTCTGACTCAGGATGGGGCAGGGCAGCGACTAAGAATAACACTTTTGAATTAAATCCCATTTAGGTTGTCTGAATGATCAGTAGACTGGACACGCTTCATTAGATGGACTCTGGAATGTTAAATATTTTTCAATAGTACTTGACACATAAAAATCATGAAACATCACTGAGAATGGGAAATGAAGCAGGAGAGGGAAGGGAAGGGAAGGGAAGGGAAGGGAAGGGTAAGGAAAATGGTAGCCTTGCTTTCATATTGGTTCCAGCTAGATAAATACAGCCTCTCTGTCCTCACATGTTTTGGGTTTGATTCTACTTAAGGTTCTTCCCAGGAACTCTGTGTCAATCTCAAAGTGGGAACCAAAAGCTGCGGCGCTCTAAATGGCCTAAAGACCCTTCACACATATATTTTGACTAGAAAGCTTGAAATGACAAAAAAGAAAAAGAAAACAGTGTCAGATTAGATGAAAGAGTGAATTTGCTACATTATGTAATTTGATCTATAAAGATAATTTAATTTAGTTTAGAGGAGATAAGTTTACCATACTTCTATTAATAATAACTTCTTTTCTGCAGAAATTCGTGATGAAAAATCTTGAGTATATTGCACTTTCATCCATCTTTTAGAAACTAATAGGAGGTTTCCACAGTAATGAGTGGTGTAGTAATAAAAAGGTCTTATTGCTGACAGTAGGTTAACATTAAGTCCTGTCAGATCTGTTACAGGGAGTGTGTAATGCATGAAAGTCACCTTTCAGTTTGCAAGAGAATTTGGGGAACATATAAAGATACCAGGTCTCCAAAGCTGTTGCTCCAAAACATTAATTTAAAAATGCAAAACAGACCAAAATCATTTGCCTTATCTGGTTTTCTTTGGTCTTTCTTCTTCATATAGTTAATTCCAGAAGGTTATTAAGAAGATTAAAGCAGATATTTGCAGGTAGAAGAGCCAAGTTTATTAGGATAATAATTATTCCCCAGCTACTATCTAATCTTAAATTGCTGCTGGGCACATATGACCTTGAGCTGTCACACAGCCTGTTCTCCAGAAGGCTCATTGCTAATGTTTTTGGGGGACAGACAAAGCACAACAAAATGTTTCATGTGAGAAAATATCCAGAGCTGCTTTTTCCTGATGACTATGTATGAAATTAGGCTCTTCAGCGGCAGATAAGGAAAAGAGGGTTCATCTCTCTACAGTAAATAAACCTTACTGTATTTACCATATAGCTTTTAACTACAAAACCTGTTCCCTCTCTGTTCCTCCTTTCTTGCAGATTTCAACCTTTTCTGAAGACATGATTCTTTATAAATGATACCAAGGCACGAATCTATGCTGACTTATGAATAAAAAAAATTACACTCAGCAAATGACAGTAAGTTTTTCTCCTTTTTTCTAGTTCCTAAAGTGTCTATATGATATAACTGAATTGACATTAAAATGGAAATTATGGAAATGCGACATAATTCTTATTTTTTTGTAACATGCTTTGTGGGAGTAAACTGTTCTGCACAGCATCCTGCACTGCGTCATACAAGCAAGGCTCCATGTAACTGCTGCTTGGCTAAGTTACACTGCAGTGTTTATGCCAGTAAACGGAGTACTATAATTCTTTGTATGGTAGGAAAGCCTGAATCAGCTCAGGATGTCTTTGTTCACTCAAAAAGAAGGGATGGATTGATAGCTGGCCTCATTTAACAACTCTGAGAATGTCGTGCTTTGGGTTTTTTGGAGGGGATATTACTGCGTAGTGGTGTACCACTGGGTGGCTGTTAAAGCCAGGGAGAGGAAGAGACTGTGTGACACTTGCCCACAGGGGACCTCCCCAGGGACTGGTCCCTGCTCCAGTTGTCTGTATGATACGAACATTGCAAATATCATCCACATCAGAAGCATTGAAAAAAAGATTTTCAAGTGACTGCCTTAAACACCAACACAGGCAGCCTTCATAACTCTTACTTTCCACCCTATTAACTCTTTCTAACTACATGCACTTAATTTTAGTCTAAACACATGGGCTGGCTTCAACAGCAGGAGGAGAAATATCTCCATCCTCCTTCCTAGCAGCCATACAATCCGGTGGTCAAAGCCTTCCTCAGCAACATCAGAGAGGTAAACTCAAATACCCTTAAATAAAGAAATTAATTTTACTTGGGTCTCCATCATGCAGTAGATCTATTTAACTGCTCTGCTACTGCATACAAAGAAGAGAGGGCACTGTTAGATAGCAGTCTAAATAGTCAGTGCCACTTAATTTTGAGTACAGAATGATGTATATGTGTTCTCAGTGTTTCTAAAATCAAGCCTCAGAAATGAAGTAGTCAGAGGAAATATTCCATTTCCTGATGCACACAGGTGCTCAGGTCCTGCTGAGATAGAAATGGTCTGTGTATATGCAGGAGCAGAGCTTCAGATGCCTGAAATACTTTGCAGCAAAATCAGGGTCCTCCACTTCTGTTCAGGTTTGAATGAAATCCGCACTGGATTTACCCACATCACTGTTTTGAACAGGGCTTTGAAACTCCCCTGATGTATGACACATGCTAGGACCAGTCCTGTTGCTGTCTGTGCTATTGTGATGCTAACAGTTCACTCAGAAGCAACCAGTAAAAGAAGCAATTAACAGGACCTGGAGCCTTATTGTTCCACCCACAGTCATGGCCCTGCTAAGGAGAACGGGAAGAGGCACAAATGGGTAGAAAGGGTAAATTAGCCACTTTTGTCCCAGTCCCTTACACCAAAGGCATAACCCCTAAATCATCATTCTAATTCCACAGTATGTTATTTTGTGATTTTTTTATACAAGGTTATTGAACTAAATATAGGAGAGGGAGTTATTGTTTCCCCAAATATAATACACAAGTCCAGCAAAATTCATACCAGTTTTTCCTGCTGGGGAAAAAAGTGTTCAAGCTGATAAGCAGACTGGAGAGAACCAGCAGATACTTGCATTTAAACAATCAAAAAATATGTATGCTTAATATGTTTTGGTGATATTATCTTTTTAAACACAGACTTAACTCAAAGAAAATTTAAGAGAGGAACGGGGATGAAATGGTAAGATAAGACACCCAAGATAAGCAGTTTTAAAGCCTTTTAAAAAGAAAGAGAGGGGGATATCAGAGAGGAGAAAGTAACCTACTGGGCTCCATCCAGGTGACAAATACTTTAGTCTTCTCAAACATAAAGCCAGGTAGAGATTTTGAAAACTTGAATGCCCAGAAAAATGGATGAGAGGTGGTCAATGCAGAGATGGATCAGCAGAAGCTGACAAACTGATTGCAACATAGCTGCTGTGAGAATATCCCCAAAGATGAGGGCACATGGGGCAAAGGGAACTCATGGTGTAGCCAACACTCCCCATGTACAGCCCTTTCATCTTTTTTGCTGTTACACCTAGTGTTGCTGAGAAATGCCTAAATGCCACTGTTTTTAAAGGCTTTCTGTCACTATACATTGATGCTATAACAGGATCCTGACTGAAAGCTCATGTAAGCACCATTATGAGTTGGATCCCACATTATAAATTACAGCTGGGAAGGCAAGGTAGAGAGCCAGTCAAAAAAAGGATGAAACAAGCTCTTCCAGAGTGAGGAAGACATATTACTTTTTGAGGTCTGCACTTGAAGGAACCAAAAAGACAACTGGAAGTGGTAGATACATTGGGGATTTTTTTGTTACAACTATAACACATGAACAGCTTACATATAAAGCTGAGTAACATTTGTCCCTTAGTTCTACATCAGCCGTACATCTCTGATTCACCAAGAGGAAGGATTTATGATCAATAGGCTGTGGCTGCAAGAATTTATTTCATTCTTTTTCCTTTTCCTTTTCACATTACTCATAAACTGCACTTCTCCCATGAAGCCTTTCAGCTATGAACTCTGTACAGGCTTTGCAAGTCCAAGTTGTGCTGTACCTCATGTATAACAGTACCTGAATAGTTTTTATGTATTTTAGATTCCTGTGATTTAAATTCTGTAAAGATCTTATCTAGCAAAACTCCTTAACCTGCAGTTAACTTGGAGCACAAGAGTAGTCCTGTTTGTTTCTGAGCAATAAATTTCCTGCTTGAATTTCTTTCTTGAAAAATATGTGTGTTCTAAGTGTTTTTGTCAATTGTGGTTTACAGCTAGAATTTCAGGTTGCTGCAAGTTTTCATAGAACTAATAAGAAATGAGGAAAAGTATTAGCAAAAGGAGCTCTGTAAAAACAATCTTTTCTTATTAAAAAAAATAATAAAATCTTTCTTATTCCAGAAGCATTGTTTCTGGACACTTAAGATAGCCAAGAAAGGTAAACATTTGTCAGATGTCAATTTTTTTACTGCTAGAAACAGTTATGCAAAGTTATTAGTGGCTTCTGGAATTCCTGTCCAGGGTCTCTGGGGAACTTCCCAGAAAGGGCTGGAAGAAGTGCAGCCTTCAGAGGTTGTCCACATCTGGGTTTGGGGGTTTTTGGGGGTTTGGTTTTTTTTTTTTCAGAGGGCCCTCTAAAGCATGTGAAAAGGCAGGGTCTCCTCTATTGCTACCCATGCTGCCTTCAGTCTTTGTGCAGTACAATTTTCTATTTATTTGCTTGCACAATGTCAAGAATGTTCCTAGATCTTACACTGATCCTTGCAACAAAATCAGCTGTAGCTTTTCTATTCACTTCAGGGAATGCAAAAGCAAGATGTGTATGTGTATGCTTCCCTCTTCCAGCAGCTCTAAACTAATGTTTTTGAAAGAGTTAATGTAAGATGTACTCTTTACATACATGGAAATTACTCGAGTGTAATGAAGTGGAGTATCCATAGAATAATGTATGTAGGATCTCCTCAGAGCCGCTTTTGTCCGGTGCCCAATAACCCTACAAGCCACAAGAGCCCAAAAAGAGGAAGACAAGGAGTGGAAAGAAACTCACCACAGTTATGCCATCATTTAGCAATGACTCTCCAAAGATCATCATGTAAAGCTGCTCGTTAACGGAGGCTTCTTCAAAAACTACCAGAGCAGCCACAGGATCCACAGCTGAAATCATGCTGCCAAAGAGCAGGTTCTGCAGCAGGTTCAGGTCTGTCAGGCCAAAGGCTTCAATCTGGCAGATTCCGTAGAGGGAGAGGCCAATCCCAAATGAGTTTAACAGAGATCCCAGCACAGACCACCACAGGATGGACCCAAAGTTTTCAAAAAATGGGCGAGTTGGCATGAAATAACCCTCCTCCAGGACAATGGGTGGAAGTAGATACAAGAAGTAAATACTTGTGGTCATCACCGGTGGAGACTTGTGATCAGAAGCAAAGATGATTGCTCCTACCAGTGCTCCAATGGCAATCAGGATGCAGCTCTCAGGCATGAGTCTTGGTAATCGGTGATAGAGATGGAAACCTTGAATAAAACATTAGGTTATTACTCAAGTTTAAATTAACCTGTCAGACAGATGTTTTGCTTGCCTTTGAATACTTTGTCTTTAGATGGCTAGGTTTTGCTCTTAGGATTATGAATGTAAAAACAGGCAGTACTTTTCCCTTCAAAATGAAATATTTCCAGACTTGTATCACTAAACCAGGGGAACGGTTTGGTCATGAACCTCTTTTCTTCCCACTCCCCAGGTCCCAATGGCTGAGCAAATGTGCCTGAGTCTAAGCTCCACTTCTGGGAATGCAGAAACCTCTTTGAAAACATACTCCACAATTTGGAAAGAAAATATTCAAGAATCCTTGCTGCCCAATTGCTACTGCCAAACCTCTGGGGCACAGAATTGTCCCTCCATCTCAAAGAGACCCCTATCCCTGGCTGCAGGTTCAAAGGCAGCTCCCCCCAGTGCTGAGGCAGGTCCTTGGCTGCAGAGGTCCTGCTGGATTTGGGACCAGGAGCCTGGAGAAACCCAAGGGAGCAGGGAGCAGCTCAGGTGCCACAGTCTCCTCAGCTTCCTCCACTTCCAGCACTCCCTTGAAGCATGGCATGGGCTCCAGGTGATCCACAGACAGAGGGAGCGAGTATTCACTCAACAAAATATCCAACGCAGCAGGAATGAAGCAACAGTAACACAAGGCTTTGTACAAGCTGATTAACCTTGCTTTTCTGGGAAAACTTCTGTTCCTCCAAAAGGTAAACAACATTTTGTAAAGAACCTTATGAGTCAGTTCACTGAAAGAAAACCAGTGATTTCAGCAGAGCTGGAAGAACTACCAGCAGCCTCAGCATTATCTCAGATATTTTCTCAAATATCTGAGAAAATAATGCACCCTAAGGAATTTCTTTCCCCCTTGCTAGAATAAATGCTGAGTCTACGCTAGCAAATTAAGCCGGCCAGAGACTTTTCCAAGCAGAAAGATTCAGCTTGCATCCGTACAGCCAAATTCTCTTCCCTACCCCAGCAACAAGTGGTCATATCCAAACAGCCTGTGGGAAGGGATCCTGGCCCACAGCCTGCCTGGGCACTGCCTGGGAGAAGGCTTGTCGACATGGACCAGAGGCGAGCAGGAGCACACCGACACTGAGGGGGTATGGACAGTCGCACACAGCTTCCTGGCAGGGTGCTTGTCAGCTCGCAAGCACAAATGTAGCCACGCTGTGTTATGGAGAAAGGGCTACACTTACCATATAAGTGTTGTGGGTGTGAATCTCCTCCTGCCCGCTTTAATGTACTGCTGCTGCAACTGCATTCATATAAATCTTCCCATTTGACATCAATACTGATAGCAATACTAAGCTAATGTCCAGCAATGGCTCATCTAGTCTCTATACCAGGAACTGTGTAATCATATTGTAAATGAGAAGTGCCTCTACTAGAAATGCAAGGAATTTTTCAAAATTTACAAGAAAGTGTATGAGGCTGTGTCTCCATGCCTGAGCCTAGGTAAGCTGCCATCCCATAACTCTAGAAGCTAATGCCGTGACTGCATTTCTGTGACCGTCATATTACCAATGTTCAAAAGTAAAGGGAAAAAAAAAATTTTTATGAAATTGAAAATAATTTATTTAGGAGACTATTTGTTTTTACCAAGAAGTATGTTAAGAACATAAATCTACTCATCTCCTTTTTTAATTAAAAAAGTCATGGTCAAGTCTTCTGTCAGTTTTACAGAATAAGGGAATTGCTTTGCCTTTCAAGGCCTCAGAAATGTTTCCCACCCTGAAATCCTGAAATACAGAAAGCAGATAATAACTGAATAAAACACGAAAATGTTGAACAGTTCGGAAATCTTCTTCGGTGGGTAACTAGATTAATGAAACTAACTCTTTCTTCCAAGTAGATTTGAAGTCAGCAGTCCCACACTTTTCATCAGAAATAATATTATTTGAAAACTCCCAGCTAAGGAACAAATCTGCTTGGGAAGCATCACACAGTTCTTCTAAAGCATCCATGTCTTGCTCGAAACAAGAATATTGAGTAAATGTGCCATATGGCAAGTCCTGTGCTGTTATGGATGATGAATAAAGAAACTGATCAATATGCTTACTGCTAACACACTCTGCTGATGCCATAAAAACACATTTGATTTGTGAAACTTTTTATTATTATTTTAGCAGTGAAGACATTTGTTTATAGGAATTGGATTGAGATCATCAGCTATTATGAAACTGGCAAATCATGGCCCATGGCAACAATTTTTGTCAATTGTGTGACTATGACATGAAAAATGTTTATCTTCAGGCCACCTCCAGAAAGTCATCAGTCCCACCTACTAGCCTGTTCTATAGTAATGTTTGAAAATCCCATGGAAAGATCAAACAAACAGGGAAATCACGTGTGCAGCTTTCGCATTATTTTCATCTTCTTCATTTACTTGCTATTGCTGCATTAATTCTGAATGGTTAAAATAATTTGAGCCCAGCCATGCAAATGTGTAAGACACATGGTGAGCCATTTTTGCTATGTTAATCACAGTCCCTACTTCTCCATGAGTTGTCTGTCTTCATTAAGATAGCTACATGGAGCTCTAATAGAAGGTAAATGTATTGGTATGTATCCAAAAGGCACTTACCCTACATCTCCGACGAGCCACACCCTCTTAGACTCTCAGTCCCTCTCCTCTGGTATTACTTTTTGAGCAACTTTAAAGAGCAAACTTGCAAAACAAAGACTCATAGGGAAATGCTTCCTATTATTCACACAAAGGAAGAATTCTTCCCACTTTTCTCCCCCAAATTCAACATGCTTGAAGTCTCAGCCTGGTGTTACTGATTTCTACAGCTGCGGCAGCTTGTAAATTCTGGTATCTTGTAATGTTTAAAGACTAGAAAAAGGGATGGACAGGACTGTGTAAGGGAACTCCATTGCTACTCACTAGCATTGGTAAATTCAAGAGACATGAGGATTAGAGGTCATATATTTACTTAAGTAGTCTGGAAGCATTCAGAGATGGAATTTTGTCATTGTCATGGAAGTGAACACACCTGTTCTTTTGAGGACAGAAACTGTAAAAACAGTCCCAGCTACAAAAATGCATGGAAGATACTTGGTTAGATGGTGCATTTTTAACCTCTTGTGAATGTAGGAGGTCCCAAGATCCCAGATTCTACTTACCTATTTTTGCAAGAGAGGCAAGGAGGATCCAGAGGGTAACTTCATAGGGAATTTGCACATAGTCATAGTCCACTGTGAAAACATGTAGCCTTGTATCTTGTGAAGAGCCAACAGCACCCCCATGATCAGATTCATACTGAGGCAAGAAACTCTTGCCCAGGTTGGGCTCATCCACAGAAGCAGCAGCAGAACAGCATACCAGACTCAACAGCAACAGCAACCAGTTCAAAAGCTTTGCATGTGCAGGTGCGGCAGAGCCCATGTCTGGGGCTGTGACTATTTTATTACAGATAGAGCATACGGTGGGTGCATGAAGGTATGCAACACTCACTCCTGCTGATTCGCAGTGCTCATAGACACGGCCACTTCTTCCTGAGGGCTGCTTCATTTGCCTATTAAAGGTCATTTTAAAAGCCCTAATGTGCCTGCCCTGTTCCTTGTATTACAGGCGGACCTGAAGTTTGTATGAAGATACCGGTTCTGCAGGTTCCTCCGACCCAGATAAACCTTGGCCACAGCGTCACCCTGTTAAGGAATAAAAAGCCCTTTCCAACTACGTTATTTATCCAGCTGCACTGCTATTTTTTTTTCCCCACTATCACAAAAAAAAAAGAAAAAAAAAAAAGAAAAAAGAAAGCTGCAATGCACACCATTCAGACAGTAAGTGCAGCATGAATAAATAGCATCAGGTGGGAGAGATGGTGGCACCCTGAGCAGGCAGGAGAGCCTGGTCCATACCTTCCTCTCCTGCCCTCACTCCCCATCTACCTCCCCAGCGCAGCTGGCACCTCAGGTACCACACTTGGCACTGCTCACTGGTCCTGTCTCACCTGGTAACAAAGCTACTTGGTGTGTAAATAAATGGACTCCGCAGGGCTCACGGCAGGGACATCTGGTGGAGGAGCACCCTAACTACGTTCTCGTTTAGAAATGTGTTCTCTCTCTTAAATGTATGAACTTAGCACACTATAACAATAAACAGAGGAAGGTCTGAGTCACATCACGTGCCTAGAACTGGGTCTTGAATTGTCTTGTATTTGGCATTTGTTTTCCTCTCCTCCTCCAACACGATATTCACCCTTATGGAAAATTTATTTTAAAAGGTGAGTCTCTTGTCTCCTCCACAGCTACCATGTTTAGTGTTAGGATAACAAAGCATGCAAACATAGTGTCTGCACATAGCAGAAGCTGCTAAATCTTGTATTACATACATTAAAAGGGAGTAAATTTAGTTTACTGACAAGTTATTCAAATTGGCTACTGATTTGGTTGTGCTGGAAAACAGTGCAGACTACCCCAGAACAACCAGTGCTGAGGACCCCACATCTGCACTGCATGTGTTTGGGGGGGGGGGGGGGCGGGGGGGAGGGAATTCCTTCAGGCCATCTGGTCCCATAGACTTAATGTCCCTTCATGGGCAAAGAGTGTCTTCCACTTGACTTTTTATGGAAAGGTATCCAATGTGTACACCTGTGATGCTCTGTAGTGCAAAGCAAAAGGCAACAAGTGGTGACAACTGGGAAGTTTGCTTCAAAACCTTATCGTGATCTGAATTGTATCCCTAATGAAGCTACAACTGCAGTGTCAAAATTTTCTGTGGTACAGCCAGTGATGCCATTTGATGTTCTGCTTCTACATGATGCACTATCTTCTGCTTCTGCCCCACAGCACCACTACTGCTCCTCCCACTGAAGGCTTTGAACTCAAAACAAAATTAGGTGGATAATGTTCAGCCTGCTTCCAAAAAAGTTGTTCTTTTTTCAGTATACTTGTCCTGTTAACAGCAGTATTGCTTGAAGTCTCTTTCCAAAAAAGAGTCTGGCAGATGAGCTATTCAATTAGCATTATAAACCAAGGATTTGTTAAATTGAAGGCCAAATGAAGTCAGCAGAACACCAAACCAGTGGCTCTCCTACTCAGATTGTCATCCCACTAACCATTGCATTACACTTAGCTACAACCACATCCACACAGACTGTGAGATGCTTTGAGAGTAAGTGATATGAACCCTGGAGAGTCAGCAGCCAGAGGACTGCAAAAGAAAGACTTCAGAGTCCCTGGAAGTCTACTAGCTGTGACAACTAGGACTTTTGATTTACAACTGCAACACACCCATAATGCCAACAGGTGAGATGTTTCACAACTGGTAGAAATACTTTCTCCCATTGCAGAAAAGATGGAGATGCCTGGGATCAGGCCTGACACAGTGTTCCTTCTTTTCTCAATCCCTTCAGCATACCCAGTTGTAGCAGTCTTCCATGGTTACTTCCTTGGTGCTCCCACAGGAGGATGTAACTCATTTAAAGAGTTTGGATTTGTCCCACTAGACTGCACAGGAAAATCAAACTGCAAGTTTCCTCTGGAAGTCCCTTTTTTAATCTTTTTCTAGAAAACAAGTATAAAAATATTCCAGAAGAAATACAGTGCAAAAACCAAAACATTCACATGTATGTCTCAACATCACACCAAAGAGTATAATAAATATAATAGAAATAATAATAAAATAATAATTTATGAAAGAAAGCTCAATTTACAGTTGTGCACCGTGCACTTACTCACTGCGGGGCTGCAGCACTGTCACACTGCAGTCCTTCTCACTGTTTTGGAGTGAGCTATTGCTGACTGCAGTGACAGCCCACAGTGGTCGGCTGATGTGGAAAAGGTCTTTTATATCACTATTCCTGAGCCTGCTGTCATCCCTCTGAAATTTCTGCTATCGATATACCAGGCTGAATAACCTTTGAAAAAAGCCTTTTAGGCTGCAGTTTCCCAACACCTTAGTAGTTTTCACTGGCATGTGGTAATGCACATATTTCCAGAACTTCTTGTTTGGAGCAGCAGAAATAGAAGACTTCCAGGTAATGACTGGTAAAATCCGAAGAGCTTTCTTCACTGCTGGAGGCAAAGTCTCTGGCTCTTGGAAAGCCTGGAACTTTATTAACACCAGTTTGATCTTTTTGTCTTCCAATGCACAGTTCACTGCTGCCTGCAGTTCAAAAATGCTTGGTCCACTGATGTAGGCTGGGCTCAAAATAATTATTGCTCGTCTGCTTTGTTTAATAGCTGTAACAACTTCATCTGTGTATGCTGGAGAAGAAATGGCAATCGTTACTGCATTCTATAATGAACATTTTTATCTTATCAACAGCTAAAACCCATAAATAAGGAAAACAAAAAATAGCTGAGCAGTCACATAACCCCTAGAAATGTGTTTGCTATCAGAGGGTATCATGGCTGGTCTTACTTAGCCCAGAGTACACAACTTGCTGCTCAGGAGGTGGAGGCCACAGCTGAGACCTCAACACACTTTGTTGCTACTCAGACAGGGTCTCAAGGGACACTTGGAGCTGTCTTTGTCTCTCCTAGGGACAGGTACTGAGGCCTTTCTAGTTACTGCAGGTAGCACTGACTAAAGTTGCTCAGAAAGCAAATGCTGAAATATTTGGGGTCTACTTTTCAGAGAATGGAGTCTGCTTGCAAAGAGATTATTGGACAAGAAGCTTTGTCTCAGCCTAGTAGCTCTCAGCCACCACACTGAAACGTACATATGCCTCAGATGCAGGGGGCAGATATAAAGATCAAAACACTATGAGATTTGAGCAGAAACTCCAGTACCAAAATATACCATTTGCAGATCTGGTGCGTAAAGTTTTTTGGAAAGTGAAAACCAATTTTATAAAGAACTGAATATTTTCTACCATCCACAGGGATCTTACCTCCTCCTGGAAGGATATCTCTTTCAAGAATGCATAACTTGTATCCATATTTATTTTCCAGCATATCTGGAAGAAGCTCCAAGGCAAATTTTTCCTCACTAATTAAAGCAGAGTCACTTTCAGAAGAGTCTAGTTTTGCATAGGACACAAATGCATCAAATTCTTTGTCATCTAAAATAAATAAGTAACACCGTATACATTAATAAGTCTGTCTGAAGCATTCAGCTGCTTGCTTAATGTTCATTTTTTATTTATATCTATTTAAATAGGCACAACACAAATCTACAATTATCACCTGTTCATGAAGTACAGCCATCCAGCTACCCAAAGCCAACCCTTAGTCTTTACTGTCTTGCAAATTTTGTAAACATACACTACTAAAGCAAATGAGGAAGCTACAGATGACTAGTGCAAGGAAGGATAAATCAGGCATTTTTCTGCATTTTCACAAACACAGTCCAGTTTTCACCAGTGGAAGGTCTGGCCCCCTTCAGGAAAAATCCATGTTGTAGGGAATGGTTCTTAATCTTTTCTCTCATTTGCCCAAATACTGATTCCAAAAATACTCATTAATACACAACTTTTTTTTAAAAAATAGTGAATTTTAAAGGAACAACTATCTTAAATATTAGCTGCTTTCAAAAGGTGCACTATTTTCATACACCAGCATGTTTCTATCAGAGAGACTGGTGCAAGTAGTAAAGCCTAAGTCTGATCTGAGTGTCAGCTCAGACACCGAGTACTCATCAGTTCCTGAACTTCGCTGCAGTCTCATTAAAAGAATATGTTTGTGAGGTGCAGATGAAAAATATATATAGAACTTTTCTCAGCTTTGAAACACCCTGGTACCAATGACCTGAGTTAGGCCCATTCTTAACTACAAGGCAAAACAAATCTTACCTATTTGCTGACTAAAATTTGAGCTAACTTGAGGGAGGAGGAAAGAAAACAAAAAGAATTTCTGGTGAAAGCAAGAAGCACAGTGGGCTCAGTCCAGTTCCTCATATGTAGTTGCCTGATGACATTTAAAGTGTCCTAAGGTTGATGGGACTGTCAAATTTGATGTGGGAGCTATTGGAGACTCAAATCTTTTGCATTGACAGGATGTCCTCGGGCAGCCCATATGACACCAAACCCTATGTTCAATCAGGTGAGTTGTAACATACGTCAATACAGTTATTAGAAACAAGAAAGAAATTGTTTAGCACAGGGTCCTATTGCAGGGTGCTGCGGAGGGTGAGCTGAGAAGCTCTCTAGATTTTTATCACATACCACATCTTCACTGCATAGGAACTGAAAACCTGCCTCCAGCACAGACACCTAAGTAATGGTGTTGAGTATCACCCCATGCCTCAGTGTTAAGCTCCTGATTTCTATCCCTAGATGTAAGATTGGGATCACAAACCTGAGCTAGAGCCATCAAGTTCCCACAGGATCTAGATAAGCCCATATGGATTCCAGGCAGCAAAGGAAACACACACAGACAACTAACAACACGCATGAGCTGGGGTTGAACACCTACATTCAGAACCAGCACACAGGAGAAAGTATGTAATCTAAACAAAACATAGGTGTGCAGATTAGGACTGGAGGCCAAGGATGTGATTAGACAACACGCATTGCATCTCCGCTCCTCCCCTCTGCTCCTGGCCACACGCTTCCACCACTTCCTTCCACTGGTGCTGAAGCTCTGGTGGTAACAGAGGAAGTTGATTCACTTTGCTAGCTAGTCACTGTCTTTTACTGAGTTATTTTTCTGCCAAGCTGAGCCAATTTGGGCCCACTAGGGTGAACGACTACCAGCGGGCACGCAGGACTAGTATGGAAATTGAAGGTGGGCAGGGGTTCGCTGGACTGGTTTAACTGAACTTCAATTCAGCTACACCCTGAATTGAAGCTCCTTTGAAAACAGTTTTTAAATGACAGTAAATTTCACTGCAAGCCACATGTTCCTCATTTCACCCATAGAGGTCATTGCAATCTTATTAGACAACGACCGTTAATACATACATCACCATTTTCCTTTATAATACTACTATTACAATAGCAAGTTAGAAACAAATATATAGTAAACACCACTAGGACCTTTTTTCCCCTCAGGATTGTACAGAAGAACAATTACAACCCGAGGAATATTTGGCACAGACATTTAAGATGCCCAAAGGGTAGAAAATGAAGAATACCTAACTTAAGCAAGGTGACTGCATGCATGGTCTATAAATGTTACTATCACTGCTTCTACATTGGTTGTTTCTCCTTGGGGAAGAAGGCAAGATTTTTGAGAGATATACCTGAATTGGCTAAGAAGGAAGCCCAAGGGTTAAAGAGGCATGAGAAAAAAGGTGACCTTACTGCTGTCTTCAACTACCAATGGTAGAGTACGGAGATGATGGAGACAGACTCTTCTTTGAGGTGCACAGTAATAGAGGAGGCAACAGACAACTTGCAGCAAGGGAAATTCTCATTAAATGTTAGTGAAAAAGTTTGCACTGTGAGAGTGGTCAAACACTGAAGCATGTTCTGCAGGGAGGTTGTGGATTCTCTGTCCACAGGGTCCTGAGCAACCTGGCCTGGGTTGGCTCTGCTTTGAGCAGCGTGTGGGATCAGACGATCCCCAGGGGTCCCTTCCAACCCTGTGAGATTCTGCAATTCTCTGATTCTGTGCTAAAAGGAATGGGAGAGAAGAAATGATGGAAAGGAAGAAACAGCAAAATAAAGTCATAACTACTGCTTTGCTGCTCTATAAGCAAGCCCTTTCAGACCTCAGGTGACTTGATATGCATCCACATAAAGTGAGAAGGACATAATCCTGTGGGAGAGAACACATTTGATGGCCAATGACCTTAGGCAGAGAGCTATCTGCGTAGGCACAACTGGTCTGCATACTCCATGCCCGCATGCTGCAAATGGTGCTGTGTGCATGCGGTACATGAGAGTCAGCGAGCAGGACGGAGGCTGTGATGGTGGAACACGATGGTGTCTTCAACTTCAGTGCACAAATCTTGGCAGGTCTGTCTCTGTCCTACTGACATACAGGGTGAGCTCTAAGGGGAATTCCCAGAGGTTCTTAAGTCAATTTGTTACCAAATAGAGGGGAAATTTTGAGTGATTTCCCAAATCGCTTTTGCCAGCTGTCTTAGGGCTCACAAAAATACTTTCCAAAAGGGCAGTTAATTGTCTCATTGTGTATGTATTTATAGACATCTAGAGTTATTTCACACTCTTGTATGATCGACATATACACATGCAAACACAAAAGCAGAACCAGACACCTGTATCTCAAGCTGCATCAAGATTCAAGAATTTTTAGAAAAATTTCCTTGGACACATACTATCAGATTTCTTTCAACCCACCTAAGAAAACTGTATGTTAAGTTCTTTGAAGTAGGCACAGTCATTTCTGATACTTTTTTTCACTGCCTACTGTGTTAGAAGCCCATTTAAGTGGAGATGATGGGGCAATGCTGCTATGGAGATTTGAACTATCAAAAGTTGATCACTCTGGAGTAAATGTCAAGATGGTCAACATAATTTATATACAGGAAATATGAATATGTCCCAAACGTACACTTCTCAGTTGGTGCCCTAGATTGTCTTATTTCTCTTTTGTTTATTCTTCTGAGAAATTATTTGGCTTCAAGTGAAAAATACAATAGACTCTGGAGTCCTTTCCTTAGTTCTGCAATGACATTTGATGCTTGTCCACAGGCTTTGTTGAAAGTTTTGGAAGAATGAGATTAAAATGTTGGAGATGCTCTATTATCCCCTGCAACAGGACTGCCAGAGTTCAAATTCTTACTCTGATCTTCCATGGGTAAATTAGGGATCTTGTAAAAGACTAACTGTGATATTTCTGTTGGTGTTAGATACTTCCTCCACACTGCCTGGTTTTTTTTCCATCTGAATCCACTGGGCACCTTGTTAGCTTTAACAGCCTTTGAATCAACTCAAAGAGGACAGGGTCATTAAGAGAATTTAACTAAATGGTTAATTCACACTGGATTAACCCACATGGCAAAAGGCAGTAGAAAAACTGGACAACATTAATATTATACAATGTTTCTTACCTCCTGTAGTTTCGTTGTGGACCAGATAACTTCGGTACATCAGCACTATTTCAATCCAGTGCTGGCAAATAAAGGCAGTGCACAAAAGGAATGCAAATAGAGTAGAAATGGCACTGCATAGTACATATAAGAGAAACACTGTAGAAAGAAAAGGGTCTATCATAACTCAGACTTTTCAAAATGATGTTGACACTTTAGATGAAAAACTCAGTCCAGAAATGGGGTCAAACCATCTCACAATCTTCATTCTTGCCCTGCTGGCAAGCTTTAGGGAAGTCAGGAATTCATTTAGCTGCAAGCCTTAACATAGAGTTTCAGTTTACCATCAGGGAGCTTTTTGAATGGCATCTGCTTGATGGTATGAAAAGCCAATCTGTGATGGAAGGCACCGAGTAAATGGTCTGTGGTGCACTCAGCAGGGCTGAGCAGTTATCACTTGAGATGGAAAAGTCACATCAGAACACACATAGCTGCACACAGTGCCCTGCTGGAGACTTCCTGTGCCACTCCAGTGATGAATCTCCACTGTGAACTAGGGTTCAATGGTTTTATTTCCACATTGATTCTGGTTTTGGCCTTTGTTTGAAAGGCTGCCACATTCATATCAGTTATGGTAACTTCTCAGAAACATGCATGCTAAGGACTGAGGAAACAAACAGAAATATCCTATGAAAATCAAGGAATACTATTGCTTTCAGCAGCGGCTTTGCTTCAGTTTAGTAGATTGCCTATTAATATTCAGAGATGCTACTCTCCTCTTCTTCCTCCTGGTTACTTTCCAGCTTCCACTTGACCCACCTGCCTGCAGTAAGTCCCCAGATACCCCTGTCCTTCTGAGCAGTCCTCAGAACAACATGCCTTTCTAGACATCTGACAAATCAAATTTTTCCCATCCAGCTTCAAGAAACTTCTGCAGCTGGCTAAAAAGCCAGTGTCAATGGGGAATGAATTTGTAGCAGCGAGTAAATCAAAATGTGTCTTCAAGCGAAAATAGTTATCCATCCATAGTTTTACCTCTCTGCTTTCTCTTCAGCTGGATCACACCAGTGGCATTCCCCACCGAATTCTCAGCAAAGCATGTGAAGTTGCTTCTGAGGTCCCTTTCGGTAACTTCTTTCAGTTTTGCAACATGAATAAGAGTGTGCCCCTTTAGACCTTCTGGATAAACACTGAAGAGAAAAAAATATGTATTTGCATGATACCTTTGCTGTTCATTCACACAATCCCCAAATGTCTTAAATACAAATAAAGAGGAACTTGCAACTTCTTAATGTTCAGCTTGAACTTTTAACAGCAATGAAATATTCTGGTTTGGAACTTCTGTCTGGTTTTTACATTGTAAGAAAATACTAGCATCAAAGGTCTGCAGGCTGAAAGGTTTATTCTTCATTCATCAGCACAGCAACATACTTAAACACTTGCCTAGATTTAAATATATAGCCCTCTTTGACTTCTATAAGATTATTTGTTTTTTTCTAAGATGTAAAAAATTCTCCTGGAGGAAATGCAGGGAAATGGAACTTCAAAAGGAGCACAAAGAGAGAACTAGCTGGGCAAAAAGGCTGAACAGCACAGCCTCTTGCTCAGGGGTAAAAAGCACAAGGACAGGATAGGCAAACAGAATAAGACAGATATGAGAGACAGAAGTATAGGAAATAAAGACATAACAGAGGAAAATCTTTGGGGGTGAGAGAGCGTTGTGGGGAACAGATCTGTGTCTGCAACTGCTCTAGAATACCCAGGGTTTCTGAGTTTTAGCATTTCCCTTTGAAAGGTCCTGCACTTGGGTCACAGCAGCCCCACGCAGCGCTACAGGCTGGGGGAAGGGGGGCTGGAAAGTGCCTGGTGGGAAAGGGCCTGGGGGTGCTGGTCAACAGCCGGCTGAGCATGAGCCAGCAGGGTGCCCAGGTGGCCAAGGCGGCCAGCATCATCCTGGCTTGTATCCCAAACAGTGTGGCCAGCAGGACTAGGGCAGTGATCGTCCCCCTGCACTTGGCACTGGTGAGGCCACACCTCGAATCCTGTGTTCCGTGTTGGGCCCCTCACTGCAAGACAGACATGGAGGTGCTGGAGCGTGTCCAGAGAAGGGCAAAGGAGCTGGTGAAGGGCCTGGAGCACAAGGCTTATGAGGAGCAGCTGAGGGAACTGGGGCTGTTTAGCCTGGAGAAAAGGAGGCTCAGGGGGGACCTTATCGCTCCCTACAACTGCCTGAGAGGAGGCTGTGGGCAGGTGGGGGTCTGTCTCTTCTCCCAGGTAACAAGAGACAGGACAATGGCCTTATGGATATTAGGAAAAAATTCTTTACTGAAAGGGTGGTCAAGCATTGGAACTAGCTGCCCAGGGAGGTGGTGGAGTTACCATCCCTGGAGGTGTTTAAAAAATGCGTAGATGTGGTGCTTAGGGACGTGGTTTAGTGATGGATGTGGCAGTCCTGGGTTAACAGTTGGACTTGATCTGAAAGGTCTTTTCCAGCCTAAACAGTTCTATGATTCTATGAAAGTCGTGTAAGTACAGGTGTCTCTGGGAGGTCCCGAAGGCACCTCATATCATGTCACTGCAAAATGACAGTCTACTGTGGCCCTACCTCTGCTAACTCAAGATACACAGGCATGAGGATGGGCAAGGATTCAATCTGTATTGAGAGTCTGTTGGGAATATTCTATTCATTTGAGTTTTTAAAAATAAACAAACAGAAACTGTATGCATGCAAAAAGCTAAAAAGCTGGTAAGAAGAACATTATAAAGCTAAACATTCAAAAGTTAGAAAAATCCAAGGAAAATCCAATTTCCAATCTGCCTCATGAGTGAGAGAGAGAGAGAAAGATTGTTATTTGAGGGTTTTTTCCCCATATGACTCTTATTAAGAACTTGATTTTAGCAGTGACAGCAGGGCTTTTACTTCCCACGGTACACAGAAAAGTTTTCCCACAAAAACTGCGTAGTGAAAGACACACTCGCCTGTGTTGCCTCCACTATGTTTCTTGCCCAAGTTGGACACCACGTAAGTGAACGAAACAGGGAAGTACAGGAAGGAAAGGGAAGTGTGGTGACTATGTGGGTTGTCCCCAAGTCACTGGAAGCCTTTCCCCAGTACATTGCTTCTCTCCAGGGTCTGATTAATTCTTGACAGGGAAGACTCCTGAAATCCAGTGTCCTGAAATTCAGCACTGCAAGTCCTCAGACTGACTCAAACACACCCCAGGGTCTGAGGCACCCAAACTCCTTTCAATGTCCACAGTACTGTCTTACTGATCTGGTTTATTCCCTGCTCAGAGACAGCGTTCAAAGACAGATTGTATGAGTTGCTAGCAAGGCACAACAGGAGGAACACTTGAAAACAGCTGATGCAAACACAGGCAACCAAGCACCATTCATGTTGAAGCTGTCCATGAGCTAAAGCTTTAGGAAGAAGAGTTAAGACTGGGCGGAAAGTTTGAGTTCTTGACTTCATGGCCATCTATACATGTTTCGGTATGTGAAGTGCACATGCCTGTCACATGTTTACGGACATACACATTGATATGTTGAAGAACAGAGCCTTCTGAATTTCTTTCAGTAAAATGTATTCAGTAAAGTTGTTGTAGAACTATTTTTACAGTTGCTGATTGTAGTAGTAATCAGACTACTGGTTTTTTTCTTACCTTGTTTCCTGAATCAATTTCTCATTTATATTTTCTTTGTTGTTTCTTTTCCATGTTACCTTCATTGGAGAAAATCTTTCAAACCCAAACTGTACATGGCATTTCAATTCAAGTGGCTTTCCTGGAACAAATTAACACCAGAAAACCATGCATGGACATCACCAGAATATTTTTCTTATAAATAGCATGGGATCTGTATAACACATGATCCTTCCTTTAATATCCACAAAGATCTATATCAAGGAAATATATACATTTTATATAAAATTCTCAAACTCTGAGAAATCAAAGCCAATTTGCTTTATCAAGATCTATCATTATCTGTCAATACCTCATTTAAACATTTTCATTTGCTTTCAGATGAGGAACTGAAACTTACCAAGCTCTACTTCGAGGATCACCACACCATTGGGATACAAGAAGTTTGGTGGATGGGTAGTGGTTTTTGCTGCAATTAACAGGAATGCTGTTAATAACTAAAATACTATCATCAGTGCAGAGGACGAGAGAAAATATCTTGCAGAAATTTCTATTTCAAATATTAGGTGGAGATTAGACATCTAAGTCTAAAAGGATGATTTATGGGTTTTGAGGTGTCTGAGAATGGACAGGTAAGGAAGTTTTGTCCACATAACTTATGCAGCTACTTAAAGACCTGCTGTCTCCGTTACTCTGAGGCATTGCCACCTTACATAAGCTGAGGAGTTCAGCATCTAGCCCACACTTAAGGTTATTTAGGATTCAGAAATTAGCTGCTCTGCATTGCAAAACCCCCTGAAGGATGTAGTCCACATACCAGTTCTGTCAAGCCCCATTCCATGCCCATTAGCACACATACAGCACAGACACCTTGTTCACAAGCACAGGTACCTGCATTAAAATAACCATGTTTTTTTCAAAACAAGGGCTGCCAAAGGACACAAATAATGACACCCATAGTTCGTACCATCTACTAAGCAATTACACAGGCTCCGGAAAAACAGCCTGAAGGGGCTAAAACCCACAGCTCTGATATTCTAGGAAAGTCCCATACTGCAGGAAATCATGCCACATGACACTTTTTTTTAAACCAAGAAACAGCACAGAAGTGTATGCAAGATTCAGAGGGAGTATATATGTATATGGCACCTTTCAAGTTTTTCTGACTGTGCTGTGAAGTGAGGGAAAAGAACCAAGAAGCACAGTGTGTTAGCTCAGGTTCAGCTAGATCAGAATAAAAGTGGAGCTAGACCATGCCTACTTGGAAAATATTGTGGGAATATAGCCAGAGAGAAGAGTGAAAAAGCCGCAGACATTGTAACCCAGCACAGAGAAGTCTCAAAAGTTGGTGAGATGTGGTTTCCAGGCCCTGTCCTGATAGGGTGTATCTATCTTTCCCATGACTTCTTAGCACCAAATGCATCAAACATCTGCAAAAAAGGGACCAGCTATTCCAGAGGAGAGCTGTCCTCATTAGACCACAGAACCAGGTTGCCTCACCTGACACCTTTCTTTCACTCCCAAAACCTTGTTCTCTCTTCCACAGTGGCCCACTTTCCACCAGGATGCTGAGAACAGGTCCTGTGCTGTTGTCATACAGAAACAGCTGTACTTGAGTCCATCCATCTCAGGATCTAGACTAGATGTGGATATGCTTTCCTCTGGGACCTGTGATTGACTGGAGTGCCTGGAGTGTCTGATGAGAGTGTTTTACAACACTCAACCACAGATATCTGGAGAAGAGCATAACCACATCTCTCTCTTAGCAAACTAAACAGTCTCCCTCATTCTTGATCTTGAGTTGCTAACGTTCCTTGCACAGTGTTGATGTTATCTAACAGCACTCTGCCAGGCAATATCTGGGCTTTGCCTGAAGGGCGGCACAGGACAGGAAACATTATGGAACAGGTCGCCATGATTTGAAGGAGAATATAAGACCATGCTATATCACTGTGACAGATTTCTGGACAGTTTTATTTAGTAATCCATGCAAAGCCTAAAAGAACAGGTCATGCAGGCAGTGATGTTTCTCCCCAGACAGCACATGCAACAACAAATGGCTTGTTTATTAGTTGGATTGCTCCCAGGTCTCCTGTGTTCCCTGCTGTTAAAAAGTTACGTGGAAGATGGGCAGTGATCCCACGACATCACCTTCCTCATCATTGTCAAGTAAAAAAAAATGAAGGTCTCATCCTTGCATCCACAAGGAATGATTTTTTATCTAACTCCTACTTTCCCACAAGCCTCTACATCAGCGACAGAAGTAGGATTAAGATACACTGCTTTTGTCCACATTTCCCATGCAGGATTAGTACTCCTTCCCCTCAGTATGTGAGTAGCTTCCTAACACTCCCCATAGAGTACATGGATAACACTGACAGCTGTTAGCGTCATGAATTCCACTCCCAGATCACGAGATCTAAACCCTTTTGTAGATTTGATCCCCACTGTTAGGAACTACAATAAATTCAAGGTGGAATTAGATCTTGAAAATGGTGGCATTGTATGCTATATGTTATTACTGAACATTGAAGATTCTAGTCAATGTCCCAAGATGTCCTTCAGAATACTTGGAAGAGGATTTTAACTACCATATAGTTAATTCATTTTATGGGTTTTTCAGAACAAAAGCCTGAACAAAAGACATAAATAAGGTAGGAAAGAATAGAGAAAACATACTTTAATTCAGGTATTTTGTTCTGTGTTATTATGTTACTCACCAATGACTTCTACTGTCACTGTCGTTCTCAGTGTCCACTTGGTATTGTTGTCATATAGGGTGTAATCACACACATATATTCCAGCATCTATCTCATAGGTTGGATTCAAGTAGATTTCATTATGCTTAAGCTTTAGGCTTTGTCTGCTTTTCCTACGTGTTATCTGATGACCATCCTAATGAAAAGAAAAGAATATAAAGGAATTAGAAGTCCTTTTGTTGTTGCTGTTGCTGTTATTAAACTATAAGGTATTTGGACAAGATTACCATGGCAGTAGGGCTAAACCAAACTCTTTCCACTGAAGCCCCCCCAAAAAAAGGGATTTCTTAGGAGTCTGAGGACATTTGTCAGTTACATTAAATAAAAATAAAATTAAATTAAATTTTAAAATTGTGGTCTATAACATGCAAATACCACTGTCTCTTTTAAAAATCTTTTAAAATTTGTGGTGAGAGATATGTAAAATCATGGACCTAATGTAAATTAGATTCCTATTACTAAAGAGCAACAAAAAGGATGACTTTTTTGATGGACTGGGTATTTTTTATTTCATTAACTATTTTGAAAACATTTTCATGTTCTTTTATGAGAAGTACATCATGGTCTTGGATCATCTGAGATTAGTAACACTGTCACTACTTTTTTAAAAGGATGAAAACCAAATATTTTTTTAAAAGCCCCCCTATTTTTCAGCTTAGTGTATTCATATTATCTAAAACCACTAAGAATTTTCCTTAAATTAAATTCCTGAAAAAGATCCACTAATGCAAAATGGAAAGAATCTCCTTAAATTCAGTGGGCTTCAGATCAACATATACATAAATATATACATCATTTAAAGTTTGGAAGTAAATTAAGAGTAACTTTGACCAGATCATAATTTTACTTGATAGAATAAATAATGTAAATAATGCCAGGTAGTAAAATGCACAGTTGAAATTTCAGACATTTTCATTTGCTCATTTATACAGGTTTAGATGGTATGTTACAATCCTTACAAACACAATAGGAATAAATTTCAGCTTGCAATTATTTTAGTCATCATTTGAAAAACAGTAAGTCAGTAATGTTTCAGTGGAATAGTGTTCCATTAAAAATGGGAGTCTTGGACAGAACAATTTAAAACATCAATCTTAAAAGAATTTTGTTTCTAAGAAACCCACTTTTTCTTTGGTATATTTGATATTTTCAGAATTTAAATGTCCAAACAAAACTTAAAATTTTAAATTTCAATCATATGTCAGTTTTGTAAAGAATCTATTCTCATTTAATTTAATTTGATTAATTATTTCAATTTCTTAGCTGAAGAGAAAGCATTTCTGGTCTTCCATTTCATGAAATAATATTTTGGATGTGGAAAATTTCTTCAAAACTCTTGCAAACTTGATATATAGCAATTTGAGATTCTGGTTTGGGGTTGAATTTCTCATGGTGCATTGTCTGCCAAAGAAGAGCTCAAGAACCTATGGCACATGAACATTAACTAGACCTAAAGCTATACCCCCACTGAGTTTTTCTGAATGCTCAAAAGACTGACTCTTACCTTGTACCATTTTACATCTGGCTTTTTTATATGGCTGTAGCACTTTGTCCCAGGACAAGTTATTGAATTCCCATTGCCAGCAAGAAGATATAGCACATTTGTGTCATAACCTGAACATTTTGCTGCCTCCTTTGTTTGTACTTCCAAAACAATTTTGAGACATGAGATTTTTTCCCTGAGTGATGCAGAAAAAAATAATTGAGCATTTAATACACAAAACTAAAAACAATTTATTCTTGTCTAGAAATATATGCCTTTTGTTCCATTACATACCGTATCATACAGATGTACACCCCGGAATCACTGTCCCTTACTGGTTTAAACCAAAGTGCATCGCCTTGGAGAGCAGGATTAGAGCTTTCCTTGATAGCCTTCAGTGGCTCTTTATCCTTCTGATGCCAGAACCATTTCACTTTATGTTCTTTTAGAAGTGAGTTTTTATGAATGTGAGTAGCCTCTCTACCTGGTAAAGTGCACTGTAAAACAAACTCCTCACCACTAATTGCACGATACTGTATTTGAGGTTCAACGTGGGAACATCCTAAAAAGCAAGACAACAAGATATCAGTATCACGTGAAAGAACACACTGTCATCATGTTTAAAAAAAAAATAATTAAGGATACTACAAAAATACAACTTTACCTTTCTTTGTGTTATGTAATTTTTTAATGTGACTGGATGCTGGGCTAATAGAGAATTTACTTCCTTAAACATGGAATATGCAAATGTTCTCAAAAGTTCATTCAAAGTTTTCCAAAGGTTTGTCAGCCCATTTTCAAAAGCCTAATGTGAAAGCAGCTGAACATTTTTAGTGAACTGATGATTTTCACATGGATGCTAACCTGTTAAAACTCATCTGTAGAAGAGCAGATGCAGCTTTTCTATCTCTCCTCATATTAATGGAGAAGGGACCGATATAAACCTGAAGAAGAAGAGCCTGCCCACCACACTCCCTATTTAAGGTAAGATTGACAAGCATGCTTGTTTTTCTTCTTTCAAAACCTTTCCCTCTTATGTTTCATTTACTGTCACTAAAATTAAACTTTTTTTTAATTATTTTGAAAGCTGTGGTCATCCATCATAACCCTGAATTCTCTAAAAGCTGACTGACCTCACTGCATAACCCGTCCTCCCAGTCAGGATGTGGTAACCCTGGAAAGTGTGGCAGGGTTTCACTTCAGCAGGCAGGAGGGCATGAAATCTTTGGTTCCTTGCCTGCCCACCTGGGAGACTCCTAAGTTTCAGTTTCTCTCTGCAAACTGAATCGGATCAAGCTCCTCCGGACCGATTGTGTGGGTGGAGACTGATATATTTGGTCTCGCCCTGCCTTTCTCTTCCTTCTCTTCCCCAGTTTGTTTGCTCCATTCAGTTCTCAGAAACTCTCCTTTATGTTTTCCCTTTTCTTTTCATTAGGGAATGGAATGTTTAATGATATTTAGGGTAAACTGTACTACCAATACTTTAAAAGCTTGCAGGAAGGCTAGAAACAACTGTTTGCCTGACACAAACATGAACAGGTGCAGGAAAAGCTCAGGAAGGCATGGCAAAAAGCAGATCCATTTTTCTCAGCTGTTAGAAAGCACCACGAACACCAAACCTCACCAAAGAAGACTCTTACCTAGCAAGTTAATCTCTCTAACTTCTGCCCCACTGACAAACAATGCTAGGATCCAGCACAAAGTGAGTATGATTTTCTTTACCAATTTTGGTTGGTATTCTGAAACATTTTCTTTAAGAATCATCTTGCTTTCTGTAAAAGAGGAAAACATATTTTATTTTTTTTAAATAATATTCCAATAAGTTAAATAGCCAATTACATACTTTATTACATAGCTTACGAAACTTAGCAGACAGTATTTCCTAGATATTTAATTAGTGCTTTTTAAAAATGGGGTTTGCAGCACTCTTCCTGCTCCTACTCTTTCACACAAATGCAGGATAGATGATATTCAAATATATGCAACAGTGTCTTTAAATACATCTTGCATAGAGGTGCTTACAAATGAATTTCCAGGTTATACCTACAGCAATGCAGAACTCCACATCTGGAGTGGAAATTCAGGTCTTTCACCAGCTGTTGCTGTTAGAAGAGGAACCTGGCCTCTGAGATGAGAGGTGAGATACCAAATAAAAAAATCAGCCTTTAGGTTATGACAGCTATCAGCAACAGACTAAGAAAAATCCACGGAGCTCTGTTGTATCTTGAAGTACAAGTCCAGAGTGTGTAAATTCGATTCCTTTGGGATTAAACCAAATCTGAAGATGTGCTGCAGCCACAAATGGTAATGAGTCCATGGCACTGGAGTAGAACTATGCAGAAGTAAAATCCTTAAAGCATGCACTGTGTGGGCACCAGGTCTTTGGTTCTAACTCTTTAACCCAAGAGACATGCTCCTATTGGGCTTTATTACCAGCTAAAACAGACATACCCTAACATGTCCGTTAGCATCAGCAAAGCAACCTAAAAAGCCCTTCTTCTCCATGACTTACCTGCATGTGCAGCCTCAGGCCTCATTTCTGCACCACACTGCTTGAATGACCCTAGCAGAGACCTGCTGAACAGTGTAACATGCACACCATCACAAGGTATCAGCTCTGTGGTGTGCCGTCTGTGAGCTGAGGCTGGGAACTCCCAGGGGATTTGTAAGCAAGTCCACAAAGCACTCAGCTGCACCCAGACTCCTGTATTACAGCATCCTGTCCAAGGTGAAACCCCAAACCCTATTGTATGAATTGTTTTTCCTCTCTTACCAAGAGGTTTGATCTGTATCCCACAGCCTTCTCAGCCACGGAGCTAGAGGGAAGGCAGGCTGTCAAGCACACACATTCAACAGCCATGGCTTAAATAGGGTATTTAGTAAGAAGATAACCAACACCTGTGCTTGACATGTCTGGGGTGCCTGATTCAGGAATAAAGGCCATGTGCTTTGCTGATGTTCACATTGTACAACTGTTCATTGTGCAACTGAGACCTCAAGGAGGTTTTTTCTTTGCTCATTTGGCCAAATACAGAGTGACTCTGTATTTGCCCAGCTACTATAGAGGCACTGAGCCAGCCCAAGGTAAAAAAAAAAAAAGGGTTGGGCAAAGGCTAGTCCTTTGTCTGTTGGTGCCTCATGCAAATCAAACACGGCTCATGCAGGCAGCAAGAGAGCACCCAGTGCACACTGAGCTAGCAAGAGAGGTGAAGAGAACTCCCACTCTGTGCTTTTTCAGGCAGCTGTTCTGTGTAGAGAGGAGCACTTTAGTCACCGTTCTCTTCAGCATGTCTCTGTTCCTTGCAAGTGAATGGAATGATCTATTTTTACTCTCAGAGGTCACACAGAGTAGGTTAACTCATTCGTCTTAACCCATCTCAGTGCTTTGTTACAGATCGGCTGCTGCCAGCTGTCATCACCCCATACATCTTTTAAAATCATCCTGAAACTCCAAGCCAATACACATCTCAATAAAGAGGCAGTTTCCTACCAGCATCGGGCAAAAGCCCCGCTAAACTCTTAAGACTGTCTTATGCACTGCAAAAAGGCCAGTGGATCCAGACCCTTGAATCTGCTTTTATGACAGTCATAAAGACCTCTCTCAAGGCATTCGTTAGGGCTGCATTTCTAGCCCTATTAATACTGTATGAAACAAAGGAAGATGTTTTGAGTCATATCACCCAACAGCCCATGTGGCAAAGGCATACTGGTGCCAGTAGCAAGCAGGACCCAAGGACCTTGTGTGTGTTTCAGTGTTGCAGTCCATTGAGCTGATGAGCTGATGTCCCTTGAGCTGGTGACTCATTCACTCTGTTAAGCCATCAGAAGCTACCTGAGGAGTGCCTGACCTGGCACAAGATGAGCAGTGGAGGAATTACTTCCCAGCTGCCCATTTGTCTGTAATCGGGGACATGCAGGCTACGTGCAGCAAAACCACATCAAGTGACCATTTGCAAAGCATTTAATAATGCCAGTGATGTATAATCTCTCTGCTCTCTAGTTTACTTCCATGCTAACAATGCCCTCAAGCTCAAAAGGTCACCAAGAATGGGGAAGAAGTGTGAATGGGAAACAGTTACCTAATGAGCATTCCAGCTTTGGTTAGCAATCTTTATAATTTTACATTGTCTTTTGCTAGCCATGGGAAAATACACCACTGCCAATTTTTTTTTGCTAACTGATAACACTGTTATTAGAGAACTTCAGAAACTTTGCATTTTTATAGTGCTTAAAAAGTATAGCAGCATGTGAAATTACGAAGTGTCGTCTGGCAAGTGTGTTTGAAAGGAAGAGAGAAATTCACAGCAGAAGCAGACGGCAGTTAGCAAGGGAAGGGGGTACCTGAGACAGGATAATCTTAAACTGGCCATTCAGGTGTATTTGCACTACAGGTGGACTCAAGGTGATTCAGTGACTCAAGGTGTTTAGTGACTCATTTTATCTTGGTCAGTATATGTCAGAAAAAGAAAGCACTCTGGGCAATGTATTATCAAGAGTCTCTCTGCCTTTCTCCGCCATGCATGCATGAATATTATCATATCCTTAGTCTAGGGATTTAGGATGCTGTTTAATTGGAAAGTAACTTAAATACAAAGGAAAGTAATGTGGTCTTAGCATAATTTCCTGTGGTAAAAAAATGTGAGAGGGAAGAATAAGAACTGTATTATTTTAACTATGTTTCAACTTCTAAAGGACTCTCAAAAGAAAACAATAAATCTCTATTTCACAGAATTTTGTGTGCATTTACATCACATATAAGCAAAAGACATCAAAATCAATTTCTTGAGAGCTGCACCAAGTTTCATATCTCTGAAGTCTACTAAAAAGTGGCATGCCACAATCTTACAGTCTGCTGTTCTGTTCCTGATGAAAATCACTTCAGCATCAGAGCTATCAATTCCTGTGTCTTGTACTTGACTTACATCAATGGAAAGGCAAACATAATCTGATTTCAGAAGTGAGATTAGTAATAATCACACAGGAGAAGAAAAAAGGTTTACCATACCTATAAAGCAGAAAAAGAAATGATGAAGCTACTTACTAAGACACTACTGTTTTCTCTGACCAAGCAATTGAAATCAATTACTTTAAAACACACATTCTAAGACAATAAAACCAACTCACCTGTCAAGCAGATGGAACAGAGAAGGCTAGAATCTGAAGCTAAAAGCTAGAATAAAAAAAAATAATTATCTGAAAATCTCACCTGCACATGCTATACTACATGATAAGAATTGTGGTTAGTTCTAGCTGTGCACTGTGTTGAATCTGTTTCCTTTACAGGAATTTCCTCTACCTCACTGTCATCATCCCTTCCTTTCTCAGTTTCTCTGCGTTAGGTTCAAAATTTCCGGGTTGTTTTCTTGTAAAAAGAACAGGGGAAAAAACTTTGCCTCTAGTAAAAGATCAAAGCCTTTTGGGTTCTAAAATCTTCTATTTACATGATATGCAAAAATGCATTGGAGTTTTTCATTTGCTTCATTTAAGGGGAGGAAGGGTAAAAGTTGATTTCTTCTTTGCCCAAATGCTGCTACTAGATGGTTCAAAAAAGTGTGTGATCTCTGAAATCTACAAGAGAACCACACTCCTGCCCAATTCTAAATAACATTCACTATAAAAGCCAAGTTCTCCTTACCCTTAGCCTCCTCAGCTACCTTCCAGTGGGCACTATAAGGGGACTGTGACACACTATTATTTCCTGTCTGTGTCCTCCCAGTTAAGTCTTGTTGGTTACCCAAATGCAGCTATCTGTGGCCTGCCCCTTGGACCTGCCAGGCAGGCAGAGCACTTCAGCATATACAGTCCCAACACTGTCCAGCCCCTCTTCCAGGGTTCCTGTATGGATGTGAAACCCACAAAAGACAAGCTCCACAGTGACTCAAACTACATAAAAGCATCTGAGAGCACCTTGTCATCAGTTCAGACCCCAGCTCTCCCTACTTCAATAGAACTTATCTAAATATATAGGTCTATTAGTTTGCACCAGACCTATTTCAAGAACTTGTTTCTTCTTTCCTTGTGTGAAGTTCACTCTCTTTACTGAAAATGGGTCAATTACTCTATTTCCACAACAAGAAGCTAAAAAAATCTTTTTGCTGTATAACAGGGGATTTCAATGTTGCCTCTGTTTATGTGCACATTCCTTTATGCAATGACCAGTATCAACACTTGATTCTGTCGGGTTCTGAGCATTTGGAGATAGAGGATTTGTATTCTTAGCTTCTACCGTGTATTTAGCTCTCTGCTCTTTCCAGAACAGAGCCCACTGACGATCAAGGTTGGTGATTGCCTCCTAAAATATTTTCAGTGTTTTGCTCCAGTACAAAACATATGTTTGGTTTATAAGTTACAAAAGGCTCCAGTGTATCTCTGTAGATTTCACTATAAAGAGTCAAGCTTTTTGAAGGTGTTGTTTCTGACAACAAAAAAAAAGCATTTTATTTTCTTCTTCCCTTGAAGGAATTATGGAGTTCAACACAGATAAAGTCAAGCCCATGCTGCTTTCAAGCCATTGCTCAGACTATTGGAAAGAGAAGATGGTTCTTTCATGAAGACACCTCTTACAGACACAAAATATACTTCATCAATTTTAAGTACTAATTGTCCTATTCTCCAAGTAATAGGTTTATTACATTCAAAAAATTAAGTAGAGCAGTCCAACTCTCAGAGCAGATCTTAGAAATACAACAGAAGCATCAGTCACACAGAGTGTTGAAAGCTGTGCTGCTAGAAGACTGAATGGTATGTCATACTGGTTACTACACTGGATGAAAATCTTAATAGTACCAAATATTTGGCTGAGCCTCTGCTCCAGTTCACGCCTTCCTCTTTTGTAAAAGTAGTGTATGTGTTAAACAAGCAGCCTCACACCCTTGTACTTCCCAGGTTCATATTTATCCTTTGCCGCTTGAGCAAGTTTATACAGGAGAGGGGAAGACCTTCAGAACACCTTCCCTGCTTCCTCTCCCTCCCCTCCCACTCCTCCCCCTCACTCACTTACCCTCCCACTCACACATTTAGCAGGTTTGGTGCTATAGCGCCAGGAAATTGTGCTTCCCCACCCCTGCGGAAAGTCAAGGGGGGGGTCCGTACCTTACCTTGTCCATCTCACTTTCGCTCCAGCACTTTGCCAGACAAGAAGCAGAGGGGGAAATGCACCATCTAAGTGTGTATGTAGTGTAGTCTTATAGTGATGGAAGGATTACATCTCTTTAGTATTCTGGTACTATTCTGGCTTCACACATTTACACATCACCTCCTCCTCTGCCCAGCTATGGTTAACACCGAGTGGGTAAGAAATTTTCCACTCTGATTATCTTCTACACTGAGTCAGTGGTGTTGGTTCTACTGTCACAGGAGGTGTTTGAACAATAAACGTGAACGTCTGTCCATTTTCTACTAGGTTATACAGTCAGGTAATGGCATACAGTCAAGGGGGCTTACGGAGCAGTGGGGTAACTCACCTATTACTCCTCTGCGAAATAAGGGAAGGTGGTATTATTTAATACAGATTTGCTGCACTACAGTGTACTCTGCCTTGGGCATCAGGGTGTAATATAGCTAGTACCACAGAAGTACTTCAGATGCACTAACAACTAGATAGATCGCTTGCCAACAGAGAAAGAGCAAAGCAAATAAGCACAACCCAGGCCTTTAAAACCTTTTCACTCTCACAGTCTTTAGCAGTTAATTAGAAAAGATTGTCTAGCACCTCAAATTCCATGGATATTCCTTCTTGCCTTCCTTGATAGTCTAGCCTGCTTATTGCAAACCAAGAAGCATAAAACTGACAAGGATGACCATTGTCATATTATGGGTTTTCTTTCAGAAATTTACTGTGCTCCAGCACAAAAGTAGGTCAGAATAGTTTCCCCATTACTCCCATAAGAAACCTTACTGTTCTAATAGCTTTAATGCCCATTGTTAATTTATTCATGGCCACATGTCCTTGCGTGAATACGATTCCTTAGCTTAAACAGCTCTTCTTTCTAGTGCTTTTTATTTTCCTGTCTGCATTTGTTGACAATGCTCCTACTCCCTTTCCTGTTCAATTTACAAGTCTAAACAATTTAAACTCTTCTAGGATCCCTTCACATGATTCTCCTGGCGATCCTCATGGCTCTGCCTTTGCAGGTCTCAAGGTCTCACTTCACTGGTATTTGCACTGTATTATTTGACTTTCCTTCATCGTGCTGGCAGCTGGCAACAATCCTGAGGTTCTCAGAAGTTTTCATTTCCAAAGTATGAGCTCCTTCCTTGTAGTTAGTTCTCAAAGGCAATATCTTCTTTAAGTACTACATTAAAAAAATGTGCTTAATATACCACATATTAGGGCACTATATACAGATAGAGACATTGCTGTCACAGCTGAGCTGAATATTTAGGCTTGAGTCTCCATCTGAATTCCTGAATTCAGAAATGTGGTGTACCCCGTAAACAAGTCCCTCAATAGATCTCTTTGCTAGATATATTCAGATTATTCCCATGATTTACTGACAGCTAGGTCTTCACAGACACAGTCACTTCTGAATTTGCCCAATTGTTTCTAAAAAGTCAGATTCATACAGCATTACAAATAGCTTTGGAACATCTTATGGAACAGCATTCCTTCACCATAGTCAAAAAACCTCAAACAGCTACAATTTTCTTGCAATGCATAGTAAACAGTTAAGTAACCACGTATTGAATGAGGTCTGCAGCACATCACTGAAATTGGCTTAACTATGGTAGTAGTCAAAAGAATTAGAGCAATAAGCTGGGAATCTATTTGATTAACTTTCAGAAATACCTTAAGCCACCAGTGTACTGAATTCTGCTATTTTTGTATTTGATACGTAATAAGCAACAAATATATTACACTGGACTGTGGGATATCTTGCTGATGTAAATGCTATATCTCACCAACAGAGGCCAGGTGGAAGATCAAAAAATGCAATCAATGTAAGAGACAAATCCCTTTGATGAGTTCTTTATACATTTAGCTGACAACAAAACTAAAAAATGAGACTATTGTGGTCTATCTGCAGCTGCTTTCACTGAAGTTCAGGAAATTTGGATTGTTGAACCACAGGAAGCTGTCATGAGTTGATCAAAACTGGAATAGATTCCTGCAGAGCCTTTTTTCCATTTTGCTACTAAATCAGAAAACTGTTTCCCAAGAATGCAATCACATTTTTTTTTTCAAAACACTGAACACTTTTCAACTGCATCACCAGCATCTCACCAGAAAAGGCAACATTTCAAACATTTTATTAAATATATATAGGATTTAATGATGTAAAAGTTGCCTCTCCTGTGCAAGCCAGACCATAGTAATCTCTAAAAAAAAAGCCGATTTTTTTTTTTTTTTTACTTTCTCTGAGAAATCAAGATAGTCAAAGACAACTTTAATATATAACCACAGTTCTACAGTAACCTTCCAGGCCAGACTCACGTGTCTATCTTCATATCTGCTAATCTTTATTTTTTGCCATTTTTCAATGACCTGAGGCATCTGTCTACCAATTTCTGTATGCGACACATACAATTCTGGACCATCCTGCACAAGTCTACTGTGTATTTCCTTTAGATCTGACATCTCCAGCATACACTAACCTTGCTCTGCACACAGAGTACTCATGTGCCCAAGGTGCATCCCTGTTGGAGCTCTCCTTTTAGTACTGACCGCAACAGTTATGTTTAACTTCTAGTTTGGTAAACAAGCTACCAACAACTTGCTTCTGTGCACCTCTTGGAATCATAGAATCACAGAATCATCTAGGTTGCAAAAGACCTGTAAGATCATCATGTCCAACCGTTAACCCAGGACTGCCAAGTCCATCCCTAAATCTTCAGTTTCTCTGCAACATAACCTCGCAATAACCTGCAAATCTTTCAGTTCCCTCTGCCCACCAGCCCTTTTGCAAATCTCCTGCTTTCTTTACAATCTGCAGAGTGGTGGAAGAGGTAGGATTTGTCCTTAAGCTTGCATACAGAGCAACACAGCTGCTTGGGGAAGGGGGGTATTTACTCCTGTTTCACAAGTTCTACCTCTCCTCATACTTCTGTAAAGAATGTAGACGGTAAGGAAGGAACAGAAGTGCTTATAGTAGGAAGAAATTATGATGTGCAACTACATGTAGTTTCCATTTGGAAGGACTCCTTCACTCAAAGAACCTCTCCAGAATTGGTGCAGACACTGAAGCTGGACACACAGGATGGGGCACATGGACAACAATAATTCACAAATCTTCTACATTTCCAGGACTTTATACGGTACTACGCTGTAGTACTGATACTATATACAATAGTCCCAACTCTTCCCAACGTTTATGTTCAAATTATCAATAGACAAGACCTCTTTAAAACTCTTTTTCTTCCAGCCTGCATTGTGTGTGGTAGAAAGTGGTCAACCAGGAACACTAAAAAAATGCAGCCACAGACTATGCTCTTACAGTCAGTACCATGTTGCAGTACATGCAAGAGAGACAAGAATCTTCAAGACTTACAACAGCTATCTCCTCATTGATCCCATCTGCATCCTCCTTTGGGAAATTACATACTCCAATCACTTGTTTGGATTTTGATTTGTTTAAATTGTTCTGCGGTACAAACGAAATGTTTATTGCTTGTGGAGAGCAGGTCTAACACTCTCTTGCTTTTTCTTGCATTTTTTCTTCTTACTGTAAGTTTGATTTTTGACACTCACTGCTGTCTAACTGCAGCAAAAATGGAAGTCACAGATGTGGAGAGGGGGAAAGAAAGTTTTATTAAGTGCAAAAATGGAACATAAAATGCAATATAAATCGGCAAAATGACCCATTATTACCTCAAACCAACCATCATGTGAATTCACTTATAAATTGACATATACATGATCCAGCAAATCGACACAAGCAGTCTATAAAAGTCCATTTAGCAGCTCTTTTTCTCTAGGGACCGGTAAACAGAAAGCAGGTATTTCCAAGCCCAGATTAAAGTCAGTAATTCAGGATATACGAGCAGTAAGAATAACATCTGGTGTTAATATGAGTATGCATATCCTTAACTTCCCTTGTCTCCCTTTACCACTGCATAGGCAGAGGATCTGCTATAGAGATTAAATGACTGTCATGATACCGTTCTGTGCAAAAATATTTGCCCTTTTACAAATATTGAGTAGTTCCTTGTACTACATCTGAATGTCTGCTTTCTGGCATTCAAACAACTCCTCTGTTATTCTGCAAAACCTCAGTGCTGTCAAATTCTATATGGTCTCACCATCTTCCAGGTACAGCTTCACGAGGTATAGCAGGTATATGCAGTCACATCATCTCTCTAAACTGAGGTGAGGGGTCATTCATGGCAAATTCAATCTCAGTTTATAGTAGGTGATTCTCAGAGGGTAGGCTCAGTCCAGAGCTTTTAACACACCATGTGCACTACCCATATTCACGCGCATAATGTAACACATTTGACGCTTCATCTTGTTGGGCAATACACTGATGACAGCATATGAAAAACTATGGGGCTGAGGAGCAAGTTTAATGCCTCAGTTAAGTAGCAGGAAAGCTACTAACTTTTCTGTCAGATGTTTGGCCAAGAAATGGATGTGCCCGGTATGTCTGATGGCGTTTCTGAAGTAGGGGCAATCATTAGTCCTGCAGGAGAAGGTTAAAACTGATCTGTGATTACAAATCACAGGAAACACTGGTAGAGAAGAACTGAACCTTGAGAAAGATTTGGAATTGTGAAGACACACATATCTACAGAGCAGAAATCCTCTTCAGTAAAAGCTTAAACCAGAGAACAGTTTTTGCCTAAGTACCATGTTTCAATAGCTCATTAGTTGCCTGACAGAAAGTGGGAGACCTCTTGGAGCTGATCTGAAGGACACCACAGATGTAGGCCTTACTGCTTTGCTCCTTTCCATCTGTGTGTTAACCTGGCAACTGTGTTGTCTCCATTTTGTAAATCCACATTCAGCATCTACTTTTACCTGAACATCTGTCAGAAACTGTGCTTACTTACAGAATATTTGACAAACAACAAGGTATTTCATTCTCATGAATCTTGAGATATTGCCATGACACCCAGAAGTCCAATTGTGTTCTCTAGTGCACTAAGAAGGTAATGGAGCTGCTCCGCTACAGCTGCATGAATTAAGTGTCAGTGTCAAAGAGATGCCTCCTTAGAACCACCGTTAGCTGACTGCAAGACAAAGATACTGAGCCTTGATGGTCTCCTAGCAAACTGACAGATCTTCCAAAATTATTCTCCACTGATTTCTTCCCATTGGTACTAGGAGGAAATACAGTTCCATTCTATCCAGGAATTTATGTCAGAATCTTATCTTCTGCCAGGTAGCTAATAATAAGGGAGGAGTACCATAGTTTTGAATGGCGTTACTAAGTTAGTTTTAAAAAACAAAGTACAAGTGTTCCAAAGGGTTAGAAGTATATATACACACCAAAGATCTCATTCTCATGTAAATCCCCTACATCCCTCCGCTGAAGACAACTCAGGGCATAATGTAGATATCAGTATCTATGACCAAAATACTATTATCTCTATCCCGTGTCCCTCTTCTCCCTGCCAAAATGAGCATTTATGGTATTCTCAGTGAAATAGGAGGACGGAAACAGTCTTTACCATTCCTCCAAATAACTCCCACTTGGCTTGTCTAGACCATGTACAACTCAGTAGTGAATACTGTTAGCCCAGTCAAATCTGCCCTACTCTTTCTAACCTCCTTTTTCTCTGCTTTCACTTGACTTTCCTGCTTAACATTGCCCAAAGCCTGCATGTCAAGCTCTCTAGGGCAGGAACCATTTGGATCTACTCCCAAGCAGAATTTGTAACAAACACCAAAATACAAAACTAAGAGCATCTAAATAATACTACTTTGCAAATACTGTTATATTTATTGAGAGGCCTCAAAAAGTATGCAAGTATAACTGATATCATTCTACATTACTGGAAAATGTGAAATAAAAATGGTTTGCATTTTGCTTTGTGCCATGCAGTAAGTCCTTAGCAGAATGAAATTTCTGCTCCTTGTTCAGATTGCTGAGGAAACTCTCTCTGGGATAGCATGTAGCATTGGGGTTAGCATTGTCCTAGCCACTGTAACAGTTTTTACATTCTTCTTAGATCTCAGACTTAGCCTCTTATGAACACTATCTTCCCAAAGTCAATGTGCAGTTTATATCTTCTATTAGTTAGCAAAATGCACAGTTTTCAGCAGCATCTTCTGTCTCCAGTTTTGTTATATGACTGCATTAAAGTCACAGCCCTCAGTGCGTGGTTGAGCCCCTTCTGAGCCTAAGTCAAGATTATTATAATGCCCTTTGGTGTTTATCTTGGTAGGTTTTGCTGGCATCAGGTACCGAAGGTTCTTCCAAAATCTGGAATTCAAGGGAAGAGATTTATCCTTTTTCCACTTCACAATCCTCTTTGAAGGTAAAAGAGACAGTGATTGTGGCAAGAAATTGTAGTCACTTATAGGCATATATTCAATTACTATGATCTTAGTTTTCCTTTCAACTAGGGCTTTATGCAGTCCACTCTCAAGTTCATATATGGCTCTGTCAGAAACGTAGTTCTGGCTCAGTATAATAATTAATCTTCGGCTTTTGTCAATGGATGAATGGATATCATCAACAACCGCTGCAAATTAAAGATAAATGTGTTATTAAACTAAATTGAAAGGATAGCCACTGAATCAAGTTACCCTTTAACAATCACACATGTACCAAAAATGTTCCTCTTATAAAGTGACATCATGTAAGCATCCTGTCCCTATGAAGAGATTAATATGCATTACAGATTAAGAGTCTGAGAAAATTATCTCAGGAATGGCCAAAGCTTGTTTGGCCAAAAACCTACATACAATCTCCAGCTACCCTACACAGCTGTCTGTCAGTAGTCACACAGATAGAAGGTGACAGCAAAATTTATTTTTCCTCTGACTAGAGATCTCTTTGCTCTTTCATAACAGACACCATTGGAGTGATTCCACAAAAAGCCACCAACAGCAAGCTCTCTCTAAATATTCAGTAGCCCTCAGGTTACTCCTTCCTATACATCACCAAACACCCAAATCTACTGACAGTAATCCAAAACTGAGACTAGCATGTGATGACAGAATGAGTTCCAACTGTGTTTGAGTTCCAACTGTGTTTGAGTTCCATGACTTTTGTCACGACAAGCCATGAATGAAATCAAATGGTGATACCTTTCCAACACCCATGCACCAAACTGAATTTGCACACACAACTTCCTGTGCTTGCTTCAGCACCGTGGGACAAGATCTACAGAGACCAGAGATCCAGAAAATATGCCTTATAGGGAAAGGCAAAGCAAACTGCAGGAGTAACCTAAAGAAGAGAAAACTGAGAGGAGAAGGAAGCTGACAAGGGTATTACAACACAACAAAGGCTCCTGTACATAGAAGGAAATACTCTGTTTTCCATATTAACAATGGTTCAGACCACAGAAAAGGAAATAAGCTAAAACTATTGCAAGGAAATAAGCTAAAGCTACTGAAAGAATCAGATTGAACAATTTAAAAAGCCTTTTTTTCATACTTAAGGAGAGAGAATAACTGGCAAAAATGGTTTGGGAGAGCTGTGGCACCTCTCAGGTTAGAAAAACATGTCAAGAATGGATACAAGGAGACAAGATCCTGCCTTGTGAAGGAGGCTGCCTGACCTTAGTGTTCTGTGTTTTCAACAATGAAATCCTATTCCTCAGCTAGATCTTTGGACTAAATGGAATCCCCCCAGTATCTTTTTCCCAAGCATCTGCAAAAGGCCATCTATCCATAGGCCATTTAGAGAAACAAAATTCCATTTTCTCATTTCTATTTTGTTATGGCACCCACTACATTCACAAAGCAGTTTCAACCACCACGCTGAAGATACAACAAACGTACAAGTTGCCTGAGAATAACTAGTACCAGAGACATCAGCTGCTCTGTGCAGTAAATGTGAGTTCATTTTCAGGTGCCTGCTCTCAGTAAAAGCAGGGCAAGAGCACTATTACTATGAAACATCTGACATCTTCTGTGTTCTCACCTTAACTTTCTCCATGCTAGCTTTTTGGTCTGTCTTGGTTCTGTGTAATTAAAGATGTGTGTGTGTATGTGCCTAGGTGTATATGAATTCATAAATATAGCTATAAAATATGTAAAATGTGTGCATGTGAACTTTGCATGCACATAGTCTAGATTAGATGACAAATGTAGCATTTCAATGCCCTTTTGACAGAATTCCTTCTAATTACAGGCTTTTACCTTTGTGTGAAAATGATGTGCCGATTTAATGAGCAGAATATTCAATACACTTACCTCCTCCAGGGGATACATCCCTCTCAAATATACACAACTTGTACCCAAAGTTTTCTTCTAATATCATGGGTAATATCTTCAAAGCAAATTCTCGCTCTTCTTCAGTAGGAGAAACACAGTCTTTCAGGTAAGACACAAATGCATCATATTCTTTTCCATCTGGAAAGAAATCACCAATTGTTGGCTTGTTAGCAACCATTAGAAATACAGTATCTGATCCACCATTCTGGTTTTCGAAGTTATTGTCTCAGTAGCAAAGCATCTAGAAACTCCTGCTCTTTCCTTTGATACCCTGAACAGTCTTCAAACAAACAAACAAAAAAGATCCCAAATCAATTTAAATCTGATATAAAAGATTCTGATAGCATTTGACAAATATTTGAAAATAACATATCCTTTCTACATTAAGGTGGAGGGTTTTTTTAAAAAAAGATTAATTTAACCAGTTAATGTCACATTTGTGATGATCAAGAAAATGAAGGGAAGCAAAAAATGTGTCTGTAACCTGATAAGAATGTTATTTAAGTGATACTGCAGATTTCCACATTTATTTTTCTCTTTGCCTATGACTATTAAGTAGCTCTATAAAATGGGTACTGGCAAAACAGAATAAACTAATTTATTTTTAATTACAAGAGTATACCATGAATATGACAGAATGGAGTGCATCTGAACAGCATCTGACCATGTCTCTTCCATTACCTGCTCCAGAGGCAGCTTCTTCTCTGTGTTTATCTGCTGTTACTGCCCCAGGTGCATAACAAGCTCACTTTAGCACCTGACCATCAAGTTCTCTTTTACATATTCTTTGCTGTTTCTATTCACAAAACTTGTGGATTTATTTTTTCTCTTCCTCAAAGATGATTGTTTTATAGACCCTACCAGAAACTATTTTTTAATCAATACACTTATTTCCGAGTTAGCATTAGCCAAGTCATACCTCCAGCAGTGTCATCTCTTCTGCATATGTTCCTATAAAACAGAACTAAGTCGACTCTAAACATCACACAGATGAACACCACAGCTACAGCAACACATGGAAGTAGCACAGCAAGGACCATTCCAGTTGTAAATACATGCACAGGCAGATCTCGGGTGTTCCCTGTAAAACAGAAACCCAGGAAATCATAGCCTTAGTAAAGAGTATTATATGACAAGATTACTGTATTCAATACTGACAGCATCTTAAAATCACTCCAAAAAATCACAGTGTTGATGTGAATCCTTTCCTGCTAATACTTCAAGCACATATGCATGCCATTTGTCCTGAGATGGAGAACTACAGAACATGGATTACTCTAAAAACTGGAGAAACTATCTTGCATGCATTCACATACCCTCCACGCACATAAACAAACTGTATGTGGGATCAAGACTGACACTACAGACCCTTATACATGTAAAGCAACCAAACTGGCAGTCACCCACTTTTATGATGACTTTTCTTCAGGTTCTTTATTATTTCCTGTTATTCTCTACCTTTCACCCCTCTCTCAGTCCATTCATAGCAGTCCTTAATCTTTAAGTTCCATTTAATATCTTTGGCCAAGATGTTTTTTTTCTTCTGTCTCTAGTCCCTTTCAGGGTTTTAGCTTTTTTTTTTTTTTCTTAATTATTATTCTGTCAGCTTTGACTTTTTAGTTCAAAATACATATTTTTAACCCTTAAATCATTGTGAAGTCTTTATGAAAGCACTGTTAAGTCATCCTCATTGTGGTCTGTATTTCATTTGCTTTATTATATGCATCATCTTTTGACTAGTTTATTTTCACATATTTCCTCCCAGTAAAGATTGGAAAGGTCTGAGAAAGATGGAAAATAAAAAGGGAATGCCCATTTGCCATGAATCTCCAGGCTGTCTGGACTATGGTAGAGTCCAGGTAGCTTTCCATAGCTAGAAAGTTAGAGTCCCTGACAAGAGAGAAACCGTCGACTAGAACATTTCAGGAATTATCAGGACTATAAAAGATTGGCCTTTCCAGAGAAGGAAAAAAAAAGCCACCACAAAAAGCACCCAAACCCTCAGATTTTAATTTTAGAAAGAGCTGCTTAATAAACAAAGTGATCAAACAGCAGACTCTGGGCTGCACCAAGTTCTGGGTACTTAACCCCTGCGATCCCACCAATTTGATCAGTAGGAGAGCACAGAGTCATGGGATCTAACAAAGTACCACCCAGGGATCCGTCAGCCAAAGCACAGCTCAGCCTCCCCAGCTGTGTCCACAGCAGCAGCGGTTGAACTATGAAGCCCTCACACAGCTGCTCTAGCAGATGTGGCAGCAACCCCCTGCTGCCCCTGTGTCAGAGCAGGAGGAATCACCCAGGGGGTTGTTAGGTCCAGTACCAGATGGACCAGGGCCTCCATAAGCACACAGAACATCATGGAGGGATGTTCTGAAATCAGTACCCAGCCCTCAGGATTGAGAAGGCTGACATGATTAATAGTTATGTATGAGAAGTGTGATTCATAGATAATACCATACTTTTCTTCAGTTTCACATTTTTTACTTGTGTTCTTCCATCAGCTTGCAACATGCAGGTGAAATTATGATGCATGTCCCCATCCGTTACTTCTTTAATCCGTAGTAGCCTTGTGACATAGAACTTGGTTCCCAGCCTGCAACAAGGAATGGTGTCAGCAACACTACCTGTACAGAAGCCTACAACCAGCTGAGAGGCAGATTTTGAGGAAAAAGTTCAAAAGTAACCCCAGACAGGATTTACTGGATTTGCAGTTCCACAAGTGCAGGACATTATCACATACAAACAAAAGTGCAGTATTTTCAGGAAACCTACTGTAATTTTTTGAACTCTTCTTCACATATTGAAGGTTCATTCTCGGGGATACCTGTGCATTTTTCTGGAAACTTTTCATTAATTAACCAATAGAGGCTGGCATCTTCTTGCATATAATAACTCAAGAAACCTGTGCAATTGAGTATCTCTTCTTTACCTAAACAAAGCATAACATAAGAAGATCTAGTCAGAAGTAGCAAGCACATTCACAGTGCACTAAAATCTCAGCTTTCCAAGCAACATATCCCACAAGCTGTGCTCCTTTCTGGACTTCATAGCCCCTGCACAACGTTTCATAGGTGTTCCACCTGCACTGGTGGTAGCTTCTGCAGCCATGCACAGGGCTCTGCTGCACCCTGATGCAGAGTGACAGCCATCCACTGCTTTCTCTCAGCTAAACTGTCACAGACAGAAGAGTTCAAATAGGCCAGAGAATTTCACGATTTAGAGAACTATAGGGAGTTGGACTTGATGATTCTTGTGAGTCCTTCCAACTCGAGATAGTCTCTGATTCTCTGAACAAGACAGTTCTACAGGCAGAGAACAGGAGAGGACAACCTATCACTAGTACCCCAGGGCCAGGTAAAAACAAGTAACTGGTAAGTGGAATTACGACCGATTGATTATAGTAGCTAAACTATACACTTTTTCTCAATAAAACCAAAACCTGTTAAAGCGCCTGCTGAAGTCTCACAGAAGAAATTCTCATCCCAGCATCACACCTGGAAATCAGCATAATCCTGAACATATGAACAAGTCAGTCAGTTAGCTACTTTGTACCATTTCAAAGCACTAATTGGAAGTGACAGGAACCATCCCATAGAGTCCAGTTAATTATAACAGCAAAACTAAAAAGACAACTGTACACTTGGGGGAAGTGTAGGCAGAAGGCTGCAGCTCTGGAGTGTGAGATCTGATGATTTGCAAGGCATTTTATTTTAAACATCATCATTGGAAACTTGACTTGAGGTTAGCGGCAGCTTTACACCACCTTTTCTAGGCTATGCCAGCATCATTTCCAGGGAACACACTCAAAACACACTTTATTAATCCACAAAAGACACACGTTAGTTCTTGTTGAGGCCATCATGCACAAATGCTTTCCAGTAAGTGTGGCCTGCCCAGGAATTCTCTAAGGACACACGTTATAAACTGACTCCTCAATTGCTTAAGAATCTTTAAAGCAGGATCCAGCTGAAAATCTGCCTGTCTTAGAAGTGCAAATCACAGCTGCACAGATTGAAACACAGACCCAAACTTCTAGTACTGTCTACCTTGCAACTCTGGCTTTTTTACCATACACAACAGCTGTTTTCAGGGAAATATTATAGAACGCCATCTAAACAATGACAAGTTCGAAAGAACAGGGACCTAGCTCATCCAAAATTCCCTTCACTCTCTGCCATGCCACCTGTCTCATCACTCAGCAGGTAGTTCTATGACCTTATGAAATGATCTTATCAAGGCAGATAAGGGATGGAAGGCAGGTGGTTCATAATCATTTGATGCTGCCTTCTAAGGATGGGGACAAGCACAGTAAGTGGGAAGAACTGTGCAGGAAGGGTGTACTGGTAGGTTGGGAGACATGAGGCAACACAGGATTGAGGTACTACCATTGGAAAAAGGACCTACCAACTGGTATTTGCAGGAAGGAAGGAAAAGTAGCATCTGAAGTCCTGGCTGAGCAAATGAGATACATGCATGAGCAACAGAGGAGGTGGATATGATTTTTCAGACTTGGAAAGGAAGGACTAGGTAACCAGACGGGAGAAGCCCTCAGGCACAGGAGAGGAAAAAGACAGGTAAATTTCTGTTTTTAAAAATTAATTACAGCCTCACAAAATCCTGGATCCTGTCCAACACTGTGTGAAGCCTGTAGACCATGTTATCTAACCTATTCCCCTCTAGAAGCACAGTTAAGGTCTTGGCTTTTGACAATATAACTAATTCTTTGCAGCAGTGACAGATCTTCATGCTCTCATTGCCAGGACTGTCAGCCCTCACAATTCTCATTTCCCTGCAGAATAGCATCCTCAGCTACATCAGTTATTAAGGGGATTACTCATTATTGCTGTTCACTGAACAAACCAGATGTCTTTCACACATCGCTCCGTGGGGTTTGCTATCTACAAGAGAAAGCCACAGAGAGATGGTTTACCATGACAGCCACTTTCCCTTGCTGGTCATAGCAGTGACCTCAGCTTCTGCCTCTGTAAAAGTGTACATTTAGTGTACTTGTATATCCATCATGGAATACACTAGGCAAAGCATAACCAGATGTGAGGACTGATCAGATTCAGGAGGGTGCACAGAGAGTTGTTTGTTTGATTACACTTAACCAGACCATCAAACATAAAGGGATCAAAACAAAAGCATATATATGCAGTGGCAACCACAAAGATTCTTGTACTAATTTCATACCTATTTCTGTTTCAATTTCTTCATCGTGTCCAACTATCTGTGAAGTTACAGCCTCTGGTGCATCTAAAATACAAAAAAGTACTGCTATTGAAGTAATAGCTTGCTTACATTCTTCCACATTTGTAAATAAAATTGTAAATAAAGTAAAAATTACACATTTGCTTTATTTCTAAAACTAATCACATACATTCCATTGAATTCGAAGAACAATATCTGGACTCTGGGATTATTGAGTAGTTTAAAATACACTATGTAATGCTACACTTTTTTTCACATGCATATATATACAGTGCACAATTTACAATGGCTGGAAAGGCTCTTCTCCAAAACCCTTCATAAGTTTGCATGACTTATAGTAGCTATTATTGGAAAGAAGAAAAAAAAAACACCTCAGGGAAAACATACTAAATAAATATTCCAAAACTGGTAATATGTCATAGAAACTTCTGCTGCTGCTTTTATAATTTTTTAAATTGTTATAAAATAGTTCAGATTACCAGATTCCATCAGCCTTGTATACATTTATCAAATGAGAACTGTAATTAAAAATCTCCATTGTAAAGAGAACCAAAAAGCATGCTTCAGAATTTCAGAAAGCTTTCTTACCTTCTTCTACAACCAGCTTAATTGTATTTGTGCTGTGGTATATCTTTCCTTCATGACTGATTAAAATTTTACAGGTATATATCCCAGAGTGCTGTACTGTTAAGGTTTTAAAATCCAGTTCCCGCTCTGTTTCATTTTCGTAGTTCTTACAGTCCTGCATCAGTAAAGGCAGAAAATACGATTCTGTAGCAAACATGCGTTCAAAACCTTAAAGAAGTGAAAAATTATTTTTGAAACAAAGTGTCACCATCACTCTTTCACTATCTCAGTGACATTTATCTGACCCAAAAGAGGGGGGGGCCAATTTTCAGTCATGGTCACTTAAATGCAACAGGTAAACATTTAGCCCATTAGAAGCTGAGAGCACTGCAATTCCACATAAGCATCTGAGTATGAAAATATTGTATCTGGAATTTAAATGCACTCATCTATTTTTTTTTAAATGATGGCTTGGGTCACCTGCTTGTGGCCAAAAGTTGTCTAGACATATGAGGACCTTTCCAGGTTAAAGCAAAATGCCTCAACAACAGGGAAAGTGACCACCTCAGAGGGTGACAAGAGTTGGACTCACATTTTTTTACCCTCCCTATCCCCAAAAACAAACTGCTTGGTTGTTTGGGTTTTTTTAAACTCATAGCACATGCTAAGTGAAATGTCCTGTGAAAATGCAGTAATATTTAGTTCTCATCTGAATTACTTTAGATCAAGAAGGGAAATGATCACTGCTGGAAATTGTCCACGGAATGGACACTTCCTGGATGCATATGCTTACTGCCAGGCTCTTACACAAAAGGCATATGTGACCATCCCTGTTTTATCTCAGCTTAGGATGTGATAGGAAGACTCTGAAAATTTTAACCCGATCAAGCACCAAAGGATATTTAGGTGCAAGGATGGCTGCTTCATCTGTCTCATACAGTGTTAGGTGTTAAAATATTAGGCATCAGTGTACTTGACTTAGCCATGAGAGAGGTCAGTCTGGGGTATGGTGCTTTACTGAGGAAAACATATCCACCTATGGCCCTATCCATCAATGGTCCTGTCCTCCCAGGCCACAAGGAACAAGGAAGCAGGGCTGTGGCTCATTCTGCCAGGCAGAACCCAGATGCCCGTACTTAAGTAGCCAAAATCCCTTCCTGAAATGGGTTCAATGTGGAGTGAACAGCACCTGTTACTCCAACCAGGACACCTGAGAGGAATAAGGAGCACTGGTCAAGGCAATGCATAGGGACAGGGTGGAAGAAACCTATCCTAGGTGCTTCATCCAACAGTTAAGCACAACACCCCAGAGTTACAGGTGCTTACACAACTATCATCTATGCTTTGGCAAAAGCTGGTAGAGAGAAGAGGGATGATTTGCCTAAAATGAACAGAACTGGATCTGTTACACATTTTGTAAAAAGTGTTCAGAACCAGCAAAACTGAAAAGTTTCCAATTACTTTACAAGCACATGCCAACTGTAAAACAAATATCTTGGCACCTCATTTAGTGTCAGGATAATATCTGTACCAGCAAAGTAGCAGCTGGCTAAACCAGCTGCTGGCTAAATTAGCAAAAAGACATGTACATCGCACCTTTTGCCATTCCAAACTACCAGTTTATTACCAACTTCTGAATATAGGTGCATTTTTCTAAAAGATCTGAGAATAGAGAAAAAATTTCCTTTGTATATCTTTCTAAAGGTTTTTTCCCTTATAACTGAGAAATTAAAGATTTACAAGGTTTGCAGATGTTTTTAAAAATTTGTTTCTAATTAATTTTTCCTGCAATCAGATGTTTTGTTTCTATAGCCAATGATTTGGGTGGCACTGTTTCAGTAATTACCTTGTACCATGTTACGCTATCATTTTCGTTGACAGACAAATCACTGCATTTCAGTGAATGACCAATTCCAGCATTTTTAATTTCTGTAGTTAAATGATTTTTGTTGAAACAGCTGCTTTTGTTTCTTCGAAGTACATTCAAGGTCCACTTTTGAATTGTGAAATTTTGTTTTCCATTGCTATGAAAAAAAAAATTAGCAAAGTCAGTTTTAGGAGCTTTTTAAAGGAATGTAGCTTAGTGAGTTACACAACAAAATACAAATAAATTCTCTGATACCTCTGTTAGGTAAAAAGTACATCTATTGTGACCTAATTATTTATATTCTCCTTTATTAGTTTTTCCACCCCCAAATACGTTATTTCCCATTTAAAAAAAAAGGTTATCTAAACCAAATCATCACTCACAAAACAATACAATTATATCTATGAAATATGACAATCTATGCTATATTGAACAGAACAAGTATGCAGCAATCTGTGGCATCATGTATAGTTACAAGCGAGCATAAAAGAGTTTTAGGACCTTGAATCAGCTAGAGATTTTGCAGGTTTAATCTCCCTACAAGTTGCCAAGGTTTAAAGCTGTAACTGAAAAATATATTTGTAAAATATGTCAAAAATCAGATGGGTAAATCTACTATTGCTCCCAAAGCAACACTATTCATTGTTTGATACTGTGCAGACAGTCACTGGTATTTTGGAAATATTTCTAAACTACGCAAGTCTCAGGAAATACAGAATCCCTTATGGATTCAAGCACATCTGCAAAACAAGGCATTTTGGAAAGGATTCATCTCCTTGTCTTTCAGTCTGCACTGATCAGAGATCTACAGCAGCTGGCTGCTCCAGGTTGACTGGAAGAGCCAGGAACTACCAATTCTAAAGCGGAGTCATCACATCTCATGCAGTATCTATGAAAGATCGGTTGAATATGCCCCCAAAATGCCTCTTTTGAATATCTAGGAGATGACCATTGTCATTCAGATATCTACTCTGTTCTATCCACATATTCCTCTAAAGAATCAGATTATAGCTGTGAGTTATTTCACTGCTGGATATGTCCAAATAAATGAACACCAAGGGAAAAGAAGCAGGAGGACTTTTGGCTTCAGTTCAGCAAAGCTGGCCAGACTTTGGCAAAGTTAGGGCTTAAGAGAATGTTGTATGCTGCTGTAAGTTAATGGGTGAGATTTGGCAGTTAGTGCATAAAGCTCTCATTTTTACTGAGCAAGCAAGGTCTGACAAAGCAAAAGAAGCAATCACTGAGCACTTCCCTCCAGCGTCAATCATATCTTCATAAATATGTCTGAATCTTTCTGTCTCCAAGACAAAAAAAAAGGAATCATTCCCAGGAGAACTGAAACTAGGCAAGAATCATTTCAGTGAGAAGGGTTAAGGGGAAAAAGCAGTTGAAATGGAGAAGCGAGCCTAACAAGTCTATCAGCTTAAATACCATTCTTGACTGACATGCCTTTTACTGTTACAAGATTCAGAAGAGTTATTCAGATATCATTTACATGATGAATTTAGACCAAGTTTTGGGTTGGTTTTTTCCTCCCTTTTTAAGACCCCTCCAACAGATATATTAATGTATTTTGCTCACCCTCTTCGCACTGTAGCCTTTTTTCAGCTTACACAGGTTCTCCTTGTTCTCCTTACTTACTTAAGATATTAAGTACTCGTAATTGCAGTTGACTATCTAAACCAAAACATAGTGGTTTGGTTTCTCGATCAGCTAACTATGGTGTCATAAACAGGAAAAACCTTATCAAAACTTTTCCATCAGAGATGTACTCACATGAGTATTCATGGTGGGTGGAGTCCTTCTCACCTATTCTTCAACATCACATTTACACGTTTAAATCAGAGCTACTAATCACAGTCATCAGTGGGACCACAGTCAGTAGTCACCCTTTCAGAGTGCAGTTTACATGACCTATTTTATATGTTTGTTTTAGGACAAGATAATCTGTGCCCCAGAAAGGCCTCTCTCTCTCTCCCTTATGGTAGGAGAACCTCTTTAGCCGGGGGTTGAACTAGATAATCTCCAGAGGTCCCTTCCAACCTGACCATTCCGTGATTCTGTAAAGGTACCTACCTACAGTAAGTTTAGGTGTAGACACAAACATCAGTTTCAAATAATTCTGCCAAGTCTGCATGGTTTTTAGGCATCACACTAGTATCTGAAAACTGCTGGAGAGGCAATTATGGATCTAGTTGTAAAATACACATGATTCTACTCTCTAGATTCAGCAGATGGAAGAAAAGGATCAATAAAGCCCCATGTTCTCCTCAGCGCTGTCACTCCACAGAGGCTTTCTTCTGTGATCATATTTGGTGAAATCACTTCAACAAATATGAGGATTTCACATGAAGTGGATTAAGATATTCTACCTAATGAGCCAAAATCTGGCAAGGAGCAGCTCCCTGGAAGGTGACAGAATCATACCTATGCAAACTAAGATGAATTTGGCTTACATAATTTCTATTTGCCTGCCGTATACATGTTTTTCAACAAAAAAAATGCATTAAGTTGCGTTTTTTGAACTGCTAGTGTCTGAGCTGTTATAGTTCCATCCTGGTTTCCACTTGCTGAGATTCTTTAGTGCTAATTTGCAGAGAACAAAACCATTTCTGGCTTAACAGCCTTTCAACTCCCCCCACCAAACCCACCAAGAAGGAACAACAACAACTAGCTTGACTGAGGAGATGATACAGGGAAGTGAAAGCCCTTAGAGAATATAAACCAAGTTTACTTGATACATAGCCAGCTCTAAAGTCATCCCTTAGCTATTTCACTGCAACAAGACAGTGTTATCTCAATATTTCAGTCTACTGCAAGAAACTGTCACTCTGCCTTCCAAACTACAGTATTAACTGTGAATGCGTGTGTTCCCACTGCTTTCAACTGTTCTGAACACACTGAAAAAGTGAGCAGTATTAGGATCTTAAAAAGTATCATGTGTTTATCATGGATCTCTGTACTTTCGTTTGTTTCAGGAACCTGTAAGTTCCCTCAGTTTCACGGTCACCAGCATAGAACAAGCAGATGACCTGTTTTTTGTGTTCTGTTTTTTTCTTTGATAACCACAGGATATAGGCTATGAAGAAAACATACAAATTAGAAATCCTGCCAGAGATGTGTGACACCATTTTTCTGCTTACCACTCCCACTGCAAGTGCACTTGAAATCCTTTATTGTCAAGAAATGTTGCTGAAGATGGACACACTCAGGCTTACAGGTGTTGTCTATTAATTCCTGAATTTATATCTTAAGTCTACTATGCTAACAAACACACATAAACACATCAACGCCTACATGTGCACGCTTTAAATAGCTACGTTATGTCTCAGCAAGACACTTCTGCTTTAACTGGAAAACTTCTAATTCTTCCTTGAGTCAAAAATAAGTGGATAATTCACCATAAAAACATTGTTACACTATTTTCATCTCTTGCTTTTTGCATATTGTTAGTTGTAACATATCAGAAAAAAAATCCCTAAATTTAATTTGTTTGCAAAATCTGTCAACATGTGTTCTCTTACTTTTCTTGAAAATCTGCGGTATATTTAATTGTCACTTTGTTCACTAAAAACTGCCTAAACAGTTATAAGCACTCTAAAAATAATTTCCCATATGGCTTACAAATAGTTCTCCAAATTAAATAGTTGGGAAAAAAACCCAAAAAACCCACCTTAGAATGTCTGCTTTCAAAAGCAGAACTTTAACCTACTATAAATGCTCTGAAATGACACTAATTCCATTCTATTTGTCATTCTTATTAAATCTTAAACCAGTTCAGTATTCCACAATAGCCCACAATTTTTCCCTATTGATAGAGACTACTAAAAGTCCTCTGCCTTTGCAAAAAAACATTTCTGCAAATAATCTTCTGTGTTTTCTGAAACGTAACTGCTTTAAAATGTTTGCCAGTAGTGATAACCATCATATAAACTAAGCACAAGATCCCATTAAAATCCCATCGAAAAAATCCCCTTATGCCTATTGTTCCAGTGGTGACACTTGTGAGGAGTTTCAGTGTGAGGACTGCAAGATTCTGGGATATGCCTTCATTCCAATCCTAACAGAACAATTAGTATCTGTATGAGCCTAACAGAAAGAAATTTGGGGAGGGGGAGAAGGTTGTTTCAGAGTGATCAAAATATATTCTTTTAATTAAGAAGCTTTTTTTCCCCAAAAAATAAAAATGCTTTCTTTCAAAACTGAGATTTAAAATGTAGTAGCGTAATAGTCCTAGAAAACAAAACAAAAAAAGCAGAAAATCAGAAGTTTGAATTCCAAATGAATGCTTTAGATGATCAAAACCTTTCTTCTGAGTTGCTTGCTGAAGAAAATCAGCAAATCAAGGCATTTCACAAAGGATTCAGACATTTTCCTGGTTTCCAACGAATACTTATTTTCACAAACTTTGTCCTAACAGCTTTACTTAAGGTCTTTTCCTGTCATCTCCTTCTTGTATAAGTAAGGCTGTTTCTCTCAGTTTTGAAGTTTATATATTTTTCATATTCATTTTACAGAGTTCTTGTACTTTACTGTGGATTTACTGTCATTACCCCAAGTATTTAAAATAATCACAAACCCACAAGGGTCATGAATTAAGGCTGCGGGTGTCACAGCTTTCCTCTCTTTTGTCGTTTATTTTACACTCCTCATGACAGCCTCCTTTAGTAACCTGGCGATTCAAGCGTGCTGTCTGCCTATCTTTCCCCATGCCAAAATAAGTCAGAGCGTGCATTTTATGCCATTGATGAGGTGCTGGCAGTAGAGTAATTTGTTAGATTTAATAGCTTTTTAGCACTGTATTTAATGAAGTGACCATATAGACGACTGATCAAGGCCACTGGTAAAGCCAAAATTTAAAGCCAAATTCAGACTTGATACGAAAAGTACAAGTCTGTAACAGACAAGCCGATGTCAGGTATTACCTAATGTTAACCCCTACACACCAAGACCAAGCAGATGGCTTCACCCGTGCTCCTTCACACAAATGTCTATACTCAATAATACACCACCTTTACGTGACCTTGCACAACAAAGTAGCCAAACTACCATACTCATCACCCCTAAAGAATCTTAAGATTGGGTTCAACGTATATGAGTAAAATTATTCTTAAGCTTTACTTACTATTCAGATAAAGAGTACCCTACATTTGAAAAGAAATCACATAAGCCCAAAAGAAACATTCTACCAGCAGGCTTTTCATTTATAATATTTAGCATTTCAGATACTGTAACTCAGTACTTTTTAAAATCATATCAGGAAGATGATAATAATAGTAATGATACATGGAAAAACTAAACATGAAGTTTTCAGCTTCCAAGTTAACTTGGAAGTTAACAATTGAAGTCTAGCTTACAACTGTAAATTATCAAACTAGTGTTTGTGATATTATTGTAGGAAGGTGGAGCGCATTTTTCAGTATCTGCGGTCCCACACCTTTACAGACCAGGCAAGAACCTTGAAAATATCGCCTGGAAAACAGCACAAATCATTACATGCAAAGTAACATGTTTAAAACTAATTATTGCTTCAATTGTAAATGCTGAATTACAGTTTTTGTGCAAGTTAGTCATAAGAATTCCATGCAGCAAACCTTTGATTTAGTCCTTTTGTCTTTAATGGTGGTCTAATGAAGATTACCACCAAATAACTGAGGCCCACCCTTATTTCTCCTTTTGACTCATAATCTACAGTGGTAAGAAACCAAATCTAATTATTTCCTTTGTTCTTTGGACAGCTCCAAGCATGCAAAGATTTGCACAGAAACCATAGCTCAGCTATGCCACTCTTTGTTCATTACCTTGCTATACAATCAGGCCACTTGGCGGGCCTCAGAGTGTGAGATCCACTCAACACAGTAAGGAAGAGCAAGTCTGCTGGAGAAGACAATCAAATGTTTCCTTTTACTTGGCAGTGGACAGAAGGGTTGCCTATCACTCATTTTGCTCAGGTAATTAATCACAAACCAGCAAAAATGCTACCTGCCTTATCAAAAGGTTTACAGAACCCTTAAAAGGTTGCAACTGCCTATAGCTATTTGTAAATATGATAGGTCTGCCTGGATGGTTATTGTGAAGTGATGTGGGAAATGACACCGCAGTTAATGTAGTTCCCTGCACCTCCTTTGTACAGATGCCACTAGCAGCACAAAGCAAGACAAAGAAATTAACTTCTTCATACACAAGTGTAAAGGCAAGATGTTCACCCCCCAGCTTGCATACCGACCTGTGAGTGACAGAGTAATTCCCAGAGTCACTGAGTTCAGCTGGCCAAAACTCCAGAAAATTCATTTGGGAAACAATTCTGTGTGTTTCCTTTATCAGTTGCTGCTTTCCAGCATTTTCTTTGTACCAGTTTATTGTGTATGCTTCTTCCTGAAAATGTTCTTGCATTGACTCAAGATAACACAGGAAAAAATATTCCCCTTCTAGCACATCAATGGAGGCACGAAGGGGACACAGCTTCTCTTCAGAGAAAAAGGAAAAAAGATACGTTAAGAAGCCGAGTACTTATTTCAGAAAATTACATTAGCCTGGGTTTAAAGTGATTTGCTATGCCACTGGTCTTTTATAAAGCAACTTTCTTTCAGCAGACTGGTTTGGCAGCATTTATTTATTCCAGCAATACTTACTGGAAAACTCAGTTTTCCAAGTCTCCAGTCTACCTCACCCAAACAAAACCAGAAAAGGAGGATGAAAAAAGGACATGTCCCTAAGATTCTTTAATGTGGGTCCAACAGTGTCAGAAGAAAATGGGCACAAATGTCAGAATGTGGCCTCACTCTACAGTAAAGCAGCTGCCACAAATAGAAAGGGAAAGGAGAAATTCTTCACATATGGTTTGACTTGGTAAATACGGCTAATCCTCAGAACTGGTCAACTGCCATAAAATCAGAGATCTTATGAATTAACATTTGCATTTTCTTATCTTCTTAATTAAAACTAAATCATTATGTAGCTAGATTTCTTGAAGAGTTCAGATATCTTTGGTAAAGTTGCCTTGGAATGAGGGGGTGTGTGTAAAATTTAGTGTCAAAGTCTGCTTTTCCAATCGAATTTTCCAACTGTACCTTTGCATACAGAAGTCCTAAAAATACAAAAAAGGGACTATGGCCATCAGGTGTCTCCAGGTAGCGTCTCTGCTCTTTTTGTTTCATAATTTGGATATTTTGGACCAAATTTCCCAAGTCTGGAACTGAGCTGAAATTGCCAAAACCGGTAAGATTTTGTTCTTAGCTGCAAAATACAAATCTTGCCCCACTCTAAGCAACTGTCAAGAAGATGCCACATATTCAGCAAATATTATGGAAGTTCTACTATTTAAATGAAGATTTATACTTACCAGTGGCAGATTCAATGATAAACATTAAAAAAAAAATCATCAGAATCATTTTTCTGAGTTACTTCTCACTTCTCCAGAAAAATGAAACTGAATTGTCCTTGCTTGTTCTGAAAGCCTAAGAAAAACAGATTCACAATTCATCACAAGTGCAGTGAAACGAAGTCCTTTGAGCATGTGAGCGGTGCAACTATTGCCTTGTACTGAAAAGGGCTTTCCAAATGGAAAGTTACACATTTTTATTGTAACAGCTATTTTCATATATCAGGCAACGTATCTAGATTTTTCTTGCCAAATTTATTTTAAATTTAGAAATTACTGCAGGGTTTCCTTCCTCCATTTTCTTGTTCACTAGATGTATTTCATGTCTGAGTAAAATGTCAATCTTATAGAATCACTTAAATGCAGATCCCAAGCCAGCAGACACCTATCACAGGATAGAACAGTGCTTTTTTTCTCTACAAAGAGTATAAACTTTGCAAGACTGGACCTTGTAGAAACAGCTAGTAGAAACTTCCCTTGCCTTCAGTGGGAACAGCACGATGTTGATAGATTGAACATCTTTCTTGATGGGTAATTTTGAGCCTTTTAGAAAACAATTTTGTCTACAGAACCAATAAGCACCGGCTGAGAGTGCTAACATTTCCACTGACGGGGAGGAGGTGAAGAAGCTCATATTCAGTTACTTCATATGTAGCCAACTTTATTTTCAAAGGTAAATGGAAAACACCACTAAATAATACCAGCGTGGAGTGTCTTCTCTGAGGTTCCTCAGAACAGCAGGTTAACTGACAACCAAAGGCAGAGCAGTCCTAAGGCTGTGCCTCGGTACTGCTTACAAAACAGACAGGTTAGGTGCTTGATAAGCTCAGTTCAACCTCTGTAGCCAAGACAGACAACCTCGCTTAGTCACTGACACAAACATGCGTGGACAAGTGAGACACACACACGCGTGAAATGTATTTCATAGAGAGCTGCCAAAAGAAAGCTCATTAGCGTTGCATTTCTTTGGCTTTATCACCTAAACCTCTTGCAGTTTGACAAAGCATATACTTACTGTTGTAAAACACTGCCTTGATATTTACAGTCAGAATCCTATGATCTACAGCGGCCAGAGGCAGGAGGCTACTGCATTTCCAGCAATATTCCAGAATGACATCAAAATGCGTAGCTGCTCTCCTTCTCTTATTGTTCTCCCCAGTTCTTTACGAGTATGCCATCATCCCATAAATCACTGTAAGGAGATGAAAGAAGTGTTTCACATCCCTTTTTTCAGACTGACTGGTAGGCAGATCCAGATTTAGAAAGCAGCTAAAAGAAGTTGGGTGCTGAGTACTGCAACAAGCAACTTTAAAGGGTCATACAGTAAACTCGTCAGACCTGGTTTCAGTTCTCTTCTACACACGTGGATTCAAACTGCTAAATTTTACAAGGAAAGAAGGACACACACACACACACCCCGCCCCCGCCCTTTATTTTCATTTCTTGAATTTACCTTTCATTCTTCACCCTATCACATCCAGAAGAAATACAGCTGTTACAGACCATGAAACTGTGATCCGGTACATAAAGATAAAATCATTAATCACCAGATTTTTACTTCTAAATCCCATTCTTTGTTGGCACATCACATCAGCACACAGTGGAAGTTTGGTTGAATGCAGAGCAGAAACTTTCATTCTTTTAACAGAGATTAAAGAACACAGTATAATGCAAGGTACTTAGTAATAACCGGGTTGGAGATTAGCGGCTACTGTTAACAAGAAAAACACAGGTCCTTAATCTTACTCTCACATTGCTGTTGAACCTGATCAGTTTGTCTGAAATTGTCCTGCTCTAGGCTAACAGTATTTACATTTGAGCCATATGCAGCACTCTGATGAAATGCTAGGAGGGGGAAAAAGAAGTGACAAATAATAAATGCTTTTGGTGAAAGTCAGCTAATATAAAGAGATTCTTCAAGGAACAGAATAAGATTTTTAATTCTCAGAAAGGAAGGCAGAGTTTATTTTAAAGTAAAGGCAAAGGTTCTCTGCCTAGTAAAAGAGTACAGAAATACTCAAAGGGCAAAATGGCAAGGCAATAGTGGGGAATGACAGTTTCGATGAAAAAAGTATAAAAAGCCCAGTTGTCTAGAAGGCCCAAAGCAACAATAGCTTTAAGCATGTGTTTCAAATTTCATACATGCTTAAAGCCACTGATGGAATTTTAATAATAAAAAATCATTCTTAAAAATCACTGTGCCATTGTGAAGCCAACAAAATCTTTAAACAAACTGAATGTTTAAGTTCTGTAAAGCACATTAATGATATACCTCACAAAGTAGACAATTGTATGTATTTAAGCATCTTATTACTTCTTACTTATTTTCCCAGAATCACCAGAAGATTTTGGAATGAAAGGGGGCTGATAATGTCAAAGTGATCCTCAACTTTGGCCAAGTAACTCATTTTGATCAACACTTTTGGAAACCTAAATTTGGTCCCAAAGGGTTGTGACTTCCGGGTTTTTTTAGAAAAACAAGATTCTTCCAAACATCAGACTATTTGAACAAATATTTTGGGGTCAAGAGAGGAAAGCACTAATCTTACCTCATTAAGAATGGCTTCTGGTGGAATTTAAGTCTTTTTCAAATCCCATCACACAGTGCCATAATTCCCTTCAGACTCATGAAGAAAACAAAAGGATCTAGCAAACTGCTGCCTTAACCATGCTAGGTCCAAGCACCATTCTGCCAGGATTGCAATTTATTGGTAAAAATGAAAATCCATCTTCATTTCAAACAACACAAGTGAAGTTGTTTACTTACTATGCAAGTCTTGCCAGGTGGAAAGCAGATACAGAGGCAGTCTTCCAAACTCCGGGGGGTTACAGCTTGTACTTAGAGCTCTTCTGAACTTCATTCATCACTGAAACAGAGAATAACCTCTCTCAATAAGTGAGTCAACACAATAGACAGCTCAGTCTGAAAAACCTCCTAAAAAAGGAAAAGTGGAATTTCTCACCTTGTGAACTGTTGACTGCAGGGAGGAAGGTGGAAAAGATAGATGTGAGAAATTCATTTTTACTAGCATTAATGGAAAGGTAACAGCAAATTATGATTAGCTTTTCTAAATGAGGCATCTGAGAGCGCATACACAAACGTTTTAGGCATCATCTTTTGCTGCTGCCATCCATGACAGCGCCTGAGGAGCCCATCCTGCTCCAAAGCCAGCCAGGTGGGAGGGAAGGGCCCGGGGCAGCCCGGGGAGGGTGACTTTGCAGGGCCAGTGAGTGGCTATGTGTTGAAAATAAGCCCTTTCCAGAGCTAAATTATTTACGGCATCGCTGCACTAGGGAAAAAGTGTATCACGGGCTGGGGAGAGAGCGGGAGAGCCGTGCCGGGCCAGGCGGGGCGGCGGGCGCGGCGGGCAGG
>JAVJGI010000014.1:68556305-68608591 GCA_035590275.1 Ibycter americanus
GCTGGAGAGAAGCGCGGGGCAGGGGACGGGAAGGGACGGGGAAGGGACGGGAAGGGACGGGAAGGGACGGGGCCGGGGACGGGGCCGGGGCCGTGCGGCAGCGCGGAGAAGGCAGGCTGAAGTATTACCAGGCTTACCAGGGGTGCTGGGCGGTCACCCGATCGTGGGTGACAGCCAGAGGTGCCCCCCAACAGCAAAGGGAGCGATGATCAACTTTTGCTTAGGAGACGGGGGTCTCCCCTCCCGCAGCCCTCCGGGGGGAGGAAAGGCACAAGCAGGCGATGTCTTCGGTTCTCTTGAGTCGAAACGCCTCTTCCTCCGCTCTTCTGCTGAAGGCCCATTGCAGGACTCTTTTCCAAGAAGTGTGATGGAAGTAGGATGGACGCTTAGAAAGGCATATATTAAGCTAAATATAGCAACTTGTGTCTCTGCTAGGGCTTGCTTCCCCCTTCGCTCTCTGTTTTGAGAAGCAGCATGTGCAAAAAGATAAACTGTATCCTCAAAAGCTGATACTCTGCAGAGACATCAAAAGAAAAAAAGAAGAAGAAAAAAAAAAAAAAAGAAGAAATACAACCCCCCAAAAGCATTTCAAAATATGGTCTTCAGGAAGAGACAAGGCAAAACACGTGATCCTACCATACTTTGATCAGAAATGTCCCCATTTCAGTGCTGTTTTTTCTGTGATAGCATCCCCTTTGGGAGGAGAGTAATGCAAGCTTTCAAGACACAAAACATTTTCTAGCTCTATTACTGCAAAGGGAGCACAGGTATTCACATCTAAACAAGCTCTCACACCAGTAGCTGAGCCTGCTTTTTAGCCAAATGTTGATATATCAGAACTGTAATTCCATCAGGGATTTCTGACAGCTGTATTTCCTATTTAAGTACTCATCCTGAGTAAATAAATGCTTGCCACTGTTCATTCACATGGTTTATTCAATATGTACTGTGCAATGATTCATTATACCTCTAAAGCTATTTTGGTAACAGCAGGAAAGAATTCATTCCTTCAGGATTTCTTTTATTTTCATACCACTTTTTTCATCTTCAGAAACTTGTTTGGTAAAAGCTACCTTTTTTTTTAAAAACTCAGGACAGTTACAAATGCAGAAGTTCCCAATAGCAACAAGAGGTGTCACCTCAGAGGTAAAACAAGCAGGTTACACTAAAACAGGAGGGATTCCACAGAGCTGGCTTTTTTACATATTTTTTTTTTATTGCTGAGGTGAAGGAAAGAAACCCTGGAGAGTTTTACCGTCTCATCTCGTTTGTTTTCCTCATCACAGATTGAAACAATATGTCTATAAAAGCAATGAGACCTTTGGCTAATGTCGATCAGCACAGCTCCAGGAAAGTCAGCTAAGAATCTGACTCAGTTTAAAATCTGACTTACTTTAAAAATGTGTACAGGATACTTTGTGGTGGCTTTTGGTTTTATGACTCAGTGCCTGATTTTAAAACTTAAAAGAAAAATTATATCATAAAGATAATAATGATTTTACATGAGAGTCTGAAAGCAAGTTAGCAGTCAACAAATAAAATGGTAAAGTAAAATGTCATTGGCTTTTTACTTTGACAGGCTAAGTCTTGATAGTGACAGTTTGGAAACATCTTTTTTTTTTTTTATTCACTCTTTTAGAACAATATTTTCCGTGAGCTGTTCTCACATTCATTTGCTTTCATTTCCTTTTGAAATACTCTCAAATTTCTGAACTTTCATCTGTATTGTAGAAAGTGCTGTGTTCAATTGATTCTTCCAACTAATGTCATAGCTAGCGCTGCGATATGTCAATGTATATGAAAGGAGAAAAAAGTTCACATTTTTTAGTCCTCAGACTAATACAATTTTAACAGAGAAGCTATAGCCTCGTAATAGAGAAGTAACTCAACTGAAAATAACTGCAGCTCAAATTTTCATTATGAAAATGCCACGATGAAAATGAAAGTTTGCACTGATATTGGAAAATGGATTTTTGTATGAAGCTCTGACCACCTGACCCATCAGCTAGGGAAGACCAGTTACTTCTCACAGTTTCTCACATCTGCCTTTCCATCTAACATACACTACACAGAGGTGCTAACTGAAAAGCTAAACTGTGAAACTACTTCCGTCATAAATAGCAACACATCCAACTCTTGTAACCACAGCCTAAGCCTGTTTGCTTCTAGCTGGTAATAGTCCTTTTTAATCTACTTCTGTCATCTCTATAAACCAGTTATATTAATTCTTAGCAGAGGTTAAGTTATATTCCATAGTTTTTTCAGCATTATCTGTCCCTGATGTCAAAAAGCAGGTTACACACCACTAATGTGTCTGTTAGAGCCTCATATGTTTCTCAGAAGTTTTACAATATGCAAGCTGCACATTTTTAAACTTTCCTCCACATTGTAGCATCACAGAATAATTCAGGTTGGAAGGGACATCTGGAGGTCATCAGGTCCAGCCCCTGCTCAGTGCATGTACAGCTGAGACACCTCCCAGGCTGGAGATCCCACAGCCTGTCTGGGCACATGTTCCAGCATTTGACCATGCGTATGGTGATTTTTTTTTTTCCGAATATGTAAGGTAAATCTCCCATGTTCTAAGTTGTGCCAGTTTCCTTTTTGTCCCATCTCCATGCTCCTTTGAGAAGAGTCTGGCTCCATCCAGCCTCTCTATCTTTCCATTAGATTCTTGTAGACAGAAGCAGGACCTCTTGTCCTCTCCCTCGATGTCCTGTGCTCTTGGTGGGCTTTCCCTGGACTCATTCCAGTATTTCAATGCCTTGCTCGTACTGGGGAGCCCAAAACTTGACATATTACTCTAGCGGTTATCTCACAAATGCTGAATACAGGAGAATAATTACTTTCCTCAGTTATACTCTCACTAGTAAGGTGCAGTTCATCACCTTTGTCACAAGGACACACTGCTGACTTATTTTCACCTTACTGTCAACCAGGACATCCAGTCTCTTTCTGCAGTTACTTCATGTTGGGCTGACCTCCAGGCTGTGGTGTTGAATGGGTTTATTCCATCTCAGATGCAGCACTTCACATGTGCCTTGGTTGAACCTTGTGAATTTTCCATCAGTCCATTTCTTCAGCCTGTTGCTGTTCAAAACAGCAGCCCTGTGCTCCAGTGTGTCAACTGTCCCTCCCCGGCCTTGTTTTCTGTCTGAAAACTCTGTTGACTGTGCAATCTGTCCTATTGCCAAGGTCATTAAAAAGGATGCTGAACAGTAGTGGTACCGATACCAGTCTCTGAGGGATGCCACTAGTAATTGGCTGTTAGAGGAGGCTTGTATGGGGATCACAATGTGTTGATACCACATGGACTTCAGTCCCACTGTTTTCCCACTCACCTTTGCCCACTTATCTGTATCTCACCAACAGAGACTGTGCCAAAGGTCTTGCTCAATTCAAGGTATTCAGCATCCAGTGTTCTCCTATTGTCCACAGCACAGCTGGATATGCATAATACGCTTTTTGTAAATCCAGTCACCTTCTTCTCTTTCATGTATGTTGAAATAGCTTCAAGGAGGATTGCTTCATAGTCTTTCCAGAATTTCTATAAGGACTGGAAACAATTTTAAACAATGAATTGCTATACAACAAATTATATCTTTCATATAAAAGTAGACACGTAACTCACACCTTAAAGTGGTAAAAGGGAACACATGCGCACATGTTTCTAACACAACAGCTGTAGTTTTTCAACCCTTGAAAGAATCAGGAATGTACAGTTGCACATGTACAAATTTTCAGTCGAATATACTATCAATTTTATATATTATCTTCCAAACATACCTTTGTCCAATGCTGTAAGAAATTAGTGTTGCATACACTACAAATAATAGCTTGCTATGAAAACCAAAAACTTCTAAAAACTTCCTTCCAGTGGTCAGTCTCTTGGGCTTCACAACCATGTGAAGGAAATACAAGTAAAACTGTCTCCCTGCATGTGGCAGGAGCAGTAGCTAGGTTGGCTGTTCAGGACTGTGACTTAGGTGAAGCCAGAGGGGGTCACGGTTCATTGAGCTGTAGAAACATCAAATCTCAGCAATACAGGAGACCTCAAAGCCAAACCACCATCACACAAAGGGCATTAAATTAAATACTGTATATATGAACACATTAAATGCATATGTGGGGAGGGCAGTACATTCTATGTGATGCCTGCCATTATCTTACTTCATATTAGCAAGAGCTGGTTTTCGTACCTTGGAAGTCACCAGAAGCTTCAGCACTGACATCAGTGTCAGTTAAGTCAATGCTTATTCCTCTCTTTTTTTGTTTCTTTATTGCCAGAAGTGCAGCATATACTTGTCAGAGATGAAGTATCCAGAGATAAGATTTTACAACTGGACACATGTAACTCTGTATGACTGCAGATATATGGCAAGGAAACACTTCTGTTCCTTCAAAATATGTTATTTTAAGAGAGTCAGCACTGTATTCTCAATGCCAGATACTGAGCTGCTGTTTACAAGTAATGCTGTATGGGTTTCAGGAGATTACAGCCAGATGCACACCCTGAAAATTTCACTGTGTTTCATTCTAATGCTGTTAGACCGATTTCTAGTTGGTCAGGATCTCTGGATGCCTGTTCACCCGCTAGATGGCATGATGACTCTGCTCTATTAACAAGCGACAGCAAATCTGCTTTCCAGAGTCCCTCGGTACACCAAGAGCAGGGAAGCACAGGGCAGAAAATAAAGGGCATTAAATCTCTACGTGGAAGTTCTAACTCAGCACCAAAATTACCTTTGTTCTGTGTCGTTTAAGCTTTAAGTATCCAAACTGATTCTTCTATGAGCTTTCTACAGTAAAAGGAGAGATTTGTTGCACAGGGCAGACTGTCCTTCTGTTATTCCACTAAGGCAGATGTCTAGTGTAAAACTGCCAATTTTCTTTAAAAATATGTTTTTGATAATTTAGTTTCTTTATAAGTTGCATATTGCAAGATCACAGAATGGTTGAGGTTGGCAGGCACCTCTGGAGGTTATCTAGTCCAACCCCTCTGCTCAAGCAGGGCCACCTGGAGCCCGTTGCCCAGAACCATGTCCAGGTGGCTTTTGAGTATCTCCAAGGATGCAGGCTCCACGACTTCCCTGGACAACCTGTGCCAGTGCTGGGTCACCCTCACAGTAAAGAAGTGTTTCCTGATGTTCAGAGGGTACCTCCTGTGTTCCAGTTTGTGCCCATTGCCTCTGGTCCTGTCACTGGCATCACCGAGAAGAGCCTCACTCCCTCTTCTTTGAACCCCCCGCTTCAGGTGGCATCCTTTTCTTCTCCAGGCTGAGAAGTCCCAGCTCTCTCAGCTTTTCTTCATAGGAGAGATGCTCCAGTCCCTTCACCAACTTCATGGCCCTTTGTTGATCTCTCTCCAGTATGTCCATGTCTCTCTTCTACTGAGGATCCCAGAACTGGACACAGGACTCCAGGTGTGGCCTCAGCAGTGATGATGTTGTAACAATGTTGTGAAAGTTTTCTGCAGTTCTTTTCGTGCTTTCTTTTTAACAACTACGAATGTGATAATATCTGCAGAAAGGCACTAATTGTAATGCATATCTCAGATTACTAACCACCAAGGAATACAAAAAGAAGAGACGAATGCAGCACCTTTTTGTCATTATTACAGCCACATACTCACCCACCAGTTCTCTAAAAGTTCTTTGCCACTCTCTGAATCTGCCCCTTTTCTTTCTGTCAAGACCATACTGTTCACTGTTGGTAAACCACAATAAGAGTTGCTAGGTTTTGCTTGATATTGTTTTCCTCTTTTTTTCTTGGTTGACCATGAGGCTTGATACAAAAGGAACGTCACCACAAGAACCATTTAAGTGAGTTTGTTTTTCACCATCCTAACTACATGCCTGGCTAAAAGAACTCAATGAGATATCAGTATGTTTCAGAGTAATTTGGTTCATTGCTGGCCCCGTACACTTCCTCGTTGTACTTTCTCCTCTCATCCCTTTTCAGCTTCAAAATTCGTCCTAGACTTTTTGTTTCCAAGACACTCAGTTATCATCCTTTCTTCCGTAAGTGCCCAGGGCTCAAACTCTGTTAAAAATTGATCTTGTAATAATCTTGGAAGTGAATATTCTGTCTTGCTCAGCAGCTGCTGTGAAAAATCTTCATGGTGTAAAACAACAGGCTTTCCTGCCTTTACACCTGCCTTAGTATTAGTATTCTTTCTGTGGGAAGAAATGGTACTGTAGGAATAAACCGAGTCTCTTACATTGGTATGAAGCCACTTTGTGGAGCTTCCACAGATTTAGTGAGGTTTATCTAGAGGGATCTTTAGGAACAGGACCCAACACTGCACACAATCTAACGAGGCAATAATAAAATGCAACATTAGAAGTTTTATAGTTGTAACGAAGTGAGCAATGAGTGCATGAACACTTGAAAATATAACTCATCAGTGAAAACCTGTTTAGTTTGCCATAGATCTTTTAATTCAATGTTGAAAAAGAATTTATACATATATTGCATACACATTTTTCCTGTTACAAATAGCTTTCCATAAGTCTGAAATTCCACATTCTATAAAAACTACCAGTGAAAGGAAAGGACTTGCCTGTTCTTTAAGCCTGAGCTTGGTGACATTAGGTGTTCTGCATCTAATTTTCATATTTTAAGTTCATTCTGTAGCAAGCCTGAAGCTCAAAGCTAAGCCTTCTCTAACAGTAAGAAAATTTCTGGTTTTAAGAAGCTAAAAAGATTAAAGTTTGCAACGTCATCTGTACTAGAACACATTTCTAGAACACATTTTATTCATACTCCCTTGAACTAGGAGAAGATTTGGATCTGACCTTTGCATCTCAGGGTATTACCTATCAGAAAAAAGTATAACTACCCATAAGGTCAAAGCAGAGGAAAAACCAAGTGGATACTGCCTGTTACAAAAATGCAGTCTCTTTTTTCAGCAACTTACAGATATGCTATCAGTATACAATCTACACCCTAAATTTTAAAATGTTATTTCTATCTGGATATAATAACAATAACAGCATGGTCTATTGTACCTGAAAAATTGAAAATCTCTCTTTTGTGTGAGATTGATTGTAATACATATTTTAAAAATATAAAAAATGCATATACACATACATCAGTGCATTTATTTCCCTTAACACTGCATTTTTTGTAAATGCTGTATTCACATCAATCTCAAAAGAGCCTTTACTGAGGCATCCATACTAAGGAAAAATAAAATTTCATGGTATGACTATTACTATTGAATCAAAAACAAATAAGTGGTGGAGAAAATTAGCAAAAGCACAACATTATACTTTCTGGCTGCATATTACACGTTATACTTTCTAATGAAATAATACAGGAGGCATTTATGTTTAATCAACTGCATTAGAAAGGTAAAACAAACCTGCAGGGCATTCACCTATTCAGAATCGTAACTTCCAGTTACATGCACAACTACGTACAGAAAGGGTACAGATGCTTTTTGTTTCCTGTGACATGCAAAATTCTGCACACAGCCAAGAATGAATTATTTACAGGACTTTCATGCCCATAAAAACTTCCCTCAGTTCCCTAGACCTCTTCCATCAGTTTACCTTATCATCACTCAATTGAAGGACTGAAAAAAGTTCAAAAATACAGCCAGACTTCCAGACTGTAAAATCATGTACCTACTGAAAGGAAAAAGAGTTGCCGGCATGTGGTCCATCCTGACAGCGTAACAGTATTTTCATAGACTCTTCATCTGGCATTAGCCGAGTATGAGGACTTGGGTCTCAGTGGCATATGGTACCTCACCTGTTTCCAGAACTTAGAATTAGACGACTGTGGGTGCACAGCGTGCTGTTCTTTCCATTTGACAGTACCTTGCTGCTTAATAATAAACCTAAGAGATTCCTGAAGCTTCTCATAAGTCCCAATTGTCTCCATTTCCAGCAGGATCACCTTTATATCATTTTGAATGAGGGCATTGTATAAAGCGATGTGTTGATCATAAGCATATTCTTTACAGTTAATCAGCTGGTTTGTCAGAAGGATGATCAGCCGTCTGCTCTTCTGCATCCTCTTCTCAATTGCACTGGCTGTATCTAGCAATGTACAGGAAAATGATGAGACCCTGACATTTCTTTTATAAACTCTTTTGGGTTTAAGCACTTCATTTTCATTGCTTTTTAACCAAAACCCAAAGCTTTCCTTTCAAATGTTTTCTTTGACTGAAACATTAATAATTTCACTGCTCTAAAGAACTGTTAGCAATTTCTAATCCAACAAACTAGGGTCAAGTTCTGTAGATCTGGATTGCAATCAATTTGTGTTTGACCAATAGTCTCCAGGTAAGGAATCATGTTCTATCAAGTTTAGTGCTTTAGAGACTGATCCTGCAATACTTACCCATGAAAACTAGTCATTTGGAGACTTTTGAGTGACTTGCTTCTATGAGACGTACTTGCTGGCAGAGGGATTGTTAATTCTCCCGAGCTATAGCATGCTAATTTATATGCTAACCTGTGCATTGAGCTGGCATCTGCCCTGCGGGGGTGGATCCAGACTTGCAGGGCACTTGTACGTCAGCATGACTAAAGGTGCTTTTCTTTCCCACTACCACATTAGGGAGAGGGAGAGCTGATCAATGGCAATTGAAACTGTGATGTTGGAGTTGTTGAACCTAGGAAACCCAAAAACCAGCCTGTTACGGGAGAAACTTCTGGGGCAGCTTGGAAAGCTCCACATCAAGCCTCCAGGAGCTGCTCTTCTTGATAACCTACTGTGTTGTCTATGGAAGACCACAGATGAATACCTGTCCAGTGAAACATCAGCCCCAGTTAGAAGAGATTCCTGTGGTCTGTAGAAAGAAAGCTGGAGTTGTTTGGGTGGGAGCATGTGGTGCTGGGCCAAAAGAAAGGAGGTGGGAGTGGAGCTAAGGAAATTCAATGTAATAATTATTTAACAAAGCCACTGATTTGCAGATGTCATCAGCCAGCTCCTCTTTCCCTTTGCTGGAGGCTGCCAGCCCATTGCAAAGGTCATCTCAGTCTCAGAGAGGCCCAGCTTTTTCAGCTCCTGGGTCAGGAAGAGAACACTTTCAAAGGCTTCTCCATCCTGTTTCTTGTCTCTGAGAGTATTCTATGAAAACAATTTGCCTTTCTGTGATGTTCACCAATTCAAGCTCCTTTAATTTTCTTCTTTTTTGTTCATTAAATCTTCCTAGTGATGTTCACCAGTTCAAGCTCCTTCCTTTTCTTCTTTTTTTTTTTCCTTAAATCTTCCTGATGTTAGGAGGATAGATCCTTTGGAAAGTGAGAAAAATCCAGGTAAGCAGCTATTGTCATATGTTTAGTTCCCATAATAACTGCACTTCAAAAAAAAATCTTTCTCAGTTTTGGGGTGCAGTCCATTGTGCTCAGGACTGAAAGACTACGGACCTGGCGAGGTATTTACTTCTCCATCTGGATTTCTGATGCCATACTTGTGGCAAAAGGAAAGATGGGTCTGCATGCTGAAAATACTTTAACCAAGGGATTCATTGCAACCTGTTTTGTGAATATTATAAGTTTATATAAGTTCAGAAAGTGACAGAATATATTGTGAAAGAAAAATCCATCGGCAACTATTACACACAAAAATTCCAGCATCTGAAGTCCACATACTGCTGGGAGAGTACATTAATGAAAGTATAATACAAGCTTGCGCTGCTCTTAAATTCTTTCCCAGTCCTTTGCCCATGACAACTGCTGAAGATAGGACCCTTGGCTAAGCAGAACATTGCTCCTGTGAAGTGTGATCATTCCTCTGTTATTTGCTCATGGTTTTGCGTATTACAGATACAGCAGCTCCAGCAGCTTTTGGTTAGATTCTGCAGCAAGGAATGCAGTTGGCAGGCATGAGAAGAATGGAGTGGAAGTGATGTTGGTGAAAACTTTTGCTTTGCTGGGTAATACTTGCATTTGCACCTCTTCAGGCAACTGTTAGGTTGTAGAAAATGCCATTAATCAGTAAGACCAGGAAACAAAAAGAATGCTGGTTTAGGGAAGCATGATGGGAATCCAACAGCTATGCAGTTCTGTCTGTCACTTGAATCATTCTGTTTAACTTTCCTTTTTTCTGGAAGAACACAAGTTTCAAGTAACAAATCTTTGCTATGGAACCAAGAGTCATAAGCAGATCTTGAAATAACTATTCCATTTTATATCCTCAGCATGATGATTTCCACCCCACCCACCCCCAGAAATATATGGAGTTTTACAGTGATTCGTCAAATGCTATGATACATGTTCAGGAGGGATCATGAAGGATCACAGTTACTCAAAGTGGCATTTCCTTGTTTACTCTGCTTAGCATATTTTAGTTGCAAGGCTTTGTATTGGAAACTAGGTAATGAAAGGCTCAAAATCAGAAGATGAACAAGGGTGGGGAGAATATGGGTAAAGTCCATCTGCATGGAAGCAGAGACCTTTTAAGTTCTCCCAGTGGCAGGCAGATTTGGAATAGCTTTTCCACCAAAGTGGCAGCATTTTGGGGCATCAAAGTGCGCAAGAAGAGAAAAAGGAAAACGATTGATGCTCAGGACATTTTTAAAGTTTTGATTAAATCAGACCAAACAAGTCAAACAAAAGTTACTCACTGTCCAAGGCTGGCTTAGTGAGTCTTCTGTCTGTCACTCCTGGGTTATAGGTATCCGTTCATGTCTTCATACAGTGAAAATGTCTTTATTTTCATCCAACTTACTAGAGCTCTTGTTAGTCCCACAGTCTTCACCTCACTTGCATGCCATGCTCCATTTTCTTCAGAATATGCATCCATAAACCACAGTTTGAGAGTACTGTCCCATAACACAATATTGCATTGTCCCTACTCATCTGAAGAGATGGCATAAGTTTTTGTCATTGACAGCTTTTTGAGTTCCTGTTAGTTCCTTGTTCTGGATCTGGGAATGGTCTGGCTCAGCAAGTCTTGCAGCTTTTTTTACATTCTTGTTGCAGTGGCTTTTCCCAAGGCCAGGCAGCACTTTTGCTGCTCTCAGAAGAGGAGGATGTCAAAGATCTCAGCCCCAGCTCTAGGCAGATGAATGACACCTGGCCCAATGCAGATGATTTCAGAAATGTGTAACAGAAAATATGCCAGCTTTGGCTTCAGGCCTGCCTACTGACTGGGAGAGAAGATCTGATCCACAGAATAACCGGAGCACAAGATAAACACACAAGTCAGCTCTGGAGGAAAGCAGATAGCACCTAGATGACAGCAATCATAAGAGATAGTGTAGAGGTGTCCATATGGAAATCAGCACAGATTAATTAACATGATTCCAGTTTGGGAGACAAGGAAGCGGGAATAAAGAATACCAACTCTCTCCTGGATTAGCACTGGGAATTGTGTGAGGTGAAAGTAGGTCATGCCAGTGAACAGAAGCTGAACTTCCTGTGACTGTAACACCCTCGTAACAGGTTGAAAAACCCTGAGTGATAACAGTAAGGTTGATTACTCAAATTAGTTTGTGGTTTTCTCTCCTTTCATGTCTTGTAGACCTGCTCACACATGGTTTGGTTGTGGCTTTGCCCAGATAATGGCTGTGCAGAGTTACACTACTTAAAGAGCAGGTGTATCTTTAAAAGAGTCACACTTGGGGTCACATTTCCTGGATGACCCAAGGTGATAAACAATCTGTGCCCCTGCCCTGTAGCTTGCTTTTCTTAGCACACCGGCAAGCACAGAGTGCCTTTGTGTCACCCTGCCTGAAAGAGCAGACACACAGGTGCTGAGGAGGTAAGCAGCAAGCTCAGGAACGTCAAGGGACCTCCTGTACCCCTAAAAGGGACTAGAACCATGATTTGCTTAAGCTTGACAAGTCATTCAGTGCATTATTTCATTTGAAACTTACCTTCTCCGGGATATATATCTCTCCCATAAATACACAGTTTATATCCACATTTATTTTCTAGAATATCAGGCATGATTTGGTAAACAAAATATTCCACAAATTAGCTTCATTGGTGTGGCTTTTGGGGTAAATAACATATGCATCATATATCTTCCCATCTGTAAAGCAAAACAAGAGGAAAGTGTATTATGTTAAGATGAATTAGAGCTTTTTATGGTAAAAGCTAAAAGAGAAATAAAAACATCAGTCTTTGAAATAGATCCAAGCAGAAGTTTCTGCTAATCTGAATAACGTACATCATCAGACACATATTTGGAAATTAAAGACTGTGCACATCTGGTGTTTTCCATGCTCAATTGTTATGTTCTATGTGTCTGTAACTTTGGAGAACCCGACCTTTGTATTGTGAAGGCTGTATTCCAACGTATATAGACTAAGAATTCAATTGATCAGTAGATATTAGCATGAAATAGAGATGAAGCTCAGCATTTGATATTTCAGTGATACAATAGGCTGTTAACACCCTTTGTCTTTCGGGACAAGACACCCCATTTAAATCCTTCCACCTTGAAGAAATTGCTCATTATTCCCTCGACACATCACACTTGTGAGTGAAAAGCTCTGTTACTGAGGAAGTAGTCTTACAGACAGAATCAAGTACAAAATGAAATATTTATTTTGCTTTTTTCTTCATTTCGCTCAAGTATGTTTTCCATTACCACATTTGTTTTCTACTCCCAAATGTTTCATTTCTTTCTTTCCGGTGGAGGTGGTCATATCTCTTCTTTTGTTGATATCTGAGGTTCTTGTCCAGACCATCCTTACAATAACAAAGAAATAGCCATTTCCAGAATCTGATTCATTCCATCACAGAATATACTTGAATGGAAACTGCCCTTAAAAGCATACTTCTTTCCTCTTTAAAGAGAACATAAAGAACTACATCAGCTGTAGATATCTACCATGCAGACATCTGTGGTAGGAGTCAGCCTCAGATTTAAAATATGTAAAATTGAGTCTACATGAAAGCTAGGTATCTACACTCCAGCTACAATCAGTGGAGAACTGGCCATTGCAGTTAATGAATTCTAGAGTGATTCGGATTAGTCTCATACAAATGCCAGGGGCCCAGGTGAGTTGCGTAAACATAGGCATGTAGTGCCATTTGAGACTTCTCGTGGTACTCTGCCTGATCTGCAGAACCTGCTCCAGAAGTCTGCAACATCTGGCAGATGTGTTATGTGTCCGTTTTTTTTCACCCTCCCAAATGACTCTAGATGCCTGTGTTTAGACCACTGACACAAGGTCCCCGTGCCTGACTAGCTCTGTTGATTTTATTGATGAGGAGCTGGATTGAGTCACATAAAAATATGTACCACATAGTGTCATTGGGCACTGCCTTTCCTTCAGCTGTCACTGTAGTGGGGTTCAGGTCTCTCTTAAGTCCTAAGGGAGCTCCAATGGCACTAGCTGCTTATGGTTAGACAGCTGAGCCCAGCCCCAGGTCTTCAGGTTTTATGTCTATGATGAGAACTTGCATGTGCGCACTTTCACTGCGTGCAATTAAATTTTGATGTCTTAATCTTGATCTGAAGTCCACTCCTAAAGTTTGATGGGATGTATTCCCCCCAGAAGTGTACAATATTGGTACCTTTCTCTTTGGTTTATAAAAACTGTATTGCTCTAACACATGCCTGTTAACACATTAGCCATCAAGCCAGTTCCTTTGCTTTAGAGAGCGCATAACAAGTACAGTTAATAGCACTGCAAATCGTGTTTTCACTGTCATTCAATGGTTCATGGCAAATATTTTTGTTTAAAAAAAATTAAATCAGGACTGAATCCCTCTTTTTTGTAATACATCACTACAGAACCCAGGAAACAAGGGAATGTAAAGTACTGCCAGAGCTATGCATGTCTCCTCTTATCTAAACCATTTCAGAAGGCATGAGACAGCAAAGGATCAGGCTCAGATGTCATATCAGTTAGTAAGCAACTATCAGATTAATCCATTTCCATTTGATTTGCCTTTTTCCTTTTTTTTAAATTTTCTTGCTCAATTCTTACTTACCGTCCTTGACTGGGTAGGGCTGAAATATCTCCCGATACAACAGGCCAATGTCAACTCGGAAGGCCTGATAAAGTGTAACAGAGATTGCTATTGCAACTAGCAGAACTAGAGATCCTACGATCAAGAGGACATTAGGAAGAACCACTGCAAAGAAGAGGAATATTGTCAGCCATAGAGAAGTTAACCTGTGGGCTGAAGCCTCAGCCTCTCATACCCTTACTTCTGTTGCAACTTTAAGGAGCCTACAACAGAGATGACAAAGCTTTTTCCTTCCCCAGCTGGTGTAGCCAACACAGAGACCCCGAAACTAGAAGCCTACTAAGCAGTATATAACTAATATTACTTCCTTTGAATCCAGACCTACCTACTAAATACCACAGCTGACAACGATGTGTAAGTATTTTGTAACTTTGTAAAACTGCTAATAACACAACCAGCAACATTGTTCGAGCATTTTGTAAGGCATCTAAGCCTAGGCCTGACAACTTTAAGGTGTCCACAAAGCGACAAGCAGAGGCTTCTGGCATTGTTGCACAAGCAGGGTACAGAGAAACACGTGCAAATAATGAAATCTGCAAGATAAGAACAAAGTACACAAAACAAGCAGGAAAACAGAACGTGTCCTGGTCACAAAAATAAAATAAACTATGCTAGAGACAGATGATGTTCTCCATTGCCTTTTCCTTTGAAGACGGTCAAGGAGCATAAAATAGCAATGTCTAGTAAGGAAAACTGGGAAAGAAAGGAGCCACCACTTTAGTTCCAGCTTCCCTCACGGAAGAGCTCTTGAATTTAATCACTTCCACCATAGAGATGAAGACTTATAAGGATATATTCAGACTAGATGTAAGAAATTTTTTACATAGAGGGTGGTGAAAGACTGGCACAGGTTGCCCAGAGAGGTGGTAGATGCCCCATCCCTGGAAACATTCAAAGTCAGGTCAGACAGGGCTCTGAAAACCTGACCTAGTGGAAGGTGTCCCTGCTCATTGCAGGGGGTTGGATGAGATGATCTTTAAAGGTCCCTTCCAACCCAAACCATTCTGTGATTCCATGATTCTCTAAGGATGGCAGTCACCAGCTCTGTGCTATCTCATGCACACAGCTAGCCTAGGACAAGTCTGTGATTATCACTCTTCTAGGGGCAAGCTACGTTTGTATCACAACCCAGACAGCTGCCGTTCTGTAACAGCCCATTTTTCCTTTTGTTCTGTGATTCACAGGGCAAAAGTCAATCTAGATCCATGCGTCCTCTAGTTCTGCTGTAGCAAGACAACGGAGGTAGAAGCAAGGTTATTTTGTACTCTCTCCAAACTAGAAAGAAAGAAGCTTAATCCACAGACTGTTACAGCCACAAAGCTGAAGAAGATACTTCTGACCAATGTCATGGACATACTGAATTCACCCAGGATTCCACTATAAATTCACTATGAATTCCAGATAACCAACTTTGAAATTAAAATATCAAAGGCTTCATACAGTAATTACACAAAGAGGATTCATTATTCCCTTGGAGGGAAGATCAATGGCAATTGCCCCATAGTAGAAACCTGCTCCTAAGCACATGAAAGGTACCTAGATCTATGCCACTTGGTTTTAACATGTAGACTCAGAGCAGTTCCATGTACATTTTTTTCTTTGATGACTAAATCCATTAAGAGCTTTTTATTCACAGTCCAGCTTCTTTACCTAATTAGTCCTGCCCAGCATGACAATTCATCACCCTACAGTTGTAATAATGTAGCTGCTTTGGGGACTTTTCTGTAACTTATATCACTGAAATGATTTGGATTAAAAAATATATCCCCAGAGGTATCAGACTAGGCGATGAACTTTTACCCCCAAAGAAATGCACAAGAAAACATCCAGATTGTGTATCACATCTGCATAAAAGGGCCCACCTGTATTTTTATTTTGCTATGGTATAGCATACAATAATTGCCAGATGCAATGCCCTGGCTTGGAATATCACTAGAAGCATGTACCCCTTCAGTGCTACACTGAGATTTCAAGTATGCTGCAATTTCAGAACTATCTTAGCTGAGGAAAGAAATATTCCTTTGAATGTTGACCACATATAAATTTAAACACAAGCATCCTGGCAATACAAACATGGAGGCCAGCTCTGGCATCTTCACTGTAAAGACCCTTCACAGCATCTCAACCCATGGAGGGTGATTATATGTACTGGTAGCAACTCCACCCAGCCAGGCCTTGTGCATTCAGAGCAGGGATCAGACATTCAGGGCTTTTCCTCCCTCTGCCTGCAAAGCACACACAAGACAGGTGGCTGCAGCAGCAGGCCGCTCCCTGGCACATGAGGAGGTGCACCTGACAGCAGGCTAGAAAGCCAGTCTCAATTTCTTCTACAGAAGAAGCAGCAGTACAGGTTGGAAAATGCTGCAGGTTGTATGCAGCCAGTAAGTAAGCTACCAGGTGAAGGCATTGACCACCACCAAGGAGCAATTTCAGAGCTTGCACTTGGACTTGGCACTAAGTGAATGAAATAAGATAAAACATTCAGCAGTGAAGCGTGTCTTATATTGAAATGTACAGGTTCTCTGGCTTCTCCAGGAGATGTTGAATAAGGCAGTGCATTGAGCAGAACTTAAGGAGGAACCTAAAAATATTAGCGTGTCAGAAATTCCACTGGAAAAGTATATAAATTAAGAGCATGTAAGTACATTTTCCCTTTCCTCTGGTAGGATGCGAGGTAACTTTGACATGATTTTCACACTCTTCTTCCTGTTTCTTTCTTTGCCATTTAAAGGGAGAAAGAAACATCAGGCATATGATGAAGCGTACCTCACCAGAACTAGGAGACCTGGGGAAGCCACCTTCCAATAAGATTGAAGTAGGCAAGAAAACAACCAGTTTCTTTTATAGTGAAGTTTGGCCATTTTCTAGTTTTAACAATGTCACATGATGCCCACGAAGGAACTTTGTCTTCGTGGACCCATTCAAATTTTATGATTTGATCCATTTTCCTGGTCAATACACACTCACAGACAGACAAAATCAGGAAACTCTTCCCACTACCTGGTGAGGATGACCCAAGCATCACAGATTGCCACTATTTCTTATTGCTTCATTTGTTGACAGTGTGCTTGCCACATTACAAATACTGTTGTAATGCACCGAGTAAGTATCTATAAAACATCTAGAGAAGAAACAGGTTCAAACAATAATTTCTGCAAGCATGAACCTAAAAAACAGTTTACATTTGGTTTTGCACTGATTAAACCCAGGCTGGAAAAGAAGTGGTAAATTTTCTGTGCTTATACAGCTTGCAAAGCATCAGACAAGAACCCCACCAGCATCTTCCTGGAAAAGCTGGTTCAGTTCCCAGTAAGGCTGACTCAGCCTCTCGTTTCTCTGGAATAAATCAACTGTCTTCAGCACAATGGGGGCAAGGGCCACACCAGTCACTTTTGGAGGTCCTGAACAAGGTTGAACAGATCCTGTTGCTCTATTTGACTTTGCTGCATCACTTAGTGGAAGAGAGCTCATAGGTAGAAAGTCTTATACTATTTATTTGTATTCAAGTGCAACAGGAGTACAGAACTATCAGCTCTCAAGAAATAATATTGGAAAGGCCAGAGAAAACAAGTCACAAAGCAACATCTGAAGAATTTCCTGACAAACTCTGGAAGAACAGCACTTTTTATAACTTTTCTGGCTTCTAAGGTGGATTCACTTCAGACAGTAATGCAGAGATCTGGGTCTGGAATTCCTGTCCACATTCATCTACCAAAAATGAGTCAAAAGGTTAGGTTCAACGTTAAGTATATTTGACGAAGAACAGAGCTGATGTTTTGGGCTGAACTTTATCTCTGCTCCAAATGACTGGATTTTCTGATGTTCTCCAGAGAAGAGGACTCAGACCAGAAACATTTGTGGTTCTCTGGGCATTTTACACTTCCTTGTGAATGAGAATTGAGGAATGCTCAGGGAGAAATAAGATGACGCTTGTGTGTCAGGCACATGAAAAGCTACCTCCAGTTATTTAACCACCCCTGAATCTAGATAAGGAACTAAAAGCCAGCCGCAGCTTATATATTAAGAAAAACAGAAGGACTTGGAAGGTATTCAGACAGCCTGTGTATTCCCTAGCAGACAGGTTAAAGGGGATACTAAAGGGATGCTCCTGTCTTGACCCGGCTCCGCTAGTAGACTAAGGAGTTAACACTTTTGGTGCTTTTCCAATTACTTGTCACTGCCTCTGTCTCAGGAGCTAACAGCTTCCCTCCCTCTGCCAGCAGAGCTACTTTTGTCAGCACTGATCCACTGCAGTTATCAACGAGCTGAACCGGTGTGAACAGTGTAGCTGATTAGTTTTCTCATTCCTGAGAGGTGGCATCTTCCAGCATGACAGATACCAAGCAGCTGTGGAGGGCAGCTGGGATCAGTCTGGCAGGCAGAGTCACTGCCTCTTGCCAAGTGTCCAGCAAGACTAACTACATTTTTGTCAGAAAAGGTGGAAGGAAAAGGAATTAAAAGTCATACAAATTCCTTAGCCTTACAGTGACCAGAGGCATACCACACAAGTTATGCAGATGATCTGAGAGCACATGAGAGGACATGTTTTGTGGCAGAGAGGGAATGTAAAATCTGAAACAATTGCCATCTCTGGAATTCAAAAGGGAGAGACAGGACTGAAAGATGTGGAGGAAATGACACGGCCTATATTTTCTGTTAAGCAGTATTAGGAGACATGAAGAATGTGTTTATGAACAAGGGTTGGTGAAGGAGTCAGAAGATACCGAACAGTTTCAGGCAAAGAGGGGAGAGAAAGGGTGGGAAACAGTGTGGGAGGATGAGTTCCATATTGACTGGGGGTGATCAGAGTCTAGGCAGGGGGTGGATGAGAAAAAAACGAGGGTCTTCCTCAGCAGGAGGAGAAACAATCTCTGGATGTAGCAGCAGCAGCAGCAGCTGAAACATGCAGAGACATTAGTACCTCCTAATGGAGGCGAGAACATAGCTGCAAAGACTGTCAAAATTCATAGCCAAATCCTCAATAAATTCTTCTGTTAAAACAAAGGAAAAACTGCCTGATTTCTCTGTGTCTAAAAGACATAGTGTGCATAGTCTGGATAACACCAAATCACACCAAAGGGAGCTGACTGCATTGCATTATTCCTGATAATTGAGGTACTTCGGTCATGTAGCTGATTTCTAAAGAGCTGATCAGCTGCTTAGCAGCATTTCTTTCCTGTTTAAAAAGGTAAGTGAAAAGACACTTGGGACAGCCACTTGAGACAGACACTTTTCTCACAATACAGCACTTTTCTTCACACATATATGTGAATACATACATGTATGCACAATATATACCCTAAAATGGAAAATATCCTTTTCCCCTGTGGAATGTCAGGCAGCTTTGCCAATGACATCCATACCTGGCAGTATTAAGGGAGTATTTTTGTCTTCCATGGAGACAAACCCAAATAGTTCTCACCATTCCTGACTATGAAAAAAACCTCCCTTTCTCATCGCTCCTCTCTGGCAATTTTTTATTCTTATGTGGATTAAAATTGTTATCAAAGCAAATTGTTAGGGTTAACTATAATGATATTATAGTCAACTGTGAACTAGAACTTAAAGTATTTGATTATGATTTAGGAAAATAGATTTAATTCCTGCTTCCCATGGAAAATTTCCATGTGGTGAGCCAAATCATTCATTCAGCAGATTTCTGAAGACAGAGTTTATTGCTGTAAGACTGAACAGGTATTATCGCAGAGGAGCTCCAATGTAATTTCTTACAGCATCTTTGCTTCCTCAGTCTGTCACCTGTGCTGCTAAACACTATTTATCTAGTTCATTAAATGCTCCCAAAACAGACTAATTTGAGTAGTAAGTGTCACAACACCTATTCACCTCTTTCTTACTTCCTATCACAGATCTTTGCTGCAAATAATGATAATGTAACCCACACTGAATACCATGAAAAAAAAATAAACCAGAACATAGAGCAGGAACTTGTGTAAAGAGAACATTAACGGGATAGTAGCTAGCAGACACAAGTTGTGCTGTAGGAAACACTAAGAAACAATCACATTAAAAAAAAAAAAAACAACCACAACTTTTTCCCTCATTAAAAATAAACAAACAAAACACAAAAAGGAAGGAGAGTACATATTATTATTACACATTTACAAGATGAGAGGCACAAGCAAACCCTACAGCATTTCTATTATACTCAGAGGCAAGCTGTCATTGTTTTAGCATAAATGTTGCTCAGCTGTGTGAGGAGTGAGCAAAGAAAACTAAAGCAGAGCACAACCATTTCTGAACATAGCATTGCTTACACTAACAGTGCTGAGAGCAGAAGCAGGCATCTCGACAACAGCAGCAGCAAGGAGAAGGGGACAGATATCCACACAAAACTGGGAGCAGCAAAGCGGGGGTTCACAGTCAAAAGCTTTCATGAATGTTTACTGAAGACCTATGGATAAAAAACAAGATAAGATTTGTCTACAACAGAAATCAGATTCCATGAATCACTCTATGAATATAAAATATAAAATATACACTTTCCTTCATCTAGTTTGTAATATGGGGCCAATAAAGGACTTGTATTGCCTGAACTAGAGTGAGCAGGAACTGTTACTCAGTTTCCTTCCCTCTCATTGCAGGTACGCTCCCACACCCAGATACTTCAGTGCAGAGCTGATGTGCTTCCAGATTGCTGAGTGATGCTACGTTTGCATTCACTTTGTCATATCCAACGAAAACATCTCCTGCCACCTTCCTCTGGGGGAATCAATGCTATTCTGCTGACCCACCATCTGTTATAGTTCACCTACATCCCTTCTAGCCCAGACTATGGCAAGGAAATATGTCTATACTTTGACGTCATGATCCTGTAGGAAATTATGAACTGTCAAGAATACTGCGGGACACGGAGTTGTGCACACCCTGTGATCACAATACACTTGATTTTACTCTTCCCACCATTCTGTTATAGAGAACTAATCCCCATTAAAGGCCTTGGGTGTTCTTCTCCTTGGTGGTTCAGCATATCTGAAGAGATAAGAAAGGAAACTATTGATCGCAGCTTCATGTTGTGCCTTCAGAGACAATAGCATTTTCTGCCATAAGAATCTAACTCAGTGGTGCTGGCAACAGTGCTTAGGGATCTGGTTATCCCTATTAAAATATAATTCTGATAGGAGCTAAAGATCATCCTAGTCCCCAACATTTACTGCCCTGGATTTTTCTTCTCTGGCAGAAATTACTAGAACCATGAATTTAAAAACAAAACCAAGGGAAAGCCTTCAAAGTGTTACTCACACCTCTATGTGGCACACACGCAGTGAACAAAGGACAAAGCCAGACATCTTAGTCATGCCACTTAACATTCAGTCAAGAAACAAGGCACTACAACTGATGTGGTATGGGAGTGAAGGCAAGCAAACTGGCAAACTGGCGGCCAAAACTCTTGTTTTTAAAGTTTGTCTATTTTCTGCCACAGTTCCACACCAGAAACAACAGATTGATTCTCAAAGTAAGATGAATTTCTGCTCCTCAGAATACATTGTAACACTGATGACCAAACGAGAGGTCAGCTCCTTTACCGACTCTCATCTGCAGAGAGTCCTCTACAGCCTGAGTATTTTGTAGACCAGACTGCACTATACCAGTGTGCTTCAAATCCAAGTGAACTGCCTGCCTTCAAGGCAAGGGGAATTTGTCCTCTCGCAGAAATATCCTAGAAACAGGATATTCTTCTCACAGGGCTGATACAGTTGTGCTTTGCATATTTAGCCTCTTGCTGACACCATTTGAGTAATGCCCCCATCAGCAGAATTTACCCCAAGGACTTTTATGACCTAATGAAGCCATTAGAATTTCACCATTGGCTTGAATACGCAGGGAGGAAGCAGGCTGGTTTTTCCTCTTACTAACTGAAACTTTCTTACTAACAGAAACAAATAATAAAAATCACCAACATATTTCAAACTGAGTGCAACTTGTAAGAAAACAAAATGAAAAAATCCTACCCTCACATTGTGCTTTGAGTTGTAACGTCACTGTGACTTTTGTGTTCTGCATTTCATTCACCGCTACACACGTGAAATTTGCCTGCAGATCCTCCTTTTTTATTTCAGTAATAAGCAAAGTGGTCTCTTTGTAAAATTCGTGCTGACGTCCTTCAAAACTAATAAAGAGAGAAAGAGCTGGTACTGTTGGCTTTAATGGCTAAGTATAGTTTGCATAGGAGAAAGATTATTCTGTTGTTACATGTACTTACAAATGAGTTTTTTCACAAAATCTTGACAAATCTAAGTATTTCACTGGAATATTATCTACATCCCATGTGACAGAAGCCAATGCCTGTTTCTTAATCCCCAAGCGGGCCTGACATTTCAAAGACAAAGCGGCACCTAATCAAGATACAGACAGATGTAAATATTCCTTGATGAAAAAAAAAAGTATAATTATAATTTTATTTTCCTCATAAAATCATTTTCTACAAATCTTCATACCACCTGTGAGTTTTGCCTTAACAATTTTGGCATATTTTTCTGAACTACTGCTGACAAAATGATGCATAGAAGAGACTTGAAAAGAAATAATAAAATGAGATTTTTAACAAATGATCTAATACAACACCAAGGATTACAAAAGGAATTATTTATATTTGTTATGATGAAGGCAATATAGACTTTACTTGTGATGTTTAACCCATGTAATCAACTATTGAGGAACACGGAAAGTAAATGCTGGTTTACACATAAATGTACATGGAAATAACATAATTAGATTTCAGTATATATTATTTTGCATAAGTCTTGTGTGCAGAGTCTTACCTTGGATTTTATTCAAGCTGGACAAAAGTAAAGTAAACCAGTCCAAACAAAACTAAACCAGGAAATTACTTATTAAGTATTTGTCATTAGGAAATACTTATTCCAAAGTAAGAGTCACTGTTGCACTGGAAGGAGTTATAATTAAAACACTTTAAATTATTTCCACGTAAATCTGCATCTAAGCAGGGCTTAGATAAGATTAACAAATATTATGACTTACATCCTGAATTGGTTTTGGGGAGCATGGAGCAATCCCCTCGTTTTTGCAAATAGGAGGCAATATGACCAGTACAGGAAATGGCTTTTAAACGTGAAGCGCATTTGCTCCACGCAAGCACTGCCAGATTACTTACTGTCCCAGAGGGGTGGGCAGAGCCCACAGAGCACTAGAGACTGACCATCTTATTAGAGAAAGGCAGTCCGGGAGCACAGACCATCTAATTCTGAGTGACAAAGCAACTGGGGGAAAGAGGAACAAAGAACGGGAATGCGAGTCAATGTGGCAAGTCTCAGCCACGGTTATGTGGTATCTCAGGCAGGGTCCTGAGCCCCTGCAGTACTTGCTACCAGAGCAGTCTTGCTGTAGGACAGAAGCAGTGGAGTGGTAATTGCCATTCTTTCTCCCAGTGGCCCAGATTCACCCCACCTGCCCTGGGAGCCAGGCATCCTGGCCTACCTATTTGTGCTTCAGATGGGCTCAGTCGCTTTCTAGAGAGGTCCACCTTTCTCTGTTAACTACACAGAAACCCCAAAGGGCTCTCAGTCCTACTACAAACACCTTGCTCTGATGCCACAGGTTACACAGGGTGAATCTGAATCACTGAGAACATCTACAGTCCTAAATGAAAGGCAGCCAGGGAGCAAGGTCTGCATCACAGGCTCTCCATCTGCTGTTTCTAAGTTCATTCCTTGGTCCTGTCTTTCAGTCCTCCCAGTATCTTCCAACCAGACAAGTCTGCTCAACACTAGCCAACACGGACTTGAGCCAGGCAGTGCTTCTGAGCCTCAGGGCCAGCAACGAGCCCCTTGCTCTCCTTCATTCATCAAAGGAGACACAGCCACTGTCTCCACACAGGGACTGCAAGTAACAAGGAGTATCTATCTCTAGCTGCAAGAACAGTCCATCCTTCCCTCTTAAGAGTACCATCGAGCGGTTTCAAGAAATTTAGCAAAAGCCCTTTTTGAAGTGGATGGAAGCTGTTACCCCTTCAGCTGAGATGTAATAATTGATTGTGTGAGTATTCCTAGTCTGTCCCAGAGGGGGTAGAATGGGTTATTTAAATCCCCTTACATTTCTGTTTATGTCTAAATAACTCATCAGTTATATCTAACTCCACACCACTGGGCCTTGGGTGAATTAAATCTGGTAAACATGGTGCAAAACTGTTACAAAAAATTTCATCATGAAATCTTCGTGAAGATCCCCATGTTAGCTAGGCCATCACCAAATGTCAATTTAAAAACAATATAAAGTCTGTACTTACCAAGCTCCACTTCTATTACACCTTTATCCTTTGGAAATAAAATTTGAGGAGGCAGAGGTGAGTGTTTTTCTTTAGAAATTAAGGAGGAAAAGAAAACACATATCAGAAAGTTGTGGAAAATGCATATTTTAAGAATCACAGGAAGGTCAGGGTTGGAAGGCACCTCTGCAGATCATCCAGTCCAAGCCCCTGCTAAAGCAGGGTCACCCACAGCAGGTTGCACAGAGTCACGTCCAGGCGGGTTTTGAATGTCCCCAGAGAAGGAGACTGCACAGCCCCTCTGGGCAGCCTGTCCCAGGGTCCGTCACCCTCAAGGTAAAGAAGTTTTTCCTCACATTCAGATGGAACTTCTTGTGTTTCAGTTTGTGCCCATTGTCCCTTGTCCTGATGCTGGACACTACTCAAAAGAGCCTGTCCCTGTCCTCTTGACACTCGCCTTTAAGATATTTGTACGCATTGGTCAGATCCCCCCTCAGTCTTCTCTTCCCCAGGCTAAGCAGGCCCAGCGCTCTCAGCCTTTCCTCACAAGGGAGATGCTCCAGTCCCTTCATCATCCCTGTAGTCCTCCACTGGACCCTCTCCAGTAGTTCCCTGTCTCTCTTGAACTGGGAAGCCCAGAACTGGACACAGTATTCCAGATGCAGCCTCATCAGGGCAGAGTAGATAATGATTATAATCTGTACTGTTGATATTTTAAGATCCCAAAGCAGAATTTCACATGTCTGTTTGGGATCATGTGGTTTTATTCCTATGACCAAATATTTCTGGGGAGTCTGTATGTGTTAACAGTTTAGGTATTTTCTCCCCATTTATTTAATTTTTGTTGTTGTATGTGAAGAGCAAAGAAAAGTTTTAGCTTCTCAAGTACTATTTTAGCTGCTGAGTGGGGAAAAAAGCAAATGCAGTTACAGGATTGTGTGTTTTCTCAGTTGCTTTTTTTTTTTTTTGAAAAGAGATAAAGAGATTCCTTCTGACATTTGAGAAATTGCTCATATCCACAATAATGAAACAGCTAATATGTACTTTTCCGCAGAGTCTGAACTGAGGACCCTGTAGCCCACAGCTGCCTGCCGGTGTTCCCCTCCGTTTCCTCCATCTCTGCAGCCTGACATCCCAGTGTGTCTGGTTCCCAAGAATCTCTGCTGTCTGCACACCACTGCTGCACAAAATTGCTTCCCATTACATCAGTCTGCCACGACACTGAGCGTCCCTTATCAATACCTTCTAGAAGGAATACTACTTGTTCTTCAACATATTTATTTCCATCCCCTCTAATAATTGTTATGGACAGGTCCAAACTACATCCAGCCAATTGACTTGAATTAGGCATTCAGACCTTTCAGATTTTTTTGCCCTTGATGCATTTTTCTTCTTTTCTTGCCCTTTACACTGTCTTCTGTTTCCCACAGCAAACACATTGCTTGCTCTCTTTTCCCTCATTAAGCTTTTCCACCTCAAGGTACCTCTGTGAAGCCCATAACCACATTTCCCTAAAAAATCTGCAGGAACTCATTTAAGCCCCTGCTTCCCAGGCTGCCAGAAAAGCAATTCTCTTTACTCATCCTAACTGTTTCTAATTTTCATTAGCCAGATCTGGTAAAAAAGTAATCAGGAGAAAGTCAGTAACCTCCTAGCTAGCTGACTATGCTAAGTTCTTAGCTGCCAGCATTCAGAGACAGAATGTCCTCTGGGTCAATGTGGATCTGCAAGGCAACAGGAATGTACATCATAAGCCAATATTATCAAGACGTAACAGCTCTACTCATCAGCATACTAATTTTAAGGGCTGATAAAAAGTCAAAGAAGTTGTCATTAAGTACTGTGTATATAGTAAAAACTGGAGCAGACACAACAGACTGAGGTCAGGTTTCACGTTATGTTGCAATCCTTTCTTTCTGCAATAATTTCAAAAGAAAGTGAAATTAACTATGTAATTAAGTAATCTGCCTGGATGTAACAAAGGCTTTTGTAAATTTGGATGCTTTTGTGGCAAATATAATGAAAATTGCTGGATTTTAATGCAGATACAATGATATTCGTGATCAGTTAAAGAAGTTTTGATGAAAGTACATTCAAACAAAAACTGTTAGGCAAACAAGTGTCATGTAGACCAGCAGGGTATTAAACAGAAGAGGGGGAGGAAAGGCACAACACTGCCTAAGCTACTGTACTAGGTCTCAGCTGAAATCTGCCTTCTGTCCAGCTCAGAATGATCAAAACAAACTCCACTACTGAGAACCTGGCACAGCAGCAAAAACTGGAATCAAGGCTCCAAATCTGCATTCTGCTCCCAAGCTGAGTGCCTCCCCACAGCAAAGAGATCTGATGTCAGTCTGCAAATGAACATTATCTATTTTTGAAAAAAACCACACAAAACACACAACCTAACCCAGAGCCACACACCCCCACACACACACCCCAAAAACTGTCTTTCTGACTGTTTTTCTACTGATCTAGTTGCAGAACTGAAGACACATTTTGAAGTTTTGCATGTAGATGCAATCTGGAACTGATAATTGCTGCATGCTCTTCCTCAACCACCATCCAAATACAAAGCCACTTTGAGGAGACTGCATCCTAGAGGCACCCCAAAGTTCACACACCTTGGCTATGTCAGCTGCATTCAAAATAATAGACACAGTAAGGAGCTCCACTCCTTTTCTGTCTACATGAATATCTTGCTCATTTTGTCTCCTTCAAGACAAATCCAAAAGTTTTTTCAGCCCTACTATCAAATAAATGCTAGATAATCAAGATGGACCAGAAGGTATTGAGTTGTAGACCATCAACACAGCAGAAGTCCCAATGATCACCAGATGATCCTCACTAGCTACAAATTCTTCTCTTCTCAAATAAATAGAAAACAGGGCTTTGTGGCATCCCACTGAAGAGACCTTTCATTTCAGGAATAAGTGCTACCACACAGCTCTATCGACTACAGCATGTAACCAAAGTCATCAGAGACTTTTAGCAAAAAGCTGAATGTCACCAGGTCTGAATTTATCCCCACGTTGCTCCATTTGGATCCCCATCCACAAAATTCACCTAAAAAAGCTATTCTAAAGTTTCACTAAGAAGATAAAACACACCAACAGAACAGTTTTTCTCGTTAATGTACAAAAGGACCTTCCTTTCCTTTAAGTAGACATCAGTCTTTTTTATCTTAGCAAGCTACAAAATGACTGTCTTACCCTTACTTATGAAAATCCTTGTTGCTGATACATTAAACACATTTCCTTTATGAGTGTAGGTAAATTGACAAGTATAATAACCATCATCCTCCTTTCTTGGGTTGGCAATAAAAATGTATTTTTCATTTTTGAAGTATCTCTGTCCCTGAAGAGGTTTGCAGTCCTGGGGGAAAAAAAAAATCTTTATTTGGCTACAAATAGCTTCTTACAGTAATCTGATCTACAACTGGCACTATCAGGGTTTTATTTACCTTATACCACTGGATGATAGTAGCATTCTTATAATTGTCAATTGTAGGACAAACAATTTTTCCTCTTCCAGTGTCATTTGGGTAACGAATCTGACTTGGGAAACATACTCCTGGTTTGTATGGATGCACCTGCACATTCATGTTGAAGGACTTTGTGCGATTATTTGAACTTTAAAAACAGAATAAAGGTTATGTCAGTGATAGCATTTTTATATGGAATATATTAAACATTTGTAATAAATGTGAGTTTTGTTTTATAAACATATGGATTATTGTTGCAGTTCAGTCACAGATTGATTTCAATTACCTGTTACAAAAACAGCAACTGCAGTATGAAAAGTTACATGAATTGGTGTACACCATGAAAAAATGGCATCGTTTCCACAGAAAATAATTAGAATGTATTATTAAAACATGTATGTTTCTTTCCAGTCTTATTTCTTTCACTTTTCAATGCTGCACTTACAAATGTATAACACAAGTGTAGTTTCCAGAATCCTCTCTAGAATTTGGCATAAACCAAAGAAATCGTTCTAAGGAAAATATTCGTGATCCCTCTTCTTCTGCAGGAATTATTTTGTTAGTATTCGTATGATACCAGGTGACTTTCACAGATGAATTCCATCGGGGACATTTTATAACTGAAGCCTCACCTTCCATTGCATCAACTGCAAATGAACAAAAGATAAAAATCTCAGATTAATTAAACCTTAGCCCCACTGAGACAGAGGAGAACTTGGCATTCCTGGATCAGTAGGCCAGTCATGTCCCTCTACCTTCCTTGGGTTATCAGAGATGATATATAGCAAACTTATTCTCACTAGATATTTTTAAAGAAAAATTTTGGTTACCCTGAGTTATGGAGCCATTTGTTTTCAAAAACAGTAATTAATGTGTGGGACTGAAACAAAGAAACAAACAAACCAAACCCTAGATTCAAACCAGATATACACTACAAAATATGAGATTTTAATTGAAAAATAGTTATTTCTTGAAATGATCTTCTTATATAAATCTTTGCTTGAAATCCTGGTTTTATTCAAATCAGGAATTTAAACACAAAGAAAAGTACTAGCTTTAAAGCTGTACTATGAAGTTAGCTTTCCTTACTTCAGTATAATGAATATTTATTTATACAACAGAGAAGAGCTGTGTTCTGCTTTTTTGATACAGAAAAAGGAAATTAATAATTATTTTTCTTTCCCTGGAAGAAAAAAATAGTAGAAGAAGAAATCCTGTAGAAAAGATCATTAAAAAAAAGGACAAAATTCAGAGGAGTTTCCGTGTGAAGTGCATGAAAACGTGAAAAAATGAAAGAAATGTAGCAGACTGAAAGGAGGAATCTGTTGGGAAGGTGAAAAGATGCCAGAAAGGAATAAGAGACAAATAAGAAGCTTAGGAAAACAAACCACACATGCTCACACACAAGAAAAAAGAGGAACGAATTGGGAGTAAGACACTAATATTGATTTCTTTTTACTGAGTATCTTTCTACTTTTGAAGCTGAAACTGGTCCAGAAAAACTTGAATCAAGCAATTTTGACAGATATTTAAGTGTCCAGGCACCTGAACAGTGAACTAGCTGCTGAAAATAGAAATGCTAATCTGAAAGTTAAATTGCATTTTGGAGAACAGAAAGATGAGAAAATAAGCAAGGACGGAGACTGGACAAATATGGAGATTGGCAGAGGAGCTACAGTAAATAAGGAAGCATGAAAAGGAGAGTATGTAACCAAACAGAGAGCGTCTATCAAAAATGACACTTTGTGGGAGTATTGCCACTGCTTGGCTTTAGACACAGAAGTGCACAAATCAGGTGGTGAGCCTCTCTACAAGGCGAACACTTCACTTCTGCTTTTGTTCTTTCTAAAGAAGTGGTCTATCTCCACTGACATTACATGTCATCTAGCTTGCTAATTCAGGCACCCACATTAGCCACATCAGCTATGAGTACCCCCAGCTCCGTCACTTTAACAGCATTCCCACCCTTGAGCCTTGCAAAGACAGTGGGACATATCAGGGGTGTCAGGAAAGGCAGCATTGCCCCACCGAAGGAGGAACACATTGGAAATACAGATTTCTTCAGGGAAAAATAGGGGAAAGGGAACACAGAAAATGAGAGGCCTCATCTAAACTCAGTGACATCAATGAAAATTATCTTGGCAAATTCTTAAGCAGAATTTGGCCTCTTAATAAATCTAATTCATTTGACTCTTAGCATTCCTGTTGTAAACCTGAGACTATGGGGAAATATTTAGAGATCATATCTTAGAATATTTTTCAAACAAGCAGCTCCATTGGAGACTAGAACTAGATGAGCGCTATGTAACGCTGTGTCACTGTTCAGCACTACATAGCTGAGTCAGCAGACCTGACCCGTCAGAAAGAGCTTACTGTTTTGAATGTCCCCTCCATATGCAGGGAAATGTTATTGTTACATTGCACTTGCAGGTTACCACTCCCAAAATCAGGATATTAAAAAGTATTTTTAATGAGCAAAGAGCCCAGTTACGTCCCAGGTTCAGCAGGGTGCATACACATACGCCCTGTTTGATGTTATTTAAGCGTGCTCAGGGAGACTTTGCCCAGCTGGGGCCTGTAACACCAGCTACTCTCAAATCCTTTCAAAAAGACCCTTTTCTTTCTGCTTGCAGAGATATCAAGGAGCAGAAGTCGAACATAGACTTAATGTCACAGAAATGGACAGTACTAGGTGCATTTTAAAATACAAAGAAAACACATAAAGCTAGTTTTTAAGCTGTGATTTGTGGCTTTAGGTAAATTAGCTAATTTTAGGCTTAAAAAAATTACCAATTTGGGAAAAGCCTACACATTTCTACAGAATAAAACTCATCAGAAAGTATTTTTAGAATGTGACTTACATGTTTCAGATGTCATGGAAACCGACAGGAAGGGAGACAGCAAGATCAAATGTACATACCTCATCATATTTCTAAAGCAAAAAAGAAAAACATTGATATCTCAGAAGTTACTCTGCATCAGTTATGCTATTGCCGTGGTAGTGATGTACATCTACTATTAGATAACAATATCATGCAGTGATAAACTGCATCATGTGAGCTGCTCTGTGCAGCAGTGAGTGAGTGAGTGACCCTGTGTGTGTGTGTGTGTGTGTGTGTGTGTGTGTGTGTGTGTAGGAGTGGTTTTACAGCTTTGAGATGATGCTTTTCTCTATAACCAATGCAACAGTTGATGTTCCGTTGAAACTAATGTTATGACTTAGTCCAGTGGGGGTGGGGAAATTACTCTGCCATGGTGGGCCTCAAGGCCAAGTCTCTTTTTTCTTGGTTGCCTTTTTTTTAAGGAAGCTAAAGGTACTTTGGCATTCTTTTCATAGTCAAGCGCAGAAAAATTATACCTCAATTTAGAAAAAGATAGATCCTGGATTTGAAGATATATACCCTGGCTTTGAATTAAGCTTACATTAAATCAACTGCTTAGGTGCACAACACCTTTCTGGCTTTCTATGGACATGGCGGTATCTTCAGTGACAGCTTCTTTAGTTGTGTGTTTAGCAGGAAGAACAAAACCAGGTGAGTGCCATCAGCAATGTGAGCCTGAAGGGGAACTGAAGAAATGGACTGGAAAGGTAGGTGAAGGAACATATGTAACAGCAGTAGGGCAGATCCCATGCCTCACCGATGTTTTAATTTGTGTCTAATTTATATGCATCTGCTGTAATTCACAGCTTGGAGTGTGGTTCAGGCACTCTCCAGCAAACCTGTTTATTAAAGAAACTGGATATTTGTTCATGGACATTAAGTTGACCTAATCTAGGAATATCTCAGGAGGCAGCAGATATGCAACCCAGCTATACTACACAGCTGTAAGCATTGTTCTACTTACCATTAATAAATCCTTTGCTTCAATGCTGTCCTTCACTGCAGATTACAGAGCAGTGGGTTCTACTATTCTGTATGAGGAAGAAGCAGTCCCATGGTACTACAGATGGCAGATAAGTTTTCAGGAGAAATCAAGTTAGAAACAAATTATAATTTATCTTGCAGACAGTAAGCACAAGACATGTAGCAAAAAATAGGCAAGAAATGTACAGGCAGGGTAAGCACTCATCACCCTTACTGCAACCAATTTTTATTTCAGTGCCAAAGATTTCCAGACTAAACAAACATTGACAGACCCTGTCAAGACTTTTTCCCAAGTCTGAAATTCAGAACAAACTCAATGTTGAGATTTCAGAAATGTCATCAGCTTTGTATTGATATGGAAAGTTTCTTCTTTTAGAAGGTTTAATAACATTAAAAAACAGAGACTTATTCTTAAACTCTTAAAAATGACAACAAAACTTAGTGCTGGAAGAGAAAATCTTGAGAATCTGTGTAGCTATTTTGCAGGGATATTCACAAGTCACAGGAAAGATGATGTTTATACCGAAAAAGCAGCATTCCAGCATTATCGTCATGGCAAGGCTGATTCCATGCCTTTTATGGGAAGCAAGTGACCAGGCAGGAGCTCCTAGAAACTATGTGCATGAGGAGCTGCTTGCTTTCGTTAGAGCTGGAGATAAGCACCATGTACAAGTGCATCCAGTCTATTGAGTTCTTTAATTTTAAGGAAATCTTAGGCCAAGTTAAAAGATTTTTAGAAGGTGCTTTTCAGCACAACAAACATCAGGAGTTTTGCCCTGGAAGGAATGAACGAGCTGGCCCAGAACAAGATTCAGGAGTGGCCTGAGACAGGGTAGACCCCAGGGAAGAAAGATACAGAGCAAAACAGCACACAACAAAATTCACAGCATCAACACAGCGAAGCATTTATCTTTGTTCATCCTTCAGAGCAGAAGGCTTGCTCCTAGAATTTATTTCTGACACTGCCAGGGAGCAAACTAGATTGGCAGGTGGGAATGGGGGGCAGAGTTTCTCATATCCCAGTGATTAGAGGCCTGGATCCAATTCAGGACCTAAACAGATTTGTATTTCCCAGCAACTGTGTTGATTTCATTCATGAGCTAAGGTCTACGTTGATCACAGTTGAAAAATGATACCGGGACTCATGGCTCCATATTCTCCTGAGAAAGAAAAAGGATGTGCAAATGCCCTGCACATATTTGAAAACCAGTTCACTGTTACGAGCAACATTTGATTGATACATGGTGTCTTAATCTCCTGAACAGCATATTAGGAGCAAGTGATGAAAGTTCCTCTGGCATACTGCAGTAAGCACTTCATTTACACAATCCATGAGATATCTACCTGTTCCATTTCTGTCTCTCTGGGTAAAATCAAAACACTGCCATCTAAAATTGATTTTCCTTAACTTCATTTCACTGAGCCTTGTTATGATATAGATCTGATCTGAAACACGCCTTGATTCTCTGCACTAATTTCCACTCTAGTTAATGGTCTTTCACGACTTGTTACTGTACCTGATCTTACTGGTTCAAATCAGCTCTGGTTAGCCTACGTCTCACTTGTTTTTACTCACAGAAATTACTTTTTTCACTTGCAGCTCACAAGAGCCATTGTTGATCATTCCAAATAATTTGCCATCTCCATACTCTTTTGACTTTGCTAGTGAGCATTGGCTTATGCAGAGGAGACATTTACTTCCTAAAAGGTCCTTCTGCCCAGCCAGGCAGCCAGTTTTGCAAGCTGACTTTAAAATATTCATTGGCCACATAGATTTGGAATAGCTTGCTTTGTCCAGAGGAGGACTGACTGACAACATCTGGGACTGCAGCAGGGTATATACAAGTCAGAACTAGCGATGTAGCAAGGGAAGGTGAATCCCTCCAAAGGTTGTTTATACAGCCTTCCAGAGCACCATGCCATCAGATACTCAATGCCTACAGCATGCAGAACACATGTATGTGTATACACATAAGCAAACATGATATGCCAAACACTAGCTGCAGCAGGGCTAGTTCATACAGTTGAGATTAGATACACCTGTGTCAACTGAGTCTCCACAGTGAAGTCTCCAAACAGACCCTAAGAATCAGCTAAGTGAAGAACTCTAAGCTGAATAATAAATAGAATTTAATATCATTAGATTATTTAAGTAATTAAATCGACATTAAAAAATATAAGAATATTCCTTCTCTGCTGGGAGCCTTTTCCCTCAAAGTGTTTTGTTCTGTTCCATGAACTTATTTGCCCCCAAAGAGGTAAACCAGCAGTTACACTAACTGTCCTACTACTTTTTAAAGCTATTTTGTTTAAGCAAGCAGATAATTCAGCAAGATGACAAAAAGTAAAACAACTGATTTTAAAAGAAAAATGAGGTTCACAGACTAGATTTGGAGACTGTCTGAAATGAGTTTTTTCTCATTTGATATTTTATTTGTATGCGTCTATTTTGTATTTGGCCACAACTGACACCTCTATTGGAGATACTGGTGAGTCCCCTATTGCCAGTGCTATTGCAGCCCTAGAAATGGAAAGCTAGTGATTAACAAAAAGTTGCAAGGAGCAGTGCTTTCTCCATTTTTGAGATACAGCTTTGTCCAGGAATGAAGACAGCCAATTACTTACCCTCACAAATTCTTCTAACAAGTACCAGATTGATCCAGGAGTAAGAAATTTATATTTGCCTATCATCACACTTGCCAGTTGTTGTACTTAGCCTTGAAAATTGTTTCTTGAAATTCAAGTATGCCTTTGAGAGACCTTACACATACTGGGTTACCAGCCTGCACCAAAACAGTGCAAAACAGTTGTACTGAAAGGACAGACTCTCCCCACCTAACTTTGATGATTACTTTATTGATTTTCTCCCCATTTTTAAGTTGCCGTGTATTGGCAACAGTTTAAGTAGAGTCTGGGGTTTGTGTCTGTGAATATGTGCAATATATGGGGCTTTAGGTTAAAAAGAAATGTTCCCTGAAAATACAAAGAGCTCAGACAATTAAAAGAACAACATGATTCTGTTTACGTCGTCCAAAGTCAGCAGTGAACTGCCAAATGACCTCAGTAAAACCCAAGGGAGAGGCTGCAGTTCTAGACAGCAAATAGCAAGAGAAGGGCTGGCTCACTAGTGCCTTACAGCTTGTGGCATTACTCTGCACAAAGTGAAATGAAAGCATCTATGCATTCATGATATTTAGGTGAAATAAAAATGATATTATGAAGCACAAGACAAAGGCACTACGACATCCCACAATCGAAAGGAAGACATTCTTGTAGCTTGAAACACTGAGACACAAAGTTATGAGTTTTCTTTCTGATTTTGCAGATTTATTTAGAACTTATGTTTTATTACATTTGTCTGCAGTAAAACCTGCATAACAATTTTTTGGTATACTCAGTATACTTAGTATTTAGATCACTAATATTCAGGGGAAAAAAGATAAGGAGACATTTCCCATAAATCTCTTTCTTCCTATAGCTCACAATAACTGCATGTTATGAGCTTAAGTCTAAGCTCTGTGAATGAAAACTTCAGTATGACGCTGAAAAAGCACTAGATCCAAATACAGACATTCAGGATAACTACCTGACTATGTCAAAACCTAGTCCCTAATGATCCAGTGTCAAAGGAAGATAAAAGAACTGGGAACCCCTTAGTTATGTTGCAGAAACAGTAGTCTATAGAGCTTAACTCCTTCCTTCTCCAAAGGCAACTGTATTAGCAACATTTGTGATTCTTTTTTCCAAATTGTATTTGGCAACAAACTGTTTCTAGTACTGTTCATATGACTGAACAAAAAACATTATAAAAGTACCATGCTTGTATACTAACAAAATTTGGAAATATTATTGCAATTTCTACTTCAAAAAGCTTAACAGACTTTACAACATAAACATACCATGAAATACCAGTTGCATAAGATTTGTTTACTACAACATAGAATTCATTCGTTCACCTTTTGAAAGTTATTTTTATTTTTTTATCAAACCAGAAAACCCACTCTGACTGAAAATGGGCTATTAAAATAGCAAAAGTAACATCAAACTTATTCCAGAACTAGCACTCACAATAGTTAACACCTACACTAGTTACAGCTGTAAGTGTAAAATTTAGGGATTTCAGCATTGAAGTACGGAAATACTAGAATCTATGTAGACATTATTCTTACAAAACATTTTGAAGCAAGAAAGTACATAAATATACTAAACTGAAAAATCCATTGCACAGTAAATATTTTCTTTGAATATATTACCAAAAATATCTGCCAGAAAACTGAGGAAAATCCATTTCTAAATACACTTCATTATAAGGTAAATCTTTATGTTTTTCCAAAAATTATTTGTCTATCACATAAGCATATCCCCTATTTTAATCTAATTTTTATTTTTTTTTTCTGGAGATAAAGCAGCACATAAGTGAACTGAAATAAACTTCCTTATAAAATACTTCAGTTATTTTTGTTTAAGTGATAATATAAAAATTTGACATACCATCTGGAAAATTCAGAAAGCAGAAAAGTGGCTCACTCTCTGTGGCTGGGTCCTTTGCACTAATTTCTCTGCTGTAGCTTGTACCAGATATTACTGGGAACTCTTTTTAACTGGCTTGTGCAGTTCCTATCTGCAGGAGCAAGATATACAGCTTCATTTTGAGACACCTCCCACTGAATAGAGCAGAACATGCAAATTATTGTAGTAACCTTAAGTACCTATCAGAGATGACAACTCATAGTTCCAATTAATCAGATATCTTTTACTAATAGCACAGGTTTTCCATTAATTACGAACTATTCCACTTTAGTATGATTATACTGCAATAAATCTGCTGGCTGGTTACTGGCTTTCTCACATGCTTAGGGAGAATAAAGGGACACTGAGCTGGCAGAGGGTGCGTTGAAACAGATTTTGTCTGGGAACAAGTGACAGCTTTGCCTGGTCTAGTCAGGCAGCAGCTCCTGCAGAACAGCTCTAAAAGTCCCTGGAGCACCAGGAATAGTTTTTAGTGAAGGAAACTGCTTCACTGAAGCTAAGCTGATAAAAGAAGGCTGCTGAGAAACAAGTTGTCTGCACCAGCAGCTAAATTAAGTCTCTGAGGGAAAGAAGGATGGAGGGGCAGAGCAGTTCCACGGGAAATCCAGAAGCAACTCTGAGAGAGCAAGAGGGAGAAGTCACCACAGTGGTAGACATGACCCAGTGTACAGTGACTGGCAGGAGACCATATGGGCCATCAAATGTCAGAAAGATATTTTTAGGGAGCACTGTTCAAGACTGCTGAGCAGCCTTCCAAGCATCAGCACTAAGCCTGGACCCATCAAATCAAAGGTCCCAAACTATCCCCTTCTTGTGCAGCAGCCAGTCTAAAGGAGCAATTTCAGTACCAAATCAGCCAAGTTCCAGGGGACAAATCAGCTTGTACATCTTAGCAGAATAACCCCTAAAGACATTTTGAGAAGCATCTGTTCATTCTTTAACCAAACAAGATTTTGTACTGTGGTCATCGAAACTCTTATTTTTCTCTTGGCAAAGTTATGAATACCATTTACCACTTCCAGTGTTCCTGGGACTCTGCTGTCAGCATGTAGCAACTCAGCTTCAGTGCACAAAGATGTAGCAATTATATGCCAGTGTGCAAAGGTCTTACTGATGTCACACCAATGCTTTCTCCAGTTCTTAGCATAACATTTCCTTTGAAGTGGTCTGGGGGTTGCACTTTCCACGTGACATAGAAAATGGAAAAGAGCTAAAAAAACCAACCCTGCAACAATGAAATCCCACAACGCTTTGGTCAACTGGTCACGGTCAGCTCAGATCCCTACCTTGAAAAGCTCACAAACCACTCCCTGCTCAGGTTCATGAGTTTCTTCAGAATCAAGGTATTCATCATTTCCTGATGCTAGAGACTTGGCCAACAAGTTTGGAGTAACCATCTGCATTCAATGGTAGATTCAGCATCCTCTCACCACAACATGTCAGTTACTCTGGGGAAAGGTTAAATATATTCAGATTAAGGTAACTTCCATTGCCTAGATACAGAATAATTTTTTCTATAATAAAGTCCACTGAAACTTAGATCAGAGATGCTCATTCTATTGCTCCATAACTCAGAAGAGCCCTTCATCCCGTAGTCCATTCCCTATGCCCAGTTTGTTCCCAGATCATGATGCAGGTGGAGCTCCTGGTTAAAGGGGATAGTTGCCAGCTGAGCAAAAGCCATTCTGCAGGTTTCATAAGAAACTACAGTCAATGTGGAATGCTTCATAACTTTTGGCCCAGCTTCTAAAAATGTCCTATTTGATAAGTATATGGAAAAAAGTGTTTACAGAAATATGTTAAGAAATTTCTTTGAGGAGTTAGATGCATCATTCTCCCTTGGCAGCCTGTATGCATAGCACTTCGGCAAGTGAAAGAATCCTGTGTTCTCCAAGCAAAGACGTCAAAAAGTAATGGGCTTAAAGCAAATCAGGGAATAGCTATGCAAAACAGCAGGAAAAATCTTTTAACAGGACAGGTGGTGAAGCACTGGAAGAGTTTGCTGGGAACCTAGTGGAGTGCCACTAGGTGTTAGACCTAAAAGAAAAATCTGATATTGGTTATCAGGATGCTGTAGTTGTCCCCACAGGTGCTTACCAGCACTAGGATTCAATGGCCCGGAGACTCAGCTGCCTGTGATTCAATGGCTGGTTTTGGTGCAGCATGGCTGTATGAACTTAACTTGGTTGTACTGGCAAATTACTCCTGAGCTGTGAAAAGTATGCAAGTTAAAGCCATGCTAGAAACACAAAGTGAAAACCCAGATCAAATGAAGTTACTGAGATCCTAAGGGTTAGGAGTTCAAGCATTCAAGAGGAAAAATGATGACCAAAAAAAAAAAGATAAAAACCTGAGATAAAAACCTTAGCTAAAAAGCAGCGATAAGAAAACAGCAACTCAGCAACACCAGGGTTCACTATGCTCCAAGAACCAGTGCTTATTCTAGCAGCGTATTAGTCCTGGCTATCTAATACCTACCTCCACTAGCCAGAAAACATTTGCTGTGTACATTTTTTGCACCCTGCTTGCAGACTGTCATTGCACACAGCAGGGGACACCTGGACAGAAGTGACCCTGGCACAGAAGGTTTTCCTGTCTGCACTTGTTGAGGCCAGCCTAGGCAGCACTGGTGGAGTTAGTAAACGGTGGGATGCCAGGGGAAGCTGTTGCTGGGTGTGTCCATACCCATGGTAGGTCTAATGTTTTTTTAGCTAGTGGGGATCCACCCTACCGAGGATTGCAGTGTCCTTCCTGTTCCTCTGCGTTGCGGTGCCTTACTTGTGGCTAGCATAGGCACCTCATGCTTTGTTCAAAAGAGAAATTAGAGAGATTTTTCAAGAGTTATAATATTCCGACAGGGGTGGACACCTCTTCCCCCAAGGTAAGAGTTGCCCCTAGTCTTTATCATTAATCATGCAGGCTTATTACCACCCACACTGCGATAAAGATGAATGGGGCAGTCCCCAAATAGCTTTGCTGGTTCGTTTCATTGAGAAGTTTGAGACAGTTATCCTAGGAAGACACTATTGGGGAGTACATGCCTAACCAGAGTGTATTTGATTTATGTGGCAAGACCTGGGGAGTGCAGGGGTGGCTTCTGTGAGAAGACAGCAGGAGCTGCCCCATGCTGGGCAGAGCCAGTTTCAGCTGGCTCCAACACAGGCCCACCGCTGGCCAAAGCTGAGCAATCTGCGACCTTGGTAGCACCTTTGTGATAACATATTTAAAAAAGGGTAAAAAATGCTGCACAGGACCTGCGAGAGAGGAGTGAGACACTATGAGAGCAAGAGCCCTGCAGCCCCCAGGCCAGTGCAGGAGGGGCTCCAGGTGCCGAGCAGAGATGCCCCGGCAGCCCCTGGTGAAGCCCATGGTGAGGCAGGTTGTCCCCCTGCAGCCCACAGAGGACCATGGTTGAGCAGATATCCACACTGCAGCCTGTGAAGGACTCCATGCTGGAGCACCCTTCTGGCAGGAACGGAGGCCATGGAGAGGAGCCCACACAGAAGCAGGTTTGCTGGCAGGACTTGTGGCCTGGGGGGCACCCACACTGGAGCAGTCTGCTCCTGAAGGCTGCAGCCCATGGAGAGGACCCATACTGGTGCAGTTCATGAAGAACTGCAGCTCATGGGAAAAGCCCACACTGGAGAAGGATGAAGGACTGTCTCCCATGGAAGGGACCTCACACTGCAGCAGGCAAAGAGTGTGAGGAGGAAGGAGCAGCAGAAACAAAATGTTACGAACTGACTGCAACTCCCATTCCCCGCCCCCCTGTGCCACACAGGGGAAGGAGGTAGAAGGTTGAGAGTGAGACTGAGCCTAGGAAGAAGGGAGGGATGGTAGCTTTAGTTTTGTCTTAGTTTTTCAATATCCTACTCTGTTATGAATTAGTAATAAATTAAATTAATATCCCCAAGCTGAGTCTGATTTGCCCTTGATGGTAATTGGTAAGTGATCTCTTTGTCCTTATCTCAACCCACGTGCTTTTCATAGTATATCTTTGTCCTGTTGAGGATGGGGAGTGATAGAACAGCTTTGTGGGCCCGTGGTGGGCAGCCAAGGTCAACTGGCATGGCAGGGTCCCACACAACAGTAGGTGAGGACATGCGTGGGACAGAAAATGATTAATAAGAATTTAAGTGTTACAAAGCCATCAGTGTTTTCATCATACTCATCTTTCTCCTTCATCCCACTACGGCATAGTTATTAAGTCTTTTATAAGGTTTTCAGCTCCACTATGGTTGCCAGCTCATGCATTAAATTTCAGAGGATGCAAAATAGAGGTGAGAGTATCTTGAAGGAAGCAATTGGCTAAAGTAACAAGAATAATATCTGCCCTTTTTAATGTGACTGGCATGTAATACCTTTGGTTTGCTCATTGATATGTTACATGAGAAGTTATCTGATCACCAGCAGTTCATAAAAGATCTTAACAATGTTAGTTATGCTTGTCAGGCCAAGAACAATATCCAAACAAAAATCTTAACATCATCACCAGAGCCTTTGTATCTTAAAACCAGATTCCCTTTCTAAAGAAGTTCTCAATTTATCTGCTCCATGCCTTGCTCCAAAAGGAAAGCAGCTGTGGCACCATCCCACGGTGGCTGGATACTGCCAGCCAGAAAAAAAATAATAGCAGCTGTTCTGAATGTCACCAGGCCACCAGCAGGATCCCCATGGGGAGACCACAAAGCCCACCAGAGAGAGGATCGGTGCAGTCCATCTGCTGCTCTTATGGAAATCAAAATGCTCCACTCAGTCTCCAGGATCTTCTATTCCCACAGGTGGTCCTGTCCTTGGATGGCAGAATGCCTTACAGTACAGTGATGAGCATGAGTCTGAGCAGGCAAGTACCTTTGGGCAAGAAACCTATCTGAAGTTTATCCACAATAGAAGAAGTTGAATAAACCAGCCCTCCTGTGTCCAAATAACTTCAGGGCACAGACAAGATGTGCCTAAGTGAAATCTTCCAAATTTTAAGTCAAAGACCATTAGATCTAAGAGGTCATTGCTTGATGCAACAGCACAGAATAACTTCAGAAGTCTCAGGCCCTTAGAGCCAACCCTCCCTCAGAGTGCACGGGAAGCTAACCTCCTCCTATGCCCCCTCCTCCACTCTATTTCCCATTACTGTAGAAACAGAAGATTATTCAGCATGTTATTGTTGTTCCTATCTGACCTCTTCCTTGAGAATAAAGAGGTTTTCCTACATGATTTCTTAGGAAGAATCTTCTACAAATACATGGCATTCTGGAAATCATAACTCGGATGCTAAAGACACAGTTCTTATTAATTTACACAACTAAAATTAATTGGGATTCTCCAGAAAGTCATTGAAGACAATTTGTTGACAAAGGACATTGTTTATAATGACTTCTTAATAAACAGTCTTGTTTGTTCCTTAATGTGTGTAAATTACTGGATGTTAATATCTTACTGATAAAAGAGGGTCATGACATACTGACAGTGTGCAGGAGCAGAGCTTTAGCTGTCAAAATTATTTATATTTTTTATAATATCATGATTTAAGAAAATGCCTTATTTTTTCTATAGGTTATCAACTCAGTTTTTAGAAGAACATTTTCTGTGATAATTATTTCAAATGTGATAATTATCTCATTATATCATATATGGTATGATATATCATATGATCAGATATCATCATATCTGATTTACTATCAGATATGGCTGCATTCCCTGAAAGTTTAAAATAATTTTGGAAAGAAAAAAAGCCTTCTCATGAAAACTAGAACTTCCAAGATTTTCCTACGAAAAGGAAATATCACTCAACTTACTGTTTCTAGAATAAATAAAAAAATTAACATTTTTGTTAGTTTTTATATAGTTGAAGCAGCCAGATATCTGGTTTTCTTGGGACATGAGCTGTTCCAGTTACCAAGCTCTTTTCCCATCAGTCTAAAATGAGCTATTTGTTCTCATCCGTGGTCACCATGCCTACTCCCCCTGCATAACACAGTCTTGTTGTATTGATTGCTCACCTTTCTATTGTCCCTCCGGTCAAACTTCTCATTTCTGTAGGATTCTACATGGAAAACAACCTGTATGTAACTATGGCCTGTTGTAAACCCAGGCAGGTCTTCACCAGGGCTACTTCACAGATCTGAAAGGTCTTTGTGTACAACAATTTGGCCTGCCAGGCCAAGAAGCAGCAGTTGCTGGGAAGCCACAGGAGAAGCCCTACCTCTTCTGCTTTCCCTGTAGGATGTAGGCAGTACAATACAGGCAACCCACTACTACACAGAAATTCAGTGCTGAATGGTGGTTACTTCACATTAGGCAAATATTTTTTAAAGCCATTTATTTTTTGGATTTTGGGTCCATGAATGACTTCTGGAAGGCAGCTTTCTGAAGCAGTGGAGAACAAGCTCTTCCAGAGCCCCTGTGAGGAGGTTAACCCACAGGTAATCAATGCCTAGACTAGAAATATGAGTCCTCAGCATAGAATCAGCCAGAAATGGAGGTCAGTTCATACCTGTTTTTCATCCAGAAATGTTCAGTTAGAAATATCTGTTCCACCCCATTTCCATGGCCAGCAGCAGAGCTTGCACAGTTTCCTAGCAGCTTCTGAGGACCTCAGTGCCATCAGGAGCCACAGGTTCCAAGCACTCCTGCCTGATTGCTCTCAGAGTCCCTGACCACAGGCCAAACTGTTCCTAGACTTATGTCCTACAGCTAACAGCCTACAGAAGCAAGTCTGTCCAAGACTTCTGACGTTAGCAGTGAAGAGCGTGCTTTGCATCATATAACATAGGCAGGTACACCTCTCTGTCCTCCTTTCACTGCATCACAGCCCCATACGCTGGAGCCCTACAGCTGTACTAACTACCTGTGGCTCCCAGACACACCAGTCCAGGACTGAGCTCTAGGACAGGACCTAGATGTTGAAAGTTTCCTAAATACTGTGAAACTAATTGAAATACAAGGCTACTCTGTCAGTTCTGTAGCAGAATGATTGCTTTTGGACAGTGGTTAAATTTTCATGGGAAATCCCATGAGATCAGGCATCCTGTAGCTTAATTTGGTTTGTTATTGTCAGCCATTGATCTACACAAAGGACTATTCTCGGAGAAAAAATCTTACCAAAGATTACACATGAAACAATCGGCTTTCACTACCTGGGAAGGACATCTTGGGGTCACTTTGGATTTTCTCTGAAAACAGCCTGATGTTCAGCAGCTGGCAAGAGAGCAAACAGATTGTGAGGAGTTATTAGTAAAAGAACAGAGAACAAAACAGGAAATGTTATTACACTGACGCAACATATCCTTCTCTTGAACACTGGATGTAGTTCTAGTTGCCAGTGATGAAAAGGATATAACAGCACAAAAAAAGTTACTAAAAAGAGCAGTAAGGATATCAGAGGTGCAGAGGGCTTTTGCTTCAAGGATAAACCGAACTGACTGGCACTCTGCAGCTGAGAAAAGAGAGGACTTTCAGCACTAGAAAAAAATACACAGGAAACGATTTTTGATTTTTCAGTACCTCTCATGATAGAAGAAAGACGGAAATGATCAAGCATATGGTTAAAGCAGGGAACAGTAACCTTTCACATAAATAAAACCAGAAACTAATTGCTGCATGAAGTTGTCGAAAGTAGATGCACAGCTGGGTTCAAAAGATGTGACTTGAATTTAAGAAGGAGAAATACATTGATCACCATTTAAGATACTGTTGGAAAAGCTACTTCAAGCTGAGGATGTCCATCCCACGCAATTGACACTGGCAGTGTTCATCATTTTCCCCTTTGCCTGTTTTTGGTGGCTTGTGCTTTTGATTAGCAACAGGATAAGGACCTGCAGATGTGGAGTGGGGGAGGTTGTGTGAGTTGGTATGATAGTTCTTATTTTCTAACATTAATAGGGAAACAGAAGAAACACAAAAGTAGAGGTAACTATTAAGTTTAAATTCCTTTTTTTTTTTTTTTGTTGGACAGTTATTTCGTTTAATCACACAAATATTGTGATTAATAATTCTGCTAAGAGCCAAAAGGGCAATTTTCCTTCTCTGAAATCAGGAATTCCTGCAGAGCCTGGAGATATGTTCCCATAAAGTCTCAAGTTGTGCTTTTTGAAAGAGCTTGTTCCTTTCCTCTCCTTTGTTGTTGCTTTGGAGCAGAAAAATCTGATGAAAAAAAAAAAAAAGCAGCTCACAACACATTTCCATTCTTTGTGGCTCAGAAATACAGAGGAATGCAGATATATGGAAAAATGCTTCTCCAGAGAGAAGCCAATGAAACTGATGGATATTGAGCACCGAGAATAAACGTAAGGTGGTACGTTTTTGCATTTCTAAGCAAAGAAACCTGTTATTTTATGCCAAGAGATGATTTCCTGTTCCAGATCCCAGTTTCAGTGATGTGTCAAAGCCCTTTTGGGAAACAGACCTTCCGGCACAGTATCTTATTTAGTGTCTCTTACTAGCCACTGAAGTACCACAGCACTGAGCTCTGTTGAAACCTTGCCTAGTTCACTCACCTGTGCTAGGTATTAGGGCCCGTGGGCACCCTGCTCAGCAGCATGTGAGCTACAGTTCTGGAGCCACTGGAGCCATGCTCTTCCACTACAGGCAATGCCTCACTGACCATCACTTCACCTTTTTTTTTTTTTTTTTTAACTGGTCACTCAGCACTATGCGAGTGCAATAGGAAATGAAACCTATCTCGCGTTCAAATTGCCATCGAAATATGAAGTGAACATTGTTCCACAGAGGTAAGGTCTAGACTGTAGACACATTACACAGCTTGACAGGGCCACCACATCAACTGCAGATTCCATTTGCATTAAAGCGGGGAATCTGGGGAAAAAACACACATACAAAAACAGCTGCTTTGGGCACTTCTGGGCTCCTCCACTGCTGGGGAAACTACACCTTAGTGTCAAAGACAAACCATATTCCACTTCCTTTATCTTTACAAAAGAGCAATGGAAAGAAGTAGGCCTAAAAGAAGCAAAATTCAAGGATGTTTAGTTTTATTACCTAATGTGGACATGCTAGTATCTCTAAAGGTACATAAACATCCCTAATGCAGAAGTAGAAGAAAGTAATAAAAATAATAAAAAGTTATCAAAAAGGCATATGAGTTCAGTGAATATCTGTCCTGCAAAGATTGACAAATCATGGCATGTAAGCCCTCGGGTATTTTTGATTCCATGAAGTCAGCATGCACCGTGTACCGGACCCCCAAGCAAGTGCCAGCCACCCTGCATGGTTCGTTCAGATAATTGCATGTGAGTGCTACAGCCTGTGTCCAGATTACTGAGTAGCTCAGTAACGATCTTGAGGCTCTTGTGTCTTAAATTGTCTGACATCCTCAGGTGACATTACATAGGTGTGCACTATGTAACACATTAATCATAGGCTAGGCCACAGAGCCGAGGATGCTCCCTGGCCAGCTCCACATTGCCTCAGCAGCCTCAATGCAGACATGCCCACCCAGTGCTGTGGATGTGGTAGGACAGGTAGGTGACATGGACATGACTGGGTCAGATACTGCACATCCAGACAGTAATAAGTTTTGCTATTTTCTTTCTTTAAAGAAGTTGCAGACTAGCAGGAGACTTCTTTCTTGGTATTCATTTCCTTTACCCGGGAAAAGGGTTATTTTGATGCACTATAAAGGATAGAGTCAGTTTGCTGTTCCCAAAGGCCATTCAAGCCCAGACAACATAGACATGGCCACAAATTACCATTCAAGGTCCAGCTGTCATGTATTTCTAGCTAAATATTGCCTGAATTGGGATTTAGAAAATAGGACTGACTCACACCTCAGGCAAAAATCCTGTACATCTGATGTCCAGCACTGCCTGAACTCGTTCAGGGTCTCTTCTATGCTTAAGATAGGCACTCTACACACTCAGAACCCCATCCTCTGGAAAGGAAAAGGATTTCTCTCCAATGTAGAATCATTTACAACTCAGTCTGAGAACAATCCACAATGCCCTTGTGGCATTTTCTTTCTCTCTCTTTCAGTGAGAAATCTCTCACTTTCAGTGAGAACTCTTATCCAGAAACCAGAAGGTTTCTGGACTTCTAAGAGACTTCTAAGGTCTCTAGAGGTTTCTACATCATTGGAAGAACCCTCCAGCCTGCCCACTGAAACTGAGATGCTGCGTGTTGGGGTTTATGCATCATGGGGAAGACAGAGAACAGCCAAGAGTGAATTTGACCCTAGCCACATGGGGAATGGACATTAATAAGAAATTTGTATTTGGAGCCTCTGACTCCTCTTAAGTGGGTTGGGCTCCCTCACATTCGCTTTCAACAAGCAAAACTGCACTACCAGATACAAATTGGCCCAGGTATGTCAGAAGACAGAGAAAGCATCCAAGAAGGAGTTGAGGGAGCACGTTCTTCTTCAGGGAAAGGGAGGTCACCAGTTTCCTAATGACTGCTCTAACCACAAGGCTAGTATGTGAATGCATTCAGGAGCTTTGTATCATCGAGCTGTTTCTGCTCCGTTAACATCTATTCTCAGAAGACAGATAGCCAGCTTACATCATGCCCGGGGGTGAAAGTAAGCATTTCCTATTAGTTCTCTCTACAGTCAACAGTAAGGGTCAAGAGTGGGCAATTTAAGGAGTAGAGCTTCCTCTGAAAGTCTTAGAGGTCCTTATCTTCTGCCAGTAAACAGATTAAACCATCCCTTCCCCCTTTGGGGGTTGTGTGTGTCTAAATTCGGGCAAAGACACTGCCCATAGGCAGAGACATTTCTAGCTCTGCAGGTTATCACAGAAGCAATACTAAGCTCGTGCAAATTAATGTATCCTCAGACAACCAGAAGTTTTCTGAATGAGTGCGCTTGTGCGGAGAGCTCTTTCCACAGACTTTCTTCAGCTTATCAGTACTATAAAGTCAGCATAAAGTTTCTGTCAGGCTGGGTTTCTGCCTCAACAAAACCTCAGGTGTCAGATCTGACCTTTGGGTAGCAACAAAATTTGAATTTTAAAAGCTCAGCAGAAATGGCAGTCTATCATACAAAATATAACACAAGAACTGGTTTAACCTCTCTCCACATCAATAGCAAAAGCACTCTTTTTCTCTGAATTCATATGCTGAAGGATGGAAAGACACAGTTTAAAAGTAGTCATAAGTAGAACAACAACTGTGGCTGATAAACCAATGAAGGAAACAACTGTAAAGCAAATGCTACATGATATATTCTTTGAAAAATAGCTGGGTGATACTAAAGTCCTTGAGTTATTATTCTTACTAAAAATATTCTGTTTGTGTTGCCTTTCTGGAGCAGTTTACTATGAAGTTTCAGAAAATACCGAATTACACTACAAGAATGTGTCTGATGAGAAAATATAAATCCAATAAAAATTAATTCTCTGTAAACACTTTAAACCTAGATGTAAACTACATACACTTAGCAAAAGAAACAGAAAATGAACAAGATTGTGGCATGTTTTCCAGCATATTCATCACAACAGAGGATAAGCGTATCAACCCAGCATAACAGCAAAAACCTCAACTACATTTTCAAAATACAGAATGAGGAAAGCAGGGACATATTTCTGGTCTGAAGATTTCAGAAGAAACTTTCAAATGCACAACTAAGTATTGTAATGAATGTTACTATAATCACTTGTAGCCATCATGAAGAGGAATGAGATTATGTGCAAAAAAAACCCCTGAGATTGTACACTTCAGTGCGCATACCTTTCAGTCAATCAATCAGCCAGCTTCCTGCCTGTAACCATTTTTTCCCATCAACTCCACCTCTAACTCCCTACTGGAAATTCCATTTGCCAGTGAATATTTCCAATGTTCCAGCTAAACTGAAAATTATAAATTCTGATTATCTTTTTCTTCTTTTTTTTTCTTTTTTCTTTTCTTTCTTTTTTTTTTTTTTTCTTTTTTGTTGTTACTCTTTTGAGCTGGAGAACAGAAAGCCTAGAATGGAAATCCTACCATTAAATAACATCTGCACATCATCGTTATAGACAATTCCACCTACTATCATAGCTACAAAGGTGGAATTTGAGGTTGTTAGTACTATTTGTCATAACTACTCAGAAGCTCATATTGACTCTAGGAGAAGTCCAATTCCAAATACACTGTTATAACTGCATTCATGTCTCATCTGTGCATCTCCCTGCACCATGCCAACAGAAAAGTCTGTGAGGTTCCCCGTACTTTTTTTTTTTTTTTTCATTCTTTATAAATGCCAAAGTCAACTGAACTCACTGTAGATCAATATGCCCATTTGTACTCATTTATTACTACCTTTTATTTCTTCTGGTTTGGTCAACTGAGTCAAACAATGTCTGGGAATAAGGGGTTAACTTGTTATAACTGAAATTCTGGGTAAATTACTGAGAAGGAAGAAGCATCCAGAAGTTTCAGTCAAAATGTAATATCCGATAGGAAGCAGTAAAAGTATCATCTGCATCAAGACAAAATAAATATTTATGTTCCAAAGACTGAGACAATAGAATAGTGATGACAAAAGAAGTAGAACCTGCTCTAGCAAAATGTTTCCAGGTGGTTTTCACCACAGGTTCCCTTCAGATGGTCCATTAAAGCTTGAAAAGAGAAAGAACAAATTTACTGCAACAAACAATGGAAATACCAGATATTGAACCAACAAACAGCTAGTTGGCATTACTGAAATCGTGGCAAAATGACAAATTCTCAAAAGGATATAAAGTAACTGTGGATCCTGTTGAGGCAATGTAATGGACAATGACAACAAAATTTGTTGACACAAAGGAACAGGCAGTGACAGACAAAAGTAGACAATGATGAATTTCGAAGTGTCTACAATTCAGGCAAGATGATTCCTTCCAAGACTTGCCATTTATGAAATTAAACCATCAATAAATGACATGAAAAAAAGATGGGAAAGAATGCTTGTCAACAGCAGTGGTAGCAAATTTTGATGGAATAACTCCATCCCTGTCTTGCTTTCATAGTTCAAGTCATAGAAACATGACAACAGCTGTGCTGGTTCAGACTATCTAGCTCAGTACTTCTTCTGTAGCAAGGACTATTAAGAAAAATTAAGAGTAAGATCATGTCCAACACACTTCATAACTCCACCTCAGTACTTTCCTAGCCTCCAGTTGCTCTCAGCACCAGGAATTTGCTGAGCCTGTTATGTTTTACCTGTTTTTTCACCTCCTATTGGATCTCTCTTCCAAGTCTGGTCTCCCCAGGAACCCATGTGGTCTGGCAAAGATACACAGGGCTGCTATCTCTTTCCTGAAGATCCAATATCTTTTTCTCTTTAATGTACTGGATAGCCAGCACTGTGATTTTGCTGAAGTTTGATAAAGCAATGGGTAAAGACAAGAGAAAAGTTGTGTTGGCTGCAGAAAATACCCCTTATCAGAAGCTGGTGCCTCAGACCATGCTGTGTACTGTGTGATATGACCTTTTTCACTCAACTCCTTGCCCAGGGCAACTGAAGTCTATCAGATGCAATGCACAGAACAAACACGTGGCCTAAGAAGAGAGACATTATCTCAGTGTGTCCTGGCATGGTACTGCAGTCTGCTGAGGGAGCTCCAAAGGACCATATTTGAGAGCTGGAAAAGTATAGCCACAAGAACACAGACCATCAAACAGCTGCTTAACCCTACCAAGGCTGTGCTTTAGCAGCGGTGCTTCTCATGCCATCCTAATCATCCACACTTGCCTCTCCTGTGCCAGAAAAAGATATTTTGATTTCCTAGATGGCAGACAGTTCAGAAAACAGATCTGCTTAAGAAATAACTGGCCAAGAGGAACAACAAAAGCACAGTTATTTTTCAGTTGGTTTGGTTCTTGGGCAGGTTTCATGGACAGTCAACCGTGCGGGCGCAATAGAAAGCACAGCCTTGGAGCAGATGCGGGCAGGCAGAGAGAGCAGGACAGTCTAAGCTAGTGAAGACAGGGCATAAGCACCTGTCAGAGCATGCCAGAAGAATAGCAAAAAAGTGTCACAACTCTTCCGTTATCCAGCTGCACTGGATGGCTGCACCAGCATGATGCCTGCAGACATCTGTCTGGTAACTTCATGTTGCATGAATGTTTGCTAGCTGTCACAGTTTAACCCCAGCTGGCAACTAAGTACCATGCAGCCACTCGCTCACTCCTCCCCTGAAGAGAGATTGGGAGGAGAACTGAGAAAAAGGTAAAACTCGAGGGTTGAAAGAAGAACAATTTAATAATTGAAATAAAATTAAATAATAACAACAACAACAACTGTAATGAAAAGGAGAGAGAAGGGGAGAAGAATAAAATCCAAAGGGAAAGGAAAAAAAAAGCAGCAAGTAATGCACAATACAATTGCCCACCACCTACTGACTGACACCCAGCCAGTTCCCAACCAGCAATCGCCCTGCCCTGGCAAACTCCCCTCGTTCATATACTGAGCATGATGTTCTATGGTATGGAATATCCCTTTGACTAGTTCAGGTCAGCTGTCCTGGCTCTGTCCCCTACCAATTTTCTGTGCCTTCCCAGCCTTCTTGCTGCCAGGGCCTAAGAAACCGAAAAGTCCTTGACTTAGTATAAACATTACTTAGCAGCAACTAAAAACATCAGTGTGTTATCAACATTATTCTCATAGTAATCCCAAAACACAGCATCGTACCAGCTACTGAGAAGAAAATTAACTCTATCCCAGCTGAAACCAGGACACTAACTAAAACGAATGAAGAACGCTGTTTTCTTTAAGTGAAACATTGACTGTTTCAATATCTCCCAGTGTCCAAAGTCACCTTAATAAGGAAAGACAGCTCTATCGTTTTCCTGGGGGAGGATGAGGTCTATTGTGTGTCTGTGCTACAGAAGGGAAGAGGAAACAAAATACTAAAGAAACTTCAGGGTTCAGACACCAGAATATTATCCTGATCCCAGGGTTTCAGTGGAGCTCAGATTTCACATCTGGAGTGCTGGAAATAAAATCCATGTAGTGTGAATTAGCCACGGCCTAGCAGCTGCAAATGTGCACAGCTCCCTGCTGACATTTGTAGGCAAACAGGCAGATGGGAGACCAAAACACATTGAGAGCTCAGAGCACCCCAAGATCTCCAGGAACACCCATATGACAAGGTCACTTGCTTTTGTTCAACCACGACTGGGTTCTGAAACTTACAACACTAAAACACCCCAGCTAATCTCAGCTAACAGCTAGTGGGGACAAACCCCACCAGCCTGCCAGCACAAAGTGTCTCTACAACCAGTGCTGCAGCTTGGTAAGGCCAGGTCAAGCAAGAGAAGAGAGACTTCACGTGGGAGCATCTCTGGCCTACGGGAGGGGCTCCTCTTAGGGGCCTGCCTGCTGCTGGCTCCATTCCTTAGCCCAGAGCGAGTGTGTGAAGAAGCGCTAAGGATGACAGGCCCAGAATCAGACCTGAGACACCACATGAGCAGCCTAAAGGGCAGTCACAGCACAGAAGTGACACAGCCATGGCATGGGAGCCAAGCTGGCTTGAGCTGACAGCAACGAGGGGTGCAGCTGGAGCTGGAACCCCTCGAGGCCCTCCATGCAGGTGCAGCATCAGAGCAAGGGGGGCTTCAGCTTGAACGCCCACCTGAGCCCTCAGAAACATCACCCTTTTCGTACAGCGACGGAGCACCCTGGCAAAGCTGGAGTGCACCGAGGCTGGGCAGTGAGGCAAGAAGGTAGCAGCAACCAACCTGGCTGCCTTGGCGGTTGGAGAGCTAGCCCAGCAGCATGGGGCAGCCGTTGAGATATCACTTGGATTTTCAGCAGCTCCTTTCACTGCTGCTGAAAACAGAACTCCTGGCTTAGTCAGCTGCTGGCTGGACTCTGCAGAGCATTTCTCATGCTCTTCTCTAGCATTTGCTGTTCCTCTTTTTTCCCAGCAGCCCTCATGAGTAAACTGGGCCCTTTGGCTATGAGACAGCTCTTGGCCTGAGGAATTGGTCAGCTGGAGCTATTGCAGCCGGCACATCTCCCTCCAGCCCTTATAATTCCCTAGCCAAAGGAACACACAAACTCACAGCATCTGTTATCAAACTTCATCACATGTCAAAATCCATGTTTTCCTCCTTGAGGCATTCAGGATCACCCGCAGGCAGGTACATCCTGCACTCTGTTATGAAATACAGGTGCAGGTTTTCAATGCAGGACAAAAATAACTGTTTCCACAGCTCCCTTCAAAAGTGCTCTGTACTCACTGCTTGAAAATACTTTGCTGACAACAAACCAGGAGCTTTTTTTTTTCTTTTTCTTTTTTTTTTGG
>JAVJGI010000014.1:68608691-68632889 GCA_035590275.1 Ibycter americanus
GAGGGAGGAGGGGGTGGGGGGGTGGGGGAGTGGGGAATTCTGCTCTGCATCTAAGGCATGGGAATTTCCAGAACACTGGGTCTTGTGAGAGGAACACGGTGATCCAGGAGGTGGCCTCGCTCAGAAAAGCAAAAGATCATCATGGTGATTGGAGTTATCTTCAAAGAGAAAAGCCAAGAGCAGTAAAAAATGCCCACTTTAAGTACGTTTGAGGTTACAGAGAAGTACATGCAAAGATAAAAAGGCACTTTGCTGCTCCACATGCCCCATAAGTAGCTCAAAACGCTACACGTGATCTTTATCAGTATTTATGTAGGGTGCTGCTGACTTTATTGCTCCTCACCTCCTCCCTTCTTCTCCCCTAGGCCAGGCCAGAAAGACTTCATAATGCTGCCAGGTCTAGGTCAAATTGGCTAAACACTTTTAAAACATTAGAAGGATTTTTCTTCCAGTTAGCCTTTTACTCAGTTGAGATGGTATTTAGCTGCCAAAGAAGAAGTCATACGGTTATTTTTTAAAATGGCATGTTTTCTTTTGCAAAATATGCACCTCGATTTAACCTTCATTACGATATGGCCAAGAACTCTCATTTTATTCCCTGTGAAAGACCATCTCATACTGTCCACCAGGACCCTACTCCATAAATGGAAATAGCCACCACCCTGTATTATTCACATCCTTGAGAGAAATGTATGTACAACTCCCTTCTCAAGCGCTCTAGCCCAATTCCAGCTAGAACCTGTTGTAACTGACAAGTGCAGGCACGTGAATAAGGTAGTTGTTTTTTGTGAGAAGCAGCTGTGTGCCACTGAGTATGAGGTGAGCAAGAGGCAGCCTCTTTTGGTGGGTTCCAAGGAAGAGAGAGAGACAGTGCATGGCCTGACTCCCACATTCCTGAAGTCCCACTAAACGCACTGAGCCCCTCTCTCCCGTAACTCCCAGCTTCCCTCAGGATACCACTAACTGCTCATAGCCTCCCCACAGCTGGAGCACAAAATTTTCAGCTCTAGCAGCACTGTACATTTGAGTGCCTACACACAAAGCACGCGTGGGGCTGCTCTTGGACCATTCATCATCAGGCGACCTTCATGTCTCATAATGGATATACTACTATAACACTTTATTGCCATCTAAGTCCTTGCTACCAAATCCAACTAACTACTGAGAGCTCCTTGAATTGATGATAGCATCACAAACCACTCTGCCCCAGCCATTCTGTGCTAATTTCTTTAATCACTTTCTGCAAAGTCTCATCTTCACCATTAGTTCTGGAACTCAGAATCATTTTGCCTGAGCCATGGCAGGATTTTTGATTTGGCTGCATTTATTATTAATATTAACATTAATAGTAAGATTATTCCTACTAGTATTATTTTAAGACAGGCACTAATCCAAGTACAAAGTTTTGCTCCACAGCGATTTTGGCAAAGGTTCTAGATAGGCTTTGAAACCACCCATCACTTCCATTTTGCAAACTCTCTTCAACTTACAAACCATGTGACTGTAGATTAACTAAGAAAGGGGAAAAAAATAAGAAAGAATAAAAAAGCTACATACCAGCAGGGAAAAGAGGGTTTGCAAGGTCCCTTGGGGCCGGGGCACACAATCCAAAGCAAGCATTGAGGGTGGATCATTTCAAGTAGCAGAGACGCTGCCTGTGAAATGGGATTCCCAAATTATCAGAGCCAGGGAGAACATCCCAGTGATTCCTTCTCCCAGGAATGTTGTGACATTTTCATATGGTCTTCGTGATGCACCTGACTGCTCCCCTCTGATGGCAGCTCTGAAGCAATTCTTCTTCAAGGACTCCAAGACTACTGAATCTGTCCATCTGCAAACTGGGGACCTACAAACACTTCAACATCCCAGACTCCAAGATTTTCTCACCATGTGACGATTAGATCCATTTGTTCCCAGCTCAGTGGGCTAAATAGTTAAATTAGGCAAAAATTCTCCATACTTCATCACCTAAACTGAGCTGTGCTACTCTCAATTGCCTGGGGAGCATGTGGTTGGTAACGGTCTTCCAGCCATCATGCATGGATGATCTGCTGGAATACAGATCCCAGATGAAGTGGTCTCCATTCAGAGTCTTCTTGGAATAACCAATGGGAAATGTTGTTCAACATAAAGCAGTCAGATCTAACTGACACATGCTGGAGGCTGATAAAGAAACCCAGCTCTACAGAGGACAACTCCCCGTTTCCCAATTAATTCTGAGTTCCCAATTAAATCTGAATTAACAGATGTATGGACTCAAAGGCAAAAAAAAAGCAACCTCATTTTCCACTAAATTCCCTGCTAGTTCCTACAAAAGGATGGGGAAAGAACTAAAATTAATAATTACAGTATAATTCAGAACAGCAGTCATCAGAATATCTTTCTTCGACTACCTCTTGGTGTGGTTTTTTTTTAGTATTGTGGCTTGGCATTATTAGTAACAGAACTTCACTATGATCTTTTATAAACAGAGTGGCTTTTTTTAAAAGGGGAGCGCTTCAGTCTCAGGCATCACTAGATGGAGGCATTGCACAGCACAATGCCAGCGCAGCTCACTGCTGCAAGGTTTCAGAATCCCCACAGCCACCTCTTACGGCAGATGTTATTACTCCCTCACCAGCCATCACCCTGGGACCCCTGATCTTTCCCATCCTCAGCTGTCTACTGTCTTGGATGTAATCTTTTCCTCAATAATATGCCAGTTCATCTCCTCATCTGGGTACACAACTAACTTTACAACCCTACCCTCCAAAAATGTCAAATGCACCAAAGTTAGTGGTTTTTAAAAAGTGACAGCAGACGGTGCTAGCACACTCTTGGCTCATTTAAATACATACATGTACCAAGCCGTTCAGATCTAGGCTGAGGAGACATATTTTTATGAAAAACTTGGCTTTTCTTGCACAAGTCAGCATGTGGTCTATTCTCTTCCCTCTCTGAGGAGAGCAAAGTTCCATTTACTCTGAAAATACAGGAACTGGAGCCAGATATCAGGCAGAGCCAGATGTCATGACCCAGAAGAGAGCGTACACAGATGGTAGGGGAACATATGGCACACAAGTTCTTTCCCACTGTGAGTGTCCCTGTCAAGACAGCTCTTTAGCTTTTTCACTGTTTGTTCCTGTAGGCAATATGTAGGGGAGTTAACTGCCAATTTTTTTCCTGTTTTAAAGGGACAGATAACTTATTTTTTGTAACTCCCAAATACCCTGCTTATTTGCCATTTCAGAAGTAGGAGAATTTATAACCTCCTCCTGTAACTTCCTTACCCCTACAAAGATGCATTTGTCCTGCCGCTTCTCCTATGAGCCATTTGAAATTATGTGGTTGTGTCACACCTTACCCAGAAAGTACAGACCTAGCTGATACAGTCTGAGTGTGCTTCCCTAGGAGTGAGAGGTAAGGTAAGAGTACATACATCAAATTTCTTTGCAAATCCAACTGCTTGTCCAAGTCCCCCGCTTCCATGGCACAGAAGAAATAGTTATGCATATTTGAAAAATAGAAAACAAACAAACAGTATGGATATTAGAAACAATGTGCTCAAAGACAGAAAAAATACCTTCTTAAGAATTTGAACGTGGCCCTTCCCATGTTTCAGGGAATTTGTATATATTCACAGTATATAAACTGAGCAAGAAAGTACAAAAGATCAAGATCAGCATTAGAGATTGGAGGGACAAGGTGGCACTGGGGTGTGGGCTGTGTTACCATGGACAACGCAGGGAAAAGAAGCACTCCCCTGATACATATTGCTGGTGAGATAAGGGAAAGAGAGAACACAGATTTCAATAATTTCCAACAGAAATAAAGCCCATTAGAGAAACTGCTTAGTGGGGAAAAAATAAGTTCTAATGAGACAGTGTTCAAAATTCTCCTTCTACTGCAGCCACTGCTGTGCTCAAAAAAAATTTAGGACAAGATCAAATGAGTGGCTAGGGGCAAAAATGAACTAGAAACAGAATTTACACATCTAAGTCACTTGATCTGGAGCAGCAATTCAAAACCAACATTTCTGGTGCAGAAAATTCACCTTAATTACTTGGTGAGTTTTCTGCCTTTCTTCAGAGTGAAATACCAGCTCCTGACAGTCACTGTCATTGCCAAGCAGAGCTCTAGCTCCAGCTGTAATGCCACAGTGACCGGGGTGCTCTCTCAGGGGAAGTCACACGAGCTGTACTTTTTAACTGTGCCCCTGATTCCCAGCAGACAAGAGAGTCCTTTTTCCAATTAATTTCAACATGGGAAGCAATCTTAAGAGTGTGCTGAAGACACAAATGGTTTGTGCTACCTTCTAGCTCACTTTCAGTAACTAATGTTCAGTTTGTCTCAACAAATGCATAATATTATCCCATCTTAATATTATCCCATCTGGTTAATATTATCCCATCTTAAAAGACAACAAGCATACACGTAAAGTGGTGTACTTTGCCTGTACTCTCAGGAATAACAAGTGTAGGGATGAGAGGAGGAAACTGTTGCTCCTGTGTTTGTGCATTCTGGCATCTATGATTAAACCAGAGACCTGGGAGTACTGTTAGGTAGCAAAGCTGCTAGCCACTGATTTTACTTACACGTATTCTGAAGCTCTACAATGTAATACATCCTTAATTATTTCTAGGAAATAAATGTCTCTCCTTAGCTCAGATATTATAAACATTAACTGTATTCTTCCTGCTGCATCTTCAAGCTAACTGCAGCTATGGAAGGAGGTATAGTAATTAAAATAATATAGCATCTGAACAAAAGGCAGAATAGGCTTCCCTCTCTCGCAGAAGCTCAAGGCACCAAGATAAAGGGGAAATGCAAAATCACCTTTGTGCTCTTCTGCCTTCTAGGATGCAGTAGAGAGGTAAATTAAAAGGAACAAAAGAAAAAGTCAGTCAGGGCCATCCTGTCTGGGGCCATTGCATAGACTCCACCAGGTTGTAACAACTTGTTTTAGGTTTGGGCTCAGAGCACATGCTCCTCCCCATCACATAAGCCTTTATCCAGGAATTAATAGTGTCACAGATGTGTACACTAAAACGTGAAACAGGCCATGTATCAGCACCAGCTGCCATAAAAGTGAAAAAGTGGGATATGGGAGGAAAATTATGAGAAGAGTAGTCTCCCAGAAAAAACTAGCTTCACAGTATGTTTGGAAAGACACAGTGGAATTAGAAAATTTGAAAAAAGTTAATCAGAAAGCAAGAAAGAAAAGGGGCAATCTGGAGTGCCAAATAAATTGACAGGAACAAGCCAACAGAAGAAATATCATACAGTTATGGCTGAAAAGAAAAAAGAAATGCTGCAGAGAACGCTTTCAGTGTATCTTACACCACATACCATTTAGACTGTTTTCTCTGTCAGCATAGACAGACAATAAACTGAAATATATCTGTTACATTGTGGTGAACAAATACTTTTTCACAGATTACATTGCATTTGCTTTTTCCTTCTGAAGCTATCAAGTTTCCAGAAGCAGACCTCTTGCCAACTAACCGTTTGTGGAGGGTTTTTTTAATAAAGAACAATCAGCACATCTGTCTCTATGGGATTTCTTTTATTATAACACAAGAAAATGGTGCGGCTTTCTATGTGACTTGCAAAAAAATAGTTTCCAAGGCAAGAAGACAGAGACAAAATTCAGCTTCAAAATAAAATCCCATGATAAAAGGATAAGCCACTTCATGTCGTGCTACATTCGAGTGGTTAGCTAACAATTAACCACGGTAACTGAAACCTTTCTCCCACACTCATTTTCACACAAGAATATTAAAATGCCTACATAATCATACTAAATGTGGTGTTTAAAAAACTATCAGGTATATAAATGCTGACTCACAATCATCTGTCTTCACTTAAAAGTCCTTAGGAGTCTCACTTAGTGGGAAAATGCTTATCTTGAATATTGTAGCAAACCTCTGAAAAGAACTATGAAAAAAGTGGCCAGAAATTGTAACAGAGGAAACAAAAAATACCAGCAGAACTCCATGCAAATCAATGTACTTATATCGAGTACTGCAAATCCTAGAGTTATTGGTATTTTTTTTATTTCAAAGCATATAAAATTAGCAAGTTGAAAAAAATCTACCACAGTTTCAACCTCTTCATTATTTCTCGCATTCTACATGGAAAATAAGAGGGTTCTATTTTTAAACACAATTGGAAAAAAAACCCACCTTTGAAGGAAAGTGTAATTTTCAACGCTTTTCTGACCAAGTCTAAGTCTAAACACAGTGTAAAAATTTGACAATAAGGATTACCTAAACTCTCTAGGTTCCTAAATTATTTTTTTTTAAGATTCTAGCCTAAGTGTTCTGCATTTCCAAGGAAGACTGACTGAACACCTACTAGAACAATAGTACCTCACCTGATGGATCTATCATGTTCTCAGTTTTCATGGCAACATCTCAGAAGTCTCTTGTGAATGGAGGCTGTGGAAAATTACACAGCTGTGGACACCACAACCAGGAGAATGAGACACTACTTATAAGAAATATTTGCTAGACCTTCTCAAAGAAAAAGGTACCATGAAATGCTATTGCAAATCTTTCATTTTAAATATATGTTCCGCTCCTGGACCTAGCTTTCTCTCCCATCAATACAGCCCAACAAAGAGCATATTCTACAGCATACACACTTGTGAGAACCAGCTGAAAGGAATTCAGTGACAGATGTTATCCTGCCAATAAAGGTAATGTAAGTAATTCCTTAACTTCAGGAAAGAACAAAAAAAGCAAGTAGAATTCACATTTGCATCCAAAAGATGCCCTTCAAGGCTGGAGTGTGAAAACTCATGCCACTTCAGACCACCTTGAAAAGGAAGAACTGCACACAGAACAACAGATTGGGACCCAGAAATACCAAGTTACTCCCAAGCAGGGTGACATAGGACATGCCTCTTTTTCTTTCAGAAGTAGACAAGATACTATTTCTTGCCATTAGCACCTGGTTAGGTTTCAGAACCATCCATTTTCCACTCTCTCCAGGATACCCATCCCAAGCACAGTCCTTTGACAGATTCTCAGTGAATTTCTGTGCTTGTAGTTAGTACAGTTGAGACATGGAATGAGAACATCTTCCTGTTTCCACAGCAGCAGCACAGTCTAGAAAGCTTCCAGTTTGCAAGAAATCTGAAATATTTTCAGTCTCCTGACCATTTCAAGAGACTAAGTTTAGAAACATCCCATAGACCAGATACCACAGAATTATTCAACAAATGTGTAAAAAGCCACAGATTCCATTCCATTTGCTGAACACATTTGGTACCAACTGTTCAGCTAAAACACATTTAGTGTTGTGAGGAGTTTTAAATATACCTGCTATGTTATGTGTTTCCCCAGCCCCTTCACAAATAAAGGATAAGGTCTGCTGCTCAGGAGGGGACCCCAAAGCAGATTCTTGCAGTAATGAGGAAGTCTGACAATCATGGAGAGGCAATAAGAAGAAGAACAGAATGACTAGGAAAATGCTGACAACTGACAGATATTTAATTTATCAACTGCAATTTCAATTTTAAAAAAAGTGGACTTCACAGCTTCTTCTTCAGTGGATATTACATTTATGTGGACCATGCCTATTTAATAGTTTACCACCATCAGCAACATGTACTTCTTGTATCTGTGCAAGACTAACACAACAAATTGTGTCACTATCCAAAACCCAGAACAGAAATAAAGCTGCACTGAGTTTTTCTTTTAGGGTGTAATTTGGGCAAGGCGTGAGTAGGTTTTACTCCTTGAAGAAAACACTTACTTTGCAATATAAAGAATTTGTGTAAAAAACCACACATTTCAGAATTACCTTCTCAGTATTATTTTAATAAGTGCATTTTAACTTCCCTTTGCTGCAGAATTGTTCAAAGTTAGGGGCAACAAATGCATTTCAGAATAAGATACCTTTTTCCTGGATGGCATTCGATAGCGCACATTTTTCCAGAATTTTGTATTTGCTGAACAAGATTTCTCTGAGAAGTCCCCTTTCCATTGGATAGCTCCATGTTTTTGCTTAATGTATCTGATTGATTCCGGCATGCTTGTGTAGTCCTGTATTTCATCCACTTCTATAAGAATCACTTGAATCCCATCACGGATGAGAGCATTATACATAGCTAGTTGTTGTTCAGCAGAGTCTTCTAACAGGCAGCAACTAGATGTTTCTGATCCCAAAATAATCATCAGTCTTCTGCTTTGCTTAAGGGTTTCATCAGCAACACGGACCACAGCTGTAAGTAATGAAGGAATGATCAAAGTTTGCACAGAAGCTTTGCAACTGATGTTAAGTATTTCTTCATTTTAAAATTGCAGATATATGGACCAGTGGCTGGCTCAGACGACTGGTAAATTTAGGATCTCCACATTGTCTTTCACGATTTATGATTTATTGCATGAAATTACCGATAATGTTTTTTTCAGTCCCCAGGAGCAGATATCATTCAAAAAACCCTCAACAATGTTAATAATGCTGCTAAATCCTCATTTGTTCATCACTAAAAAGAAAGGCCAAGCCCTCATAATATCAGAACAGGATTTGTGGTAAGAAACCAGAAAATTTAAAAATAAAAAAATTGTTCATTGGATAAATTGATAAATTATCCATTAAAAATAAACAAATAAGCTTTGTTTACCCAAAATAGGCATTTTTAAACTGTATATATAATCTTCTAACCTGAGAACAACATGTCAAAAGACAACCTATTAACTCTATTAATTAAAGCATACCTTCTCCTGGTAAATCATCCCTTCCCAATATAAAGAGATTATATCCACACTGTTGTTCTAAAACATCAGGGAGTATTCTACAAACAAAGGTTTCCAGACGATAGAAACTTCTGCCTCCATTGCTTTTTGCGTACAGGACATACGCATCGTATATTTTCCCATCTAAAACAAACACAAATGTTTCTATTAAAAAAACTAAAAATCAGCAACATGCCTTTATTGCAAGGTTTTATTTTGGACTGTTTAAAAATAGTAATGGGAGGCTGATTCACCTGACAGAATAATGTCAAAGCACTAAAATGCCCTACAAATCAAAAGATAGATGATCAGCCACAGAACCAGACTTCTTTTCCCACCATGGGAAGGGATATGCCCAAGCAAGCTGGATGCAAGACCCTGGACCTGCAGGAGGGAGCCTCCAACCCCACAGGTGCCACGACAATGTGTCCTTTTGCAGGACTTTCTTCATCACCTCTCCTGAAACAAACTCAACAGCAGTTATCTCCACTTCTGACTAACCACAAGAGAGGGTAGAAAATGGCAATTCTTTCTTTTTCTTTTTTTTTTTTTCTTCTCCATTAGAAGTCTATTAAAGTGTTCTGGGGAAACTGAGCTTTTAACCAGAAGTTGAAATAACTTTCCACAGAAAATGTTTAGAACAGCCATGAGTAAACATTAACTATCTCAATGCGCATAACCCATTTACTTTCAAGCTATGGGGAACTTCAGACAGTCTAATTCTGAGCACTGCCACACAAAAGATCTATAATGTTGCATTTATTCCAATTCTTTCACACCTGTCCAATGTATTTGTCTACACCACAACAATCAAAACACATAAGAAGAATCATAGAATAGAGAGTGAGTAGCATTTTTTCTCTTTGGCATGTAAACATCATAACTGACAGGATTTTAAAGAAAAGTGTTGGGTAAAAGAAAGAAGTTGAAAAAAAAAAAAAAGGAAACCAACAAAATTAATCTCTGAGAAAATGAGTGTCTGACTTTCCATATAAATATTTAATTCACATCTTTAAACAGCTAGTTTACAGGACGTAGCTCTGCTGACACCTATTGATCATCATCAGAGTGACCATAAATCTACGTGTAAACTACTTTACAGAAAAGCAAAGAGCAGCAAGTAAATTTGGGAATAACCTGGAGTTCTTTTTGACCTATCTCACCATAAGTACCTTCAATATTACGCAGTGTTTATTAACTCTTCTATGATTATATTTTTTAGGCATATGACTGAAAAAAAATCCCCCAAAAAACATCTTTGTGCATATCTGAAAATTCCTCAAGGTAATTCCATATACATTCTACTAAATAATCACACTGTTGTTTAGAAGTAGTGGCAAGTTATTACTAGAAGTAGGCTAGTTACAGTAACATACCTGGTCACATTTACATACCTTCCTTACTTGTAAAGGCACAGACAGAATTACGGTACCAAAGCACCAGCTCAATCTTGAAAATGTTGTAGATTATTAAAGTAGTAAATGTTAAAATTAACAGAAAGACAAGCCCTCCAGTCAGCCATCTTTGTATATTAGGAACTGCACACACACACAAAAAAAAAAAAGATTGCTTTTTAAATATTGAATTTGTCCAAATCTGATCTTTCATACACATGTAATACAAATCTGAGTATCATGTTTTTCACTTCTATTTACCTATTTTTCTAATAAGGATAAATACACTACTGCAGTGACTCCTTCCCTGTGCAGAGGTACATGCATACATACTGCAAACTGTAAGCCATCTGTCTTCTATGAACACAATGTATATAGGCATTTGGTATCAAAACCTGTTCTGGGGAAGTCAAGGCAAAGACAGGCCGCCAAAATAACAGTATTTCTTACCTCTGTGTTTTAACATAATATAGGATGCAACCTGCCCAAAGGCATTTGAAGCCTGACATACAAACGGGTGTTCATAATCTTCACTATTCACTTCCGAAATTATTAGCTTCACAGAATGCATAGGGCGTCCGTCATAAGAAGTTTCCTCCCTATGCAAAAGGCGACAAATAGAGCCATAAAACCACAGCCCTTCATCACTAACAGCTGCAGCATGACAATCTTTGTTTCCACAAGACTGTTATCTTATCTGGACCTGTGTTTCCCCACAGGAATATAAGGTTTCTATAGCTCAAAGTACAAAAATATACCTTACAAACCTAAGCAAACCCCTGTTACGGGCCTCTCAGCCCCTGTAAGAGTAGGTGAAGAGAGAAAACTCAACAGTCTGATATGACACAGAAAGAGGCCCTGGTTCAAGGTGTCATCTTGCAGGAAGCATCTCTGGGACAGGGAGGACATCAAAAGAGGTGACCAGCAGCAGACACCACCAGCTCACCGTGTGAGTGCAGCTGCAGGGAGTGGAGTGTACGCTGTTGCTTCACCCCATGGATCAGAACAGACTTGCAACAGCTGAAATGTCAGGCTGCACCATTAAGAGACACAGATTATCCCACACACATTGTACAAGGGCACAAAAATGCTCATTATGCTGCACATTTAGTCATGTGTACTGTGATGTGTGACTGATGTGTGAACTAAACAACTTTTTAACCAGCAGCAAAATGAGGGATACCACTGCCTTGTTAACCGTAGATCTCAAATGCAAAATTAACTAACTATCCTACTTAGCCAAGCACTATTCTTTACTGAAAACAAATTCTAATTACCATTTAAAATGCAAAATAAAAGCTTGAAATATATCATAAAGGGCATATATAGGACAACACGGATCACTTTCTAAGCAAAAAGTTACAGTAATTTGAACACTGTAACAAAGAAAGAATGAATTAACATTACTAATGCAAATGACTAATTGTTGCAAAGATGATCATTGAAGTGCTAGAAAGTACAAAATATAACATTACTTTTATGACATCAATTCAGTGACCATGTGCCTCTGCATAATGGCTCAATTGTTTACGGCATTACAACTCTTTATGACAGTAAAATATTTTACTTTTGTATAGGATTTTGTCTCGGTGAACACTCAAAGAATTCAGCATTTTCTTTCCCCCTTTGTTTTATGATAAGAACTTATTTCTCACTCTATTCTTACTTTGAAAATATCATTCTCATTTCTCCATCAGTTTCTCGGTCATAGACAGTGCTTGAGAATTTTTAAAAAATTATCACAATTTTTCTTCATAGCACCACTATGAGATGAGGGTTGCAAAAAAAACCTGCAATTTTTAGTTTCCAAGCTGTCATACCTATGAAACTTTCAGATTGCCTTCTGCCCCAATTTTAGTTGCTTTTTCAACTAAACAGGTCTAATTTCTTCTCTCCATTTAACCTGCTTTTCACCCCCACCTTAACTCCCAGTTGCCTTTCTCATGCTTTACTCAATCCAAGTCCATTTTCCTCTCAAATCCCAACTCATCACTGGAAACCTATCTCCCTTTTCTCCTTTCACGCCACTAAGCTTCAGTACAATGTCCTCAGCAAAGTCTTCCATTTAGTTGTTCAGCTGATCTCGGTTACATTTCTCTAACTCAAGGCTCTTAAATCTTGTTTAAAGGTTTAGTCTTAATTTCTCCTGTACAGCCCAAGTTTAACCTCTTGCAACCTTTCAGAGAGGCAGATGTGAAGGGAAAGGAGAACGCAGAAGAAAGAGACAGTCTGAAGATCATATGCCTGAACATGCTTGGTCCAACTGAAAAAGGCCTCTGCCAGGCCAGAGCCTGCTCAATATAAACTGTATTGCAATTATGAGAATGTAGGTCTACAGAATACCTTTTCCCAAGGCTGGGAATTAAGACAGATTTTTACAATGACCAAAAAAAGCATAATCACATGTGAAGTCCGTGTGCCTACTATGTTTAAAATTTCTACTTCAAATCAGAAAATGAATTGAAAGAAGTAAGCATTAGTTTTTAAAAAGAAAGCTATTTAAGCAAGTGAAAAATGCTGCTAAATATTTTAACATTGGAGAAAGTTCCACTTTGGTTCTCAACATAGTATTTTTCTAATCTGAAAATATACTTACTCATAGGGACTTGCAAAAATTCTGCTCATATGAAATACATCAATATACACACCGTTGCCTGTCCAAAACACCTCATACCCATCAGCACCTGTTGTATTGCAATCCACTGTAACCTGTGAGCCTATAAAATTGTGTTACACAGTGAAAAGTTAATTTCCATAAACTTATTAAAGTCTATACAATTCTGTTCACAGACTCCCACACAGACCAGCTAATGATGGTCCCACACCCTTTCAGAAAAGTTACTCTAACAGAGGGTCTATATACTCGGTGATCTGCAGGTTCAGAAAGAGACTGGTAGGATGCAAGAGGCTAAATCCAGAAAGAAGATGCCTCTCCCTGGGGCATCACTTTCCCTGCAGATTCAAAGATGGATCTGTTCTTAGAATTTCTTCCAGAGTGCTGGAAAGCAACCGATGTGACAGAGAATCACTTGGGCTCCCTACAATTTTCTCCGCATCCAAGACATTTCCCTAGGACTTTGTAAGCAACATGCCCTGTCTCTTTCCCTCTCACCCCCAAACACTCCTTCTTCAGAAGATGAACATGGAGAAACTGAGCTGGTCACTGAACTAGTTTTTGTCAAAAAAAAAACAAAAACAATAGAACACAGAATATGGCATTCCTAGAGTACAAATTTGCATTAGCATACAAAATCATATTTTCTTATAGAGAAAAACTGCTTACCAAGCTGCACTTCAATAGAGTTGTTTCTTGGGTAAGATATTTCAGGGGGCTTTTTTGGTGGGCTCACTAATCAAAAGAAAGAAAATGCTTTTCAGAAAACCTGGGGCAGCTGCAGTCTGTTCTATGCTCTACTATCAAAGAGTACAAAAGTACAAAGTATGACCAAAAAACCCCTGTCCTATGGACAAGGTTATCAGCAATTTTATAACAGACATCACTCAATACTGAGTGTCATATCTCAGGTAGTCATTACTTCTGACTTAAAGCTAAACTGTTCTTCGCCCCACCACTTCCAAAACGTAGTGCCACAAATCTCCACACACTCATGGTAGACTGGTTGTTCCATGGCATGAACATCCTGTAATATTGCATGCACAGGTGCTGAGAAGGGTATGGGTAAATATCTATAGCATTACCCCTCTACAATCTGGATAGCACGTCACCCAGCACCCCACAGACACAAACCGGAGCCAAATACTTTTAGATGGAGCCAAATACTTTTAGAGTAAAATTCATCTATTTTAGACTTTTACTATTATAAAGGGGGGATATTTCATTTCTGTACTCTAATTAATGGCCTTACAATTCTTCCTACAGCACTATCCGAAGGAAGTACACCACCAGTGGCTCCTTTTAGATGTTTACATTAGGACTAGATATATGACACTCTGGGGAAAGCTTATTTCTCTCTACAGGCTAGAAAGGGAGAGGAATCAACAGCTGGAGATCTGGACACCTACATTAGAAATGTCTCAGTATGGCTAAATGAATCCCAGCTTGGAGGGTCCCTCAGTAAACACACATACCATTTCCAGCTGTCTCCCGCAGCTGTAGGACGTTTTAGAATATTTCCTATCAGATACTCAAAGTTCAAGGAAGTTTCTCCAAGAGCACAAATTAACAAAAAGAAAATCGTAATGCATCTCATTTGAGCCCCCTAGGGAAGCACACAGGATTGCCCCAGATACATCCTTTCCTTCCACTTCTGAAAAATAGGTCTGCGCTATTCTTGGACCCCAAATCACCCATTTTAGTGTAGACTTGCTCAGCTGGAGTCTTTAAAAACAACTGAGCTGCCTTCAGTCATTTAAGGGAAAGGAGGGATATGATTCTGCTTCTACTGAGTAGTGGGAGCTGAAGTTGCACTAGGAGAAAAGTTCTAGGGACCAATTTTAAGACCAGAATTATCATATCATCTGATCCGACCTTATGTTCCTCATATTTTGTTTATCCACATCATATACATATAATATGATATGAATATGATACATATTCATGTCATATATATACATACATATGCATGCATATCTATTTACACACACAGATAAAACAGGCAAGCATAAAAATAGACCATTAAATAGTAATGCAATCTATTAGTAAACCTGAAAATGTCTTTCATCAGCTGGAATGTAAAAACAGTATTGATATTTCATACATTGACATAGCATAGCCTTTTCAGTGATCCAGTATCAATTTCATAATGCTGTGCTAGCAAAGGAGTTCACATTTTACAGCTAGACCTTCTTTTTTATTTTTCTGTTGTGCTGGTGGCCCCCTGTCATAAATCAGGGTCTACTGAGCTAGATACATGCAACAGAGATTAGCAGTTCTTGTGCTGAGGAACTGAAAACCAAAAACAGAAGAGACAAAGGTCTGAAGGAAACAGATAGGACACAGAGTCAAGATACTGCTAAAATTTTGGGCTGGTTTAGTTTGTTGTTCTTGCGTGAAGAGGACAATGTAAAAGAGAGAAAAGTAAGACAGGCAGGACAGAGAGTGCAGCTACAGCTACAGCAGAAAGTATTGTGCTTACGAAGCCTTACAGGGCACCTGTTTAGGAACCTTGGTAGCTGGTCTGGGCGGCAATGCTTTGACATACTGCAACTTTGAACAGGGGAATGAATCTTCAACACAGTGGCAACAACAGACAAATATATAAACTCTTAGTCAGCATTTCTTTCCCTCACATTTAGCAAAAAAATAGTGGCCCTAAGCATGTCTATCCACAAATTGGTTCTGTTAGTCTTTAGAAGCTTGGACAAAAATTTGGAGTCATTGTTATGAACACAAACACAGTGAAATTACCTGCTTACCTTCCACAGTCAGACTGATGTCTCGTGAAATGTTATATTGTTTTCCATTGTAGCTATATGTTGTTTCGCATGTGTAGTTTCCTTGATCATGTACAGTCACATTGAAAATTATAAGATCACTGTTTAAGAATGCAAACCTTTTCCCTTCCAGCAGCTGGCAGTCCTAAACATGTGTAGGGAACTCTGTTAATTCATATCACTACCTCTTTCCACAGTTTGTCTATCTTTAATGCAATCCGAACTTTCAATGGACCACAGCACAAGGGTGGATGCCTTGCAGAGGCTGGGGAAGAGCAAGGGCAGTGGAATAAAAAGCAAAACACTTCATTCTTTTAATTCAAAGATACTCCAGTTCATTTCCCATAGAAAACAACTTTCAATATCAGAGAAGTAAGAAAGAGAAACTCAAGTGTCAGAATTTATAAAAGTATTCATTAATGAAGAATCACTCAATAATTAGACTTCATTTTTTGAAGTACTCAAATACTCTTGGTACCATATGGACTGTATGGGCATAAGGCAGGAATGCTGCAGAAAGGCACTACGTTCTTGTAACAGAGCCTTTAAATAAGCATGAAGAATATGAAGTGGCATTTATTTAATGGAACAATATTGAGCACATAATCGATATGCCATTTCTCACAAATGACATACTAAATCTGTTTCCACACAAAAGAAATCGAGGACAGTGTGCTTCTCTAGCAGGTAAGAAGATGCCACCTAGTGGATACGTGGCTCAACATCTCTCCTACGTCCAAGCTGAATTTTTACCATTAATCAAAAACCTGTATACACCTTTAAAAGATAAAAAGGCTTAATCCTCTTTCAATTTGTTTCGAAAGTATTTTTCTCCCATTTACAATAAATCTTTAGTTTTCCTTCCACAAATCATAAACATCAGTGATTTATATTTTAAATAATGGACAGTTATAAGAGTACAAAACACAGCATTCTCACCTTATACCAATGAACAGGTTGAATATTCTTCTCATTCCTGAAATAGTCCAAGTGTGGACACACAACCTTTGCAGACGATACTGTGAATATCACCTCCTCTACAGCAAATTTTTCATTTAAGCATAAACCATCAATCCTCTCAAAAACTGTTACTTTTGTACACATTTTCCTGGAGCTTGTCAAACTCCTGCAATTAATATAACATAATTAAACTAACCTATTTGGAATGTATTTCAACTAAAAAAATATATGGTATTCTTTTTGGAGAAGAGGGGACAAGAATTTACAGTTTCTCTAATAGATTTACTTTTGCCTACTAGGAAAATGAACCCAAAACTAGACTTACTTTCCCCAACCTAAAATTAGTTTTTGTGAATGCACTCTCCCTTCATTAGTATTTATCTTACCCCAAAATTATACTTGCTTTCAAAAAGTTAATCCCTTTGCAACTCATTTCTGTAACAAAGTAAATTTTTTTTAAAACTTTCACCTTATGACACATTCATAATCTCCAGAATCTTCTAAGATTGCAGGAAGAAACCAAATTAAATTCTTCTGCTGATGAATTCTAGAAAGTTTGTCTCTAGGCACAGCTGTCTGGTTACCAACTTTATACCATGTTAAGTTGTAGTCTCCACTTTTCAAGCTCTTTTCCAGTGAACATCTAATAGCAAGAGGCTGCCCATCAGGCACAAGACTTTGCCTCAACATCACGTCATAGGCTTCACATTTCTCTACAGGAAAGAAATACACATTAAAGAAAACTTCAAAAACTAGAAGGATAAACTGAACTAATTTCTTGATTACATTTACAAAGTTCATTGGAGTTTTCACCTCCATTCTCAAGTCATCTACTAAAAATATAAATATAATCCCTTACCTTTACAGCTGAGAGTACTACTCACTGATATACAGATATAGTTACGCCACTGAAATGAAATGCTGAGTTTTGAATTTACAAACTTTACACTCAGTAGAGTTTCTTCATTTGCAGCAGACTGTCATTTGTATGTTTTAGTTCAGATGCAAATTACTAAAGTGCTTGTATTTCTCCAGTCTGTTTCACATGCACGTACACAAACACACACAAATTTCACATTTAATGTCTTTATTTGTTAACTTAATTGTAGTCAAAGTCCTCAAGACAGACTATGCTTTCAGTATCCAAATGTCCTAAGAGGACACTGAAGTTAAAGTTGCTGTTGCACAAATGCTAAGTCTGTGATGGAAATTTCAACTCACTCTTCATTTTAGGAGCACTTAGAGAGGAATTATTACAAGCACTTACCAATGAGCTCATTTGCTTTCCTCCTGACACAATGAGATTCATATGGGAGAAGAGCAACACCGTGAGATTTTTATTACTTTTTTTTTTTTCAATATGACAAAAAAGGCACTAACTCTGGATACCGTGGTCACATTCCTAAGTCAGTATTATATTTATCTACAGTTCCTTGTTTTGTTAGAATATAAGAACAGCCACACGGAGTCATGTAAGTGTCTGCCTAGCCCAAAACCCTGTCACCAATAACAACCAGCGGCAAATGTTAAAGAAAAGAGAGTAGGACACAGCAAGTAATACTTTGCTTCAAGTCCCTTTCTTTCCTCTTATGTTCTGCATGAAAAACCATTCACTGGCTTTTATAATTTCTCTTGGTATCATGCATTTCTTGTTTTGAGAAATGACAAAGTAAACTTTCCCTCATCTGCCTGGTATTTACAATTTTATAGACCTCCATCACATCCTGCCTCAGTCATCTCTTTACCTCAGAGTCCTCATTTGTTTAATGATTTCTCATATAGAAGCCATCCCATATCATACAACGCTGTCACTCTTCAGATACAGTCCTTCTAAGATGGAATGACCAGAACTGCAGAGTTCAGTTGAGGCACATTCACCATGGGGTTAAGGTGTAGCCTAATGTTGTTTTCTGCTCTACTGCTTCCCAAAAATTCTGCTTTTCTGACCACTGCTCATGACAGAACTAATGCTTCCAGAGAGCATCCAAAGACGTCAAAGGAGTATTTTTCCCAAGTGGTTATTAGCTAACTTAATGCTCACATCACACACATACACTATACATGTTTCTGCTGTAGATGTATGACCATTCCATGCCTCTCCACATCCATTTGATTTTACTTATTGACATTCTATCACTAAACTATTCAACATCCAGATACCCTCTTCATAGTGAGCATTAGTTTCGACCACCAAGGGATAATTTTGTATCATCCACAGTTCTCACCACCTCACTATAAATCTTTTTCCAAATTACTTATCAAAACATTGAATTGCTGAGACATCTGTATTGAATGCCCCATAATAATTTTGATGGTTATGAAATGCTGTGGCCACAGGAACTGGTAACCCTTTTCTGCCACTAAATGCTAATATTCTGAAATAGTGTGATTTTTTTTCATACATTTCTTGCCTCAGTTTCTCTGAAGTCCTCCTCCCACAATGCCCTCCATTATTTCTATGGAGCAGGAAATAATTGTAAGCTACACACATAATTAAATAGATAATAGAACACTCTTCTGTTGCGGGGAAAGGCAGCCACACAATCACCTTTCCATATGATTACTTACTTAGCCAAAAACCAGACTATTCAATGGATTGGTGAACCTTGCAGCTTGTACATCTATGGGCAAAAAAACCCCAAAACAAAACCAAACCATTTCCAAACAAATGGCTTGCTAGAAACTCAAGGAATGGAAATTAATGAAGTTTTTCTTTTAACAGCATGGCACCACTGCAAGATTCCAGGTGGAATGACAAGATTATGACAGCAACTCATTTGAACCATCTGAAATGTTTTAAATATCAACTGGATCATTGGTTGACAGCTGAAGGGCAGAAACAAGCAGTTGCAACGGAGCAGCCTAGCAATTTTACAAGAATCTGAATGTTATATTATTGTCAAAAAGCTGTATTTTCCACTATGAAAAAATCCTAAGGACACATTCTGTAAAGTTAAAACTACAACTTATTTCATCAGTTTATACACCAGACTTGTGCTGCCTCTCAGACAGACCTTGACAGGCTGAAGAAGGGGGCTGAGCAGAACCTCATGAAGTTCAGCAAAGAGAAATGAAAAGTCCTGCATCTGGTGAGGAATGACCCCAGGCACCAGCACATGCTAGAGACCATTCAGCTGGAAAGCAGATCTGCAGAGAAGTACACTGGGGTCCTGGTGGACAACAAACTGACCATGAGCCCCCTCACAGCAAAGGCAGCTAACAGTATCCTGGGCTGGATTAGGACCTGCCAGCGGGTCGAGGAAGGTAATTCTTCCCCTCTACTCAGCACTGGTGAGGCCACATCTGGGGCAGTGCAGCCAGTTCTGAGCTCCCCAGTATAAGACAGTCATGGATTTACCGGGGAAAGTCCAGCACAGGACCATGAAGATGATTAAGGGAATGAAGCATCTCTCACATAAGGAGAGGATGAAAAAGCAGGGACTGTTCAGCCTACAGAAGAGAAGGCTTGGGTAGTGTGTAGGTGGATCTTATCTATGTGTGTGAACACCCGATGAGAGGGAATAAAGAACAAAGTACCAGACTTCTGCTAGTATTGTCCACTGATAGGACAAGAGGCCATGAGTTCAAACTGAAACACAAAAAACCCCATCTGAACACAAGAAAACACTTGTTTACTGTGAGGGTGATAAAATACTGGAACAAGTTGCCCAAAGAGGCCATGGAGTCTCTCTCCATCTGTGGATATTCAAAATCCAGCTGGACATGGTACTGGACAGCCTGCTCTAGCTGACCCTCGTGGGGTCAGAGAGGTTGGACTAGATGATCTCAAGAGTCCCCTTCCAACCTGAATGATTATGCAATAAGATAGTACATAAAATACTACATATTATATGTTTTATAGATTCCTGCTTTTCAGACTGTTTAAAAGAACTCATTGGCATGCACATAAATTTGCCATTTTCACAGAAGATTAGTATTGTGTGGAAAAAAATAAGTTTCAGAACAAGACCTTCCATAGCCACCAATAAACTTACCCGCAATAATTAAAGACAGAAATGCTGCTGTGATATTACACAAAAACAATGTTTTTGCTGTCATGTTTCGCTGCAGAAATGGAAAGAAACCTTTCAATTAGTGGTTTCCAATATACACTTCACACAATTCAAAGTCAATGCTTGCATTACACAGTTAATACAACAATTACACAGTTAATACAGGACACATGAAATATAGGAATTGTCTTTGGCTTGTTTTGAGTCTGTTACCTGCTTGTTTTACCTGACAGCTTCTAATTATTATACCAGAAGGAAAAAAAAAAAAAGAAAAAAAAGTGACCATTTCCTGTTCAGCTTGTCAAGCACTCAGGATTTTTTACATCTGTAGCACACTCCTCCCTCCCCAGTTCTTGCTTTCCCAAGCTACAGTCTTAGTCTCTTTAACTGTCCGTTAGATGGAATCTGATTTCCTATTTCTGACCATCTCTGCCACGCTCTTCTGTATCATCTCCACTTATGGTACAGCCTGTCTGAGGTGGGGAGGGAAGAACAGAACTTGCATACAGTCTTCAAAACATAAGTGCACTACAGATTTATAAACTAAAACTATGACTTTTTTTACCCGGTTTTTTTTTTTCCCCTGATAATTTCTAACAATCTATTTGTTCTTAGTACTACTGAGTATTGACCTGATACTTAGGGACCTATGTAGTAAAATCCCAAGATGCCATCACTGAGTGTTAAAAATCAGGTAAACCCAGTCAGCTGCTAAGCACATGGTGTTAAGATATGGCCCATAATGTTTTAATTTTAAGTTTTCTTTAAATTTATCTACAATAAATTTCTTCTGCTATTATTACCCAGTTATTCACTATCGTTACATCCTTCTGCCACTTTGCAATGCACACCTCTGTGTTCTAGCCTGAATGGCTTTTTATTGTTGGCAAATTCTGCCACTGCAACTGTTTCCCTCCGTGTAGATCATTAAGAATGTATGCTGAGCAGAAGAGAGTTGTTACTCCAGTAGTGATCTTCCTCCACCTGAAAAACTGAGCATTTATCTTCTACCTACTTATTTATACATGTGAGAATAAATATATTATGGTAGTCTGTCTTCATCGACAGCCTCTGCTGAACACCTTTTGGAAATTAGGATTGTATCAACCATGTCTTCTGTATCCAGCGTGTTCACATACAGGTGTGCAATTCTAACACACTTCTAGTATTTCAAAGCCATGATTTCCCTTTAGAAAAGTCACTGTTGACTCCTTCCCTGCATAACTTGTCTTCATTTCCACTGGTTCCCTTCTTTACAGCAGTTTCTACCCAGTTGCCTGCTGCAGATACCAGACTAACTGGTCTCTACTTTTCTGGCTCTTCTTTGATCACTTGGGGAGGTTAAAATAACATTTATCACTTTCTGATCTTTTGGTCCCAAAGCTGCTTCAAATGAGATGTTTACAACAAGAGAACACAAGAGTGAGTATCAGCCAGTCATGGTACTGTGTTACAGATCATTTCGTTCTATAACTGCCTTTTACTGACTTTTCAATTTGAGACAGAACCTTCAATAGAATATTAGCCATAAGAAAAGGTACTGGCACTGAAATCCATGCTCTTCCAAGATGAACACAAATGCAAAAAATTCTTTTTTTTTCCCCCCTTGCTATGTTTGTGTCTTCCCATAGCCCATTCCATAGGGTTGTTTTATACCTGAATGATCTATTGGCCCTCCAGACTCTTCGGCAGGCTTATCCCTAACGTGTTTGAAGAATCATCTATTAGTTGCATGCCTCTGACAAGTTGTTCCTTAACTTGGCCTGCCTTACTGCTTTTTTTCTATTCTGCCTACCACAGTTTTTACAGCACTATGAAAGGACAAATGCAATTATTCAAAGTGAAGGATGAGCAGGAGGACCTCGTCCTGTTGTGAAGAATCTTTAGCTGATCACCAATTTCTGCAATAGTCAAAGATGACACTTCCGGCTGCTGTGTCTTACTTCACCAAACTGACTCAGAAGTGCGCCATATATTGAGTCATCCACACTGCTTCTTGCAGTGCCTGCTTTCTTCCTTCTTCCCCTTCTCTTTCCTCCTCCCCCATTGCAACTTTCCGCTCAAATTACCAGGCAGGTCTTTTCTTGCCTAGCTGTAAGGAGGAGTTAGGACAAGAATGCTGAACATAAAAAGAAATACACAAAACTTTAAAGTCACTGGAGGGGGTTTATGTGTGTTTGTACAAAAGCTCCAACTTTCCTCACCAATTCTGACAGACAGTAACTCTTAAAATATCTAGTTTTCAAGTTTAAAGACAATGAAAATATAATAATGGAAACAACTGGGCCTGAACAGACTCCACTTATGACCAGGTATTTTCTTTATGACTTCTCTGAATCACTGTTTCTTCATACGCTTCATTCTATTACAGCGTTACCTTATTCTAGCATTCGGTCTCAAACGTGCTCTCTCAAGCGGTTTTTTACCCCAGCAGTAGCATCAGTAAATGCAGCAGTAGTATTCTGCCATGTTCTGAAGGAAAACGTTCCAGAATCTGCTTCTCTATAAATTCAGTGTTCTTTTTATCTACTTAGATTTGTAACTTGCCCTTTTGCCAACGTGGAAGACCTGCAAATATATACAGCCCTGTGTAAAACCATACACATGAACTGCTCTGAGGAGACTCGACTTTTCATGATGAAAAAACTTCCATTTCTGTGGAAGGTATACCCAACAGCAAAATTAGGCTCTTCTCTATGCATGCATTCACATAATTACTGATGAAAATAACAAGCATATGACCGCAGAGTCAAGTACAAATGTTTTTCCTACCACATTCAGCCACAATAAACAGCTAAATTTCTCCCTTTTCTCAGTCATTTTGTCCAGGTCTTGAGCCTGTGGAGCTTTATCACTCAGGGCAGAATTCAGCTGGCGTTATCTTTGCCCAAATTTCCCAAAGGGGGAAAAAACTCCACCTATCTGAGGCCATGTCCATAAAGTTTCATCCTGAAAGGAAATATTTGTATAAATTTAACATAAAAGAAATAAAAAAATAAAAAAAGACCAGTGTCTGAATTACAATTACAGCATCCATGATAGCACACAGTAACGCATAATTCTCATTAAGATCTGTCGTTAAATTGGTACAGCCACCTTTCCCTCTGCTCTGTAATCCTTTAAAAGTTGACCTTCTCAACACAAATAACAAAAACCTACTCTCACGAGAACTTTGAAGAATCATGGCTTTCACTTATTTTTGCACACTTGTGGCATTTTTTCTTTGAATGTCTTAGTCAAAACCATGAACAGATTAAAGCATGCAACAGTCACCCTCTCAGAACTGAGAGAACTGACAGAAAGAGTATTGCACCATTTCTTTTACATAAGTCCATGAACATTTTAAATCATAAAAAAAAAAAACATATTCAGATTACCTTAAACGCTTCTATTAACTGCAAGGTACATCACGCCTCTTCAAAAGAGCTTTCTCAAGCATCTCACTTTTGGTCTAGAAAAAATGGTTACGAGAAATATCCCCTGGCTCTGAGGCACACCTAACCGGTGCCGAGGAGCTGGGCTAGCCCCGCCGGGATGCAGCAGGCTGCGACGACCTCGACAGCCGCTTCTCTGCGGGTCGCCGACATCCCTCACCAGGTACGGCAGGAAACCGTGGTTCAATATCCGTCATTTAAACCCTTACGTATTCCTGGCAATTCCCTTGAAAGGGGCTGTACCCCCTCAGCGGTGTGGGAGCCGCGGTCCCAGCCCCCG
>JAVJGI010000014.1:68633616-68668543 GCA_035590275.1 Ibycter americanus
CAGGTGCCCCGGCGGGCGGGCGCTGGTGATCAAGCCCGGGCTGCGAAACAGAAGTTTGAGCAACAGCCACATTCTGTTGAAAAAGGCAGGCGCGGGGGGATCCTCCAGGAAATCCTCCAAGTAAGGATTGCAGGATTTGGGGTGACTGACTTTTCGGTTTTGTGGGTTTTTTTGTTTTTTTTTTTTAATTAGTACGGGCAGCTGCAAACTTCCCTAGTTGAAGGGAGCGTGTCACTGGAAGAGAGAGATCCCCTCAAGACTTGGAGGCTGTTGGCAGGAGCGTCCCAGGACATCAGCTGGTTTATTTGCTTCTTCGGTGGGCTGCTTTAACAGTGTGGTCTGCATTCCCCAGACTGCCACCGGTCACGGAGGTACTCGGCTCTGAAGCTTGAACATGCTAAGTTTTTACCTACAGACTTAACGGCTAGCAAGTAGCCCCGACATTTTTTAGCGGTTACTTAGCTTGTGGCTGCTCTGGGAGCGGTATGTTCGCTATGTTCTGGTGTTTCTGAGCTCTGTTTCATTCGAGCACCACAGCTGGAGTCAGAATTCTTCAAAGCAGAAGCTCTTCAAATGTAGCGTGGTGAACACAGACTCGGATATGGACGTGTTTAACGTTGTGTAGTCACTTGTTGACTAACCACTAAAATAGTAAGGTAGAGGAAAGCTCTTTCTTAGGTTCCTCCCAAAGTAGGCAGTGATCATTGACCTTTCAGAATTATCAAGGTAGGTGTTGTCATTATTGTTAAAAATACATTGTAAACACATTTGGTAAGCAAATGACAGGTATTCTGCAAAAACTGTGGAGGATAATCCAGATATGTCCTGCTCCTTCCACCCTAATTTTTTGTTCTAGTTCCAGTACTTCTTTCATTCCATTTTCCGGTAGTATTGTATTTACCAAACAGAAACACATTCAACCATCCTGCCCACTGTGAGGTAGCCACAGATAAGCAAAGATGGGAGATTATGACCTGCTATGCCTGTGTATATTATCCTACATCTATGCAAGGTATGTAGTGCTGGCTGGAGGCACACTGTAACAGCTCCAGATATTATGCTGTTGGGAGGAGCACAGAATGCATTCATTCCCAGCACAGCAAAGACAGCAGGATTTATGCAGTCAGCTAGTCTCTCTTTGGTCAGCAATTATATCCATATTTCATTTTGGAAGTGTTTCTTATGAACTCACTGCATTATGTCAAATAATTTTAATGCAAGATTTCTAGTTTCTGTATTGTTATTTTGCACCACCAACACACATCTATGAGTTAAATCTGATTTACAAGTAAGGTGTTCCTTAATCTGCCCTACTACGTTTTTCTAGAAGCACTGATTAAAAAAAAAAAAAAAAAAATCACTTTTGAAGAATCCTTTCCGGGACATACAGACTAGAGGTTCTGCTATATGCAGTTGTTAGGGGTTTTTTTTCCTTCTATCTTTATTATAATACTAATAGTGAAAAAATGTTATCGTAAAAATGTTTCTGGTGTAAAAGTCATTGTTAAAGCATTACCAAAATGAATAGCTAAAATGAGAACTATTCAATCATTCAACTATTCAGTGATAGATGTGAATCAGAACTTAGAAAAACCATGTTATAGTAAAGCTGAAAGAATATCAACTGAAATGGCTGGATTTCATGAGACAGCAAAATACACAGAACATGGCAGTCACAAGACAAAAATCGCAGGGAAGAGCAGAGAAGTGGGTTGTCTGAGGAACGTGGACATTGACGCTAGTCTGCGTTAACATTTGATGGGGTCAACAGGAACTCTTCAAAGCATGCCAAGAACCACCACCTCCAGCAATGAAGGTGATGCTAAGCAAAGACTTATCCAAGTATCCTCCTGATCAGATCTGTGCAGTGGAATTTACTTTTTTAAAAATCTACACAAACATTCAGAAGTATTTTGTCTCATATAGCTCTAAGATAGAATGATCCATTGTAATTTGCACAGGGAAGGCTCTAAAGCAACTCACCAGTGCCATCATTGAAAATGGATTGCAGCAAAGCAATGATCACAAGTGGCTTATCTTTCTGTGACTGAAGAGGTGTTCTAAAAAGGCTACTGCTGTGCAAATGAAGAGGGTGGACTAGGGGATAGCATTTGGTACATTGCATTTTTCCAACACGTATTTGCTAATAAGGTGTCACTGTGAAGTCCTTTTTCCATCGAGTGGTGGCATGCATTTGCTGTATTTATTTGAGAAATCTTATATAATCAATGAAGGGACAACATTACCTTCAATAAATAATTCAGTCCTTTTGAGTTATGCATAGAAGGAAATCAGAGAGAGAGCATTCACTTAGGCAGGGATGGAAAGGAAGTTGCCTGGGATTAATTTAGACCATTGCCTTTTGTTATCACAAACCTTGTTTTTCTGCATTCTCCAGTAGTTTTGTTCCAGCTTTCAAGATCACTTGTCTTCCCCAATTTACAGTATTGACAACTTCTCCTTTTCACATATGTTCATCTCCTTCAGGCGTATGCACGTGACTGCATTAGCATTTTTATTTGAATCAGGAGACAGCTTTTAAAGCTGGTCTCCCTCTTAACCCCCCACATTTTGTACCACCAAACAGTCCTGGAGCCCATGGAACAGATTCCTTTTCAGATAAGGCAAAACTTGAAGACAAGCTCCAACTACTTGGACTTGCTATCAACAGTACCTGACAACAGTCTGAAATATAGTCTCTTGAAACATGCATTGTGTGGACACCAGGCCCTCCACACCAACTGACTTCACCTGCAAAAATCAGGGCAACACTTGCCCTGATTTATTTTAAGACAAGTGACGATGACAAGCAAGCGTAATTGCCACTTTTGTAAAGGAAATGATAGAATCCAGTAACCTTCTGTTTTACCTGCTCTTGGTAAATCATCCCTTCTACGTGCAAAGAGATTGTAGTCACATGTGTCTCTAAGACATCCGGAAATATATTCAGGGCTAAACTTTGTGGTTTGTAACCACAATCTTATTTTTTGGTTTTGGCTGCAATACATATTCATTGTATATATTTCTCATCTGAAACTGAACAGTGCAAATAAAAACCTAACAGAATTTTCAAGCTCTTTATGTATATTTTTTTGCCATTTCTGCTTTAAGCTTTGTTGTACAAGATAACTTCAATGAAGATACTAAGAATATCGTTACACGTACAAAACTTTTAAAGCACAAGAAAAAAATCAGGAAATGTAATTACAGGTAATTATTTAGATACAATTAATGCTGCATGAAACAGGTTATTGTAATACCTATCATCCCAAACCAGAATACTAGGAATGTCAAGGCCACCTAAATGTACTTGCAGTGCTGAGAATGTGTAATTCCATTTTACCAAGCAATCCCACTTCTGGTTTTAATGTTGAGCAACTAGCTTAGCATTTATATCTTGCAGACATCCACTGTACAATAATTTCTCTGGATTTGTAAGTGTGGTTATCAAACATCTTGCAGTTACAAATTACCAATAGAGCATAGGTGTAGAGGTTTGTTTGTGAAAAAGTTGTCATGAATGTTAAATATATAAGGTATGAAAAGTTAATTAAGAAAAAGAAAAAAAGGGGGGAATTGTAGAGGGTTAATCAACATTGATAATATAGTGTTGTGGGCTTGCTTCTGGGGTGGTGGGTTGGCTGATGTGGATAACATACAGCTGTGGCTTGTTCAGGCTAAGTAGCTAAATAGCACTGAGGAGCCTGGAAGAAGAGGAGCACTGCGTGAAAAGAGAGGAGACTGGTTGAAGAAGAGCCCAGGGATGTAGGAGAGGCCCTGGGAGAAGCTGAGAGAAGAAGGGGACCTGGATGAGGAGAGGCTGGCTGGAGGAGAAGCTGGGAACCCGGGCACAGCAGAGGCAAGAAGCAGGGTGGACTGGCCTGAAGAGGATGAAGAAATAGCACGGACAGTAGATGAACTTTTGGAGACTTGTGTGGGAAAGCCTTGTTGCAGCATGATAGTTTTGTAGTGCTGCGACACATAGGAAGTAATTTGTACTTCTAGCAGGTTTCTACTAGAAAGGCCAGGCACGCTTTTTATGGCAAAATCTATCCCTTTTTCCCCCAAAGAAAATGATTCATCAGTTTTCATGCTTCCAACAAATTTACTTCCTCCTATTTTACCTGCAGGTTGGAAGGCTTAAAACTCAGCTGGGAGAATCTGTCTTGGCAAAATAACATTAGAGAAATGGGACATGGGCCTGACTGATAAAAGATCTGTTTTCAAGGTCATAATCAAGAGTGCAGGCAAAAGTCTGATGGAGTTTAGTTTCACAAGGTAAATTAAAACATTTAATAAAATATTCTGTAGCTATAAAAGTGACCAATGAAATAAGAATTCAGCACAGTCAGAATGAGGAAAAGAATTACATGCAGCCACAAAACCAAATTAATCCTCTCAACTCCTCTGAGAAAGGTAGTGGCAACTATGGGAGAAGAATGAAGCAAGCTTAATAGAAATTAAGATATGATCCAGGGAATTACAATAACTAAGAAGAAAACAAAATTCTTAAGTTTTTTGCATATTTATTTCAGGGAGGTCAAGCAGTTTCTATCCTGAATTCCAGACTAAGTGCTGGTAAGTTGCAGGCCCAGTAGCTAGTAATCCTGAAACATGGCAAGGGCCACAGCAAGACGTAATATCTTTATTTGGGCCATCTGAAATAGTTAGAGGAACAGATAAGCTTTTCTGCAGAAAAAACATTCTACAGTATTTAAAAAAAATGTATGTATTATGCAACTGGAGAAGAGAAAATCTATTGAGAAAAATATTCAAAAGCAATCAAACTGTAAGCTGCAGGGTATGCAAAAACTTCATTCAGAAAGATTAAAACAGGACTGCAAAACTGGAAATGGAAAATGCAAAAGTAATGTTGCAGCATTCGGTTACATCACATTAGTCTGTTGTTTTGTGTCAATATCCTTTCTGCCTTCATCTTGGAAACTAATTATCATGGTAGAGCAGAGAAAGCTGAGTTATATTGCAAAACCAGAATTGTAAGGCTGACTGGGAAGCCAGCTAGTGAAAGATGACAGCAGATGCTTGAAAAGGGAGGAGCCAAGGTGTGGCAGTAGTTACTGTCACAGAGGGAACTCACCAGGGTATCAGCCATTGCCTTTATATAGATGTTTTCATCAGTGCTGTCAACACACACACACACACACACAAAAAGGAAGTTTTCCTATGTAATTTACCAATGGCATAACAGTTGGAAGAGAAGTATGTGACCCTGCAGCCTGGCTCATAACAATGTTTACTCATGTGCTCCTGATGCACTCAGGAATTACACCATTATTTTTTTTTAATCTTTTTTTAAAATACAAAAATAACAGCTTGCTATCCAAAAATCACAGACTAAGGAGAACTGGGTGTTAAGATTCCAATGACTCACCAGTATGTTATTTCTATTAAAAATACTAAAATAGCAAATGCTGTCTTAAATCAGGTGAACTATTTCCAGTACAGTTAGAGAAGTACCTAAGGCACCCGTTACGCATTGATGCAAGTGTTCATTATAGATCCCATTGGAAAGATGCTCAGACTCCATGAGATGCTGATTAAAATTTGGTTCATTGGAGATAACCTGCAAAGGTGAAAGGAGATAGCACAGATAATCTTATGTCTCTTCAGGTGCTGGGAATCCGGAGCTGTGCAGCTTCAGCCAGACTTCTAGTCGTGGCATGGCATGGCACACAAATCCAGTCTGGGGAGAGATTTGCTGGTGCTGAAGCCTTTAGAGATTATACAAGGTGTCATTAGAAACAGACAACTCCATTCATGATTTCTACTGTCAAGCACAAGGATGTTGTATGAAAACAGGCTGTTTCACTTCATGTTAAGCTGAGACATGCAGGTGGAGTCATTGCCAGGTAGCAAGTGGGAGCTGCCTGCAGTCTTCTCTGTTGGGGTAAGCTGGCTCAGGTCATCCCACAGCGATATGGTACGTGCGGCACGGCTCAGGCCTGCGCCTGCTCGCATCAGCTCTCACGTGGGTCACTAACTCCTCCATGCACACGCATCTTCTGTTTAGGACCCTGGCTACACTGTTCAGGGTACTGGCCCATCTTCAGCTGAAATGTTGTGTACTGTCCTGTTAACATGTTAACAAATTCAAAGAGACTTCACAGGACTGCTGGTGTACTAGTAACAAGCGATAGGACAAAAGCAAATGGCCTTAAGTTATGCCAGGGATGTTCAGATTGGATATTAGGAAAAATTTCTTCACTGAAAAAATTTCAACATGGAAAGTATTGTCAAGCATTGGAACAGGCTGCTCAGAGTAGTGGTTGAGTCACCATCCCTGGAGATATTTAAAAGACGTGTAGATGTGCTTCAGGACATGGTTTAGTGGTGGACTTGGCAGTACTAGCTTAACAGTTGGACTTGATGATCTTAAAAGTTCTTTTCCAACCTAAGTGATTCTATGATACTAGGGAAAATGAGAACCTTACCTTTCAGGAAGGGAATAAATTAATTTGGCTTGTTTAGATTAAATTTAAGACAGATTACAACAGCTATCTATAAATAATACATCCAGTAGATGCCAATGAAGGAGAAGAATATCTCAGCTATCAATTAATACACTAAAGCTACAAATTTTTAAGTTTCTAAGAATCAGATCGAGTCAGATTCTTGAACAGCAATAATGAAGATGAGAAACCTAACTACTTTGTTAGGATTAAACATGATAAATCACAGAGACAACACTATAATTGAACACCTGAGATGGGAATGAACTTGTCAAAGGGCAGATGAAGCCCCTTCCTACCCTGTGTTCCCCAAGCTCAGGCCTGTGAGGTGCTGTATATACACTGCACAGCTATACACAACGAAGTTCGTGTTTACAGACTACGAAACAATGCATTTATAATTAAATACACATGACACTCACTGGCAGAAAGTTGTGTCTAGGGGGCTTGAGATGAAGCCCTCTAAAAACTGGAGGGCAGAGTGGGAGCTTACATTTTAACAGGTGAAAAGATAACACAGGAAATCCCAAACAAAATTCTCCATGAGGTCATCTCCTGCAAGTCTTCACATTTGCTTACTTTGTTAAAAAGTTCTTAGCAGTCCTAGGAGTACTGCACTTTATCTGTGCGATTATGCAAGCATACCCTCTTTCTGCAGGCTGGTTACCAGGGAACAGTGATTTCCTCCGACTTGACTCTTCCCACCACAATCTTTTAAATCTCTAAGTACACAGACTTAGCTCAAAGGTATTGCATCTTGGACCAGGTGGGGAATGAAGAGTACCTTAGCAGAAACAAATCGCCACCACCTCCTGTTTAGAAAGAATTTGTGCTGTGCTGCTGTCAGCATGGAAGTGATGCTTATAATGATCCCCTTCCTAAAGGGAAGCAACAAATGCATAGGACCTTCAAACACACATTAATTTACAGCCTGAACCCTTGCCTGGGTTTTAGACAGGTATATACTATAGATTATACCTTTGAAAAAAAAGCATTATCAATACAGGTCTTGAAAATACTTCATTTGGGAAATTTCACATGAAAATGCTCATACAGTCTAAATATAGAATTAGACTTACTGATGCAGGTTATACAGACGTTAACAAGAGTTCTTGGATTCTGAAAAACAGCTACTGTGAGAGTTACACAGGTATATAAAAACTCATTTCAGAACTCCTCCTCTAATGACTTTCTTATCTGTTTATCTATCTTGCATGAAAAAACCAGCCCAGGATTAAACTAGCAAGTAAACAGAGTTGGCATTACTTGTACTAGAAAAAGAGTCAGAAATGGTATTCAGTAACAGCTTTCCAGAAGTTCAAAACAATCAGAATGCAAAAAGTAGAGACCAAATTTAAAACTCCTACTTTGATAAGCTCCTTTTATCTATTGGGATTCAAAACTATTTTGTAAACCCTACGCTAAGCACATTAGCCCCTCTGAAATCAACACAAGGTCTCGTGTGAGACCAGCCCTTGCAGCCCCGCTGCCAAGGCTCTGGCTTTCCTGGAGCACGTTAGAGTCAGGGCTTCCCCAAGCAGATAAGCAGAAAAGGCTGCCTCTCCACTGCTGCTGAGAAGCCCTACACATTTCCTCCATTTGAGGTCCCCTGCGTTTCCACCAGCTCTTGAGGAGCTGCAGCAGAAACTTGCTCGGCGGGGTACTGCTGGGGACTGTGCTGGTCTCAGGGAGCAAGGCAGCAGCCATGGGGCTGCTTTAGCTTCACCTCACTGCAAGAGGAGTACAGGACAGAGCAGAGCCAAGCTCGCAGCTCCCGATTGCCCAGGCAGCGCGAGGTGGTTAGTGCTAATGTTGTGCCAAGACCAAGTTTACACAATGGTTAATGAGACCCTTTCCCCCAACACATTCAGCAGCCTGAATGAAGGTCTAATTTAGCAGTCTTGTTTAAGACACTCCAAGTCAAGACTGCTGTTTGCCATTGTTCATTCTCAGTATGCTTTAGTGGATGAATGAGGAGAAACATAGCAGTGCTGTAAGAAAAAAGTATGTAGTGTCTTTATTGAATAAAAAACCAGACCTTTCTTCAAAGTGCCTGTACATAACACACATGACAATTTTAGCATCATTTGTATAAATATATCAAAAGGAACAAATATTTTTTTACAAAACAGTATTTTGGCTCAGTAAAATAAAACTTTCCTATCCCTAAAAGCAGGGATAATAAGTAGCAGTTTTCCATTCAGTCTATTCCAGTCAGCAAAAATAATTCAGGAGGCCCAAGGTGACTGAAACTCTGTTGGCTGGCCCACATACTGTGAGCTGTCAAGTTAGAAGCACAAAGTCAGTATTATACCCTAGCCCTGAGAGTACAAATACCATACTTCCAGTATCTAGACTTCACATTTGATATAGGGATCTTCTTACAGAAGAGTTCTGTGACTAAACCATACCGCTTCTGTCCCACTAAAGTCTTCTATCAACACGAACCATAACAATTAGCCTTGCTCAGATGGATCTCAGTAACTTCAGATGGATCACAAGGCTCTTTTACCCTACAACAGGCTGTCACTGAACATACACCATATTTAAAAACAGACTCTGTGCAACAGCTAAGTGAATATGGTACTTCATGACCAGAATTAATCCTCCCTTGACACTTCTGTCTTGACTAAAACACAGAATGAGAACAGAATATAAGCATGTGAATTATTCTATACATACATAACATTCATCAATACAACTCCAGTACCATAACACTTTGAAATAGTCTGATGTTTCAAATGCACTTTTTTCCCTCCTATCCTGAAATAAAGATTCTTACTCCATTCTGGCCAAACACACACTCAACTCACAAAGTTCAGAAGGCACTGTCTCTCAGAAGCAGTGTTTCAAGTTTCCAGCATACACCAAGGTAACCAAAGCACTTTAGGTGGGAGAGGAACCTATTTCCATTTGTTTTGTAACTTATCAGGCAGAAGACAAGGGTCACACCATCCCACGTTCACTGGGAAGTTCTTCCATGAGATGGTACCTCACACTATCAGTTTTGTTTGGTTGAGGATGGAGGCATAAGAAGATAAATGCTTGAGCCATGAAAGAAGAAAAAGCTAACACTGAAGCATCACAGTGAGTAGACAAATTCTGAAGGATGCAGAACATGAGTTGTTTCAGATGAAAAAGTGGAGCTATCAAAGGACCAACTCAAAGGGAGAATTTCTACCCAATACTGTATTAGCAACAGCCTTCAAGCACTGCTTCGAAAGTGATGGAGTTTGACAATAGTAAGTTGCTTGTTCCAAGATAAGGGAGCTGCACAGGAAAAGATAGCGTGGAGTTTGAATGGAAGAACAAAAGGTGCTGCAAGAGAGAAGCCGATAGGACACACATAGGAATTCAGAGTTGCAAGCAGCAGTTAAAGGCAGTAACAGTCAAATTCTGAAGCTTCCACATACAACTAGATCTCATAACTTAAAGATGTAACTTTCAAGTACAGACTGAGAAGCACAGGCAATTTGGCTCTCACATCTCCCGACTGATCCAGCCCCTGTCAAATCCAGTACACAGTCACCTCAGATTCCTTACATCATCAGGGCAGGGGGAATGCAGAAAAGCAAGCAGCTGCAAGGGGTAACACAGGGCATCTCTCCCTCTCACTTTAACAAGTACTGAGCAACAATGCTATTTTAGCTATATTTTCTAAACACATCTGGAGCCAAAAGGCATGGTCCCACCACCCCTTTTCATCTCCCATTGCACTCTGAACCCACCAGGAACCCGATAAAACTCACTAATCTCGCAGAAAACTATCCCAGGGAAAAGAGTGATTTCTACCACATCTGTTCAGCCAGCTTCAGCTTTCAGAATTGACAAACGCTAAAGCAAGCACCCTGGCTGGGAACAGGAGGGAAGACCTGCTCTCCTTCAGCAACAGTGACCCATGAGAAGTGGGTGCCCTGAAGCCCCTTGATCTGGTCCTTAAGGTAAGGCAGATGAAGCCATCCATCCTGTACTCCCCATGAAAGAGTCTGTGTCATTAGCTAATTGTTCCACTTGGGTAAAATAAGAACAAATATATTCAGTTACTTAACTGGGGAAAAAAATTCCCTGGAGATTAATTTTTTTGATTCAGTACAGCATTACAATGGTATATTTCCGATGTCTGCATGGGACAAGTGACTAAATGGTACGGTTCTTTAAAATATAAAAAAAGATCACAGAAGGGTGTTTATGCTCTGTCAGGTTCAATAGCATTTTTCGGGGGCTGAGATTGTCTCTTAGCTTTTGAACAGTAACACACTGGTGCAGTAACACAGGGGGGTTTATCTTTCAGCAAACTGTATAAGGCAACTAATGAACTTGTAACAAAGAAAAGTTTTGTGTCATTTCATTAAAAAAAATAAAATAAAAACTTACTGGCATCAACCATGCCCATTACATAATATCACAATTATAATTACCATAGTTCCCTTCATATTCAACCTTTAATTGCAAAAACCAATTTTTCTGGGGTTTTGATAGTTTTTTTTCCCCCTTCCATTTTTAATACCAAAAGAATTCCACCAAATCACAGTGCAATTCCTGGAAAAGGCCTCATGTACTTCCTACATGGTGTACATGTCATCACTATGCTACTGATGACATTTCAAGGCGTTGTGTTGATCTGGCCAGAAGAAAAAGTGATTCACATCTGTAGATGAAGTTGCAGTACCATCAATCCAGAAAACTTGGACAAGATGGTTGGCACAAAAAGAAACATAGGACCTTCAGTCAAGCCATCACCAACCACATGAACTGAATTAGTCATTAAGTGTCATTTTTCTTTTGTTATTTAGGGAGAATTAAGGTCCTTTGGTAACAAATGCAATCCTGATGAAGATCCATTTTTTCTGGATGGCATGTGGTAGCGCACTTTCTTCCAGAATCTGGTACTTGCTGAGTGAGACCTTTCTGAGAAGTCCCCTTTCCATCGGATAGCCCCATGCTTTTGCTTGACATATTTGATGGATTCTGGCATGGTTGCATAATCTTGTATTTTTTCAAGTTCAATGAGAATTACTTTAATGCTGTCTTGGATAAGAGCATTATACATGGCTAACTGCTTTTCAGATGCATCTTCTAGAATACTGTAACAGGAGGGTTCTGGTACTAAGACAATTATCACTCTTCTACTTTGACGGATTTTTTCATCAGCGATACTGATCACAGCTGTAGAGAAAAAGGTTGCGCAAAATTAAGGCTGTATGTTTCTATTTTTTGTTACCAGCATATTGCAGCTGGTTCATTCACTGCTTGATAATTTAGACCAACACACTTTACCTCACAAATAGGGACAGGATAAGAGCATGCAAGCAGTTACATTGGCTAGGCCAACAAGTAGACGTTTGGCCAATGCAACGCAATCTGACCCCATCAGACTGCATGTCTATATTCTTGTTTTGCATAAACAGAGAAGAGTTATCATCTATCTACTACTAATCTTGCTAATGCCATTTTATTACTGTCGTAGGTACAATTGCTAAAACACAAGTTCCAAAACCTCAGGCCTAGATAAAACTATGACCTTTTTCCTTGAACAGCTTGCTCCAATATGCTTAACTGTTTAACTGTTTTTTGTTACAGGTAAGTGGAAGAGAAATCAAAGAATCCTCCCTTCAATGGCATTCCAGACAATTAATTCCAAAACAGCAAAATAAGGTAAATACCACACAAAAAACATATGGGTTAACCCTGAGAACAGCATTATTTCAAGCTGGAAAAATAAAGCAGCACTTTAGATTCCACTTCCTAGGGAATGCTTCCTTCTCAAACCACCACCAAAGGCCTTCAGATGTAAAAAGAAAATAAAAAATTCATGAACAACCTCATGTAGGTTTGTTCACAATTCTTTTTCTTTTTCTTTTTTTTAAACAAACACTTCTATTTAAGGCCTACTGTGCAAATTTATTCAGTCTCAGTGTTATCTTTGTAAAGTCATAAGACCAGGAAGGATTCAGACTTTCATCATTTCACCTCACATAAGCAGTCAATGGGACAGACACTGCAATTTTCAGTGTCAGATGCTAGAAATTTAAATTTGATGCACTTATGCACACAGAGAAAACCTCCACAAGGTTTTTAAAGCCTTGCAAGGAAGGCAACGCTCTGTAAGAACTTTCACTAGGGACAAGCAGTCTTTGATATAGCTGATCATTCCGGATAACTTAGTGTTGCTTTGTATGTTTTTTCTCCCACCTGCACTATCTAAGCATTCATTATACCCTTTATTGAATCCTGCTGTTCTGACAGCAATTCTCAGAACAAATAAAAATGAACAGTAGAGATGTCGTACTGTCAAATGGCACCTCAAAGCAACAGGCTCTTTTCACACCACTCACAAGACCTTCTTTTCCATGTTTCCTGCCATTAGTCATTATTCACAACCACAATTTCAACTCCTTTTCTCCTCAGCATCCTTCCATCTCCAGATGTCTAGACTAGCCAGATATTTTAAAAAAAACACCTGTAAGAGCTAAATAATGACAAGAGAAAGTCTGACATAAACAGATTTCATGAAAGCACCCAGTGCTGTGTAGCTCATTCTTCATCGGAGAGAGTAAGAAAATCATAGCTCATTCGATGGTAGGAGATATTTAGAATCACATCTGATTGATTATCTGTTTCTGAATTGTATTTGCAGCTGCCAGTGAGAAAACTGAAGTGTAATTTGTCTTCAGATAGCTTACCTTCTCCTGGTAAATCATCCCTCCCAAATATGAAGAGTTTATATCCACACTGTCTTTCTAAGACCTCTGGCAGTATCTTCAGAGCAAAAATATCTGATGAATACAAGCAGCTCTCTCTGTTCTTTGGATACAGAACGTAAGCATCATAGATCTTCCCATCTGAAACTAAAGGGTGAGCAATAGAAGTAATATAAAAATGGATTCCAAAGACACAAAAGCAAGAAAGCAAACAAACAAACAAGTCTCTAAACTCTGGTAGTTGGTTGGTTTTTTTCCCCCACTTGAATCATTGGTCCTAATCCTGCTATTATCTAAGCATGTATAATTATACTAAGCCTGAAAAAATTGTGGAATCAGGCCTTCAGGCCTGTGGAATTCATTATTCGGGAAATACTGTGGAATTCAGTATTCGGGATCTGAATAGGCAAAACATACCTGCAAAATCAAGTAGGTTTGAATATTCTTTTTTGAACTCTAAATAAAAAAATGCTATCATTGAGTTATCTGGAAAATACTGGTTCCAGTAGTACAACCGAATACTTAAAACATCCAGCTGCCATATAACTCATAGGTCTTTTTTTGTAACCTGGAGTGTCAAAACACAGCAACCACTTAGACATGAAAACAAAAACAAAGTATTTGGCAAATTTCAAGTTCTGAATTGTATTAGACATTTTGGAACAAACTTTTCAGGAAGAGTAAATTTCAAAGACTTCAAAAGAAATCTAACAGAACCTCAATAACTCTAGAAAATATTTTCTGTCTCTCTAGCCATGCACCTCCTCTCAGATGGTTGGAATGACCCATACTTCAGCACACTCTCATAGACAGCACCCCTAGCAATATTTTTCTGAATGCCAGGAATTTACAGAAAATAAGATAATCAATAGTGCCTTCAAATAGAAAACAAAAGAAAGTGAAATTTGTCCTGGTTCATTTATGGCAAATAAAAAATACCCAACAATTCCACTGTATTACTGCTTTCTGTAAGAACAGTAATTAAAAGAAATCTGAACAACTGCTGTCAGAACAGCATTCAAACCACTGAAGTGGGTCTTCAGGGAAAGGAACAATAGTACTGGACTCCTGGAAAGTTCCTGATTTTTCCCCTGTAGATGCTTTTGTTATCTGAAGGAATTCTAAACACCCTAAAATCATGTTATCCTTTCAAAACTCCCATATTCCATGAGGTTAACTCATTGCTTTGCCAGGGAAGGTGGAGGCTCATTACAACACACAGCACTGTTACACAAACATACCTTTTTTACCCAGGAAAGGATGGCAGGAGTCCCGATACCAAAGCACAATATCAATTCTGAAGATCTTGTAGATAAACAGAGTAAAAAATACTAAAAATACCAAAGAAACTCCTGCTCCAATTAAGTAACCCTGAACGTTCCGAGCTGCAGTAGAATGAAATAAGAAGATAAAAAACCAAACAAAACACAGTTATACACTAGAACCAGAGAAAGACAAAAGAGATGTTCAGAATCGTTCAGTCATTTTTTTAAAAAGGAATGAATGTATAGGACTGAATTTTTTCATGTATGCTTTCTGCAAATACTATTATTTGATAAGCCTGCTTTTATCTTTCAGAGAAAAGATACCTTAGCAATGTGACAAATAAGACTACTCTTCAGCTGAAACACCAAAATACTGATGTATATCCCAGTGCAGCAGTAGAGTGAGAATTCTTGTACAAAATTTTACCAGTCAGAAAGCTAGAAAGTTGGAGGTGGGAAGTGATTGCCTGGCCATGCTATTCTCCCCAGAAAAAACAGCTTTCCATTGCCTCTAACCTCTTTGAAGTTCTGTCATTGAACCTACTAATTTGTTGTCCTTAACACATCTGTTGTCCTTAAAACACACACCTTCCACAAACTGAATCTTTTAGTTCACGCATACTAAAGGACTTCTGAGGTTAAATCCTACCCTGACAACCTTTATGAAAAACTTAGTTATGCAATAAGCTAGAGCTCAGATCCACCTTCAGTCAATTATTTGTTTACAATGTGGCCAGTTAAAAGTAAGTTTGAGAATAACATTTGTCAAAGGATTGGCTCACAGTTGGCAAAGCCAGCTCAATACACGCTCAATAGACCAGAAGCTCTTCTGCAGCTAAATTAAAATAAAAAATGGGCACTTTTAATATCTGATGATTTGCTTTTCTGTGTATTTGTTTTAAAACAAAAATAGCTAATTTCTTCAGCCTTGCATTTGAGTTTTTAAAGCTCACTTTACATTTAACTTAATCTACTAAAAAGAAAATTTCATGCTAGCCAGCAATAGGTCAAACTTATCCTTGTTTCTGAGCGCAAGAGTGGGGTCTCCAACAAGTGGCAGGATGCCCCCAATCAATATGCATGAGCCTATCTAGAAGGTGATAACACAGTGCATTTATCAGTAATGGAAAGTCCACAACCTTTCCAAGCAATCTATTTCATTCTTTCACTATCATCACTGTTAAGAGTTTCTCCTACTATATAGATATTTTTTTTCTTTCTCCTGGCAATCTGAACCCATTATTTGTTACTGACAGGACAACCAGGTCTACATATACATTCATGTCCTTTTGACAGTCTGTTCCACACTTAGTTATGTCTTCCCCTCAGCTCTTTTAGAGATCTGGCCATTTTCACCGCTCTTCTAGACACATGATCTCCTCCGATCCACACGCTTATTTAAGTATAAGTGCGTAAAATGAAGCACAGTATTCCACTGAGGTCTCATAACTTGCTTCAAATCAATTGAAGTCTTTCATTGATGTTTCTTAAAACACTGAATGAGGGAAGACAAAGCAAATTTTCTTTAATTTTGCTTAGAATATAACAAAAAAAAAATCACAAAGAAAGGTATCGAGCTGCATTGCCCACTTGCACAATGGTGCATCACGGAATTTTAGCTCTAAGTAGGGTGTTGTCAAACTAACTGAGAAGCAAGCATCATTTATCACCATTTTATCAGGATGAGATCTCTTACCTGGGCGTTCCAGTTTGATGTAGGCTGAAAATTGCTGAGATCCATATATAAAGTAACAGAAAAATTTATAAGCATAATCCTTTATTTCCACTTTTGAAATGTTAAACTTTGTTCCAGATACAGCAAGTCCGTGAGGCATCCCCTCTCTGTCATTAAAAAAGGGTAAAAAGGAAAATCTGTAGAGAAACTGAAATATCAGTGCTTAATACGGGATAGATTCATCTATCCACAAATACAAGAACATTCATTTTTTACCTCTGTAAACCTAAGAAGCAAGTGAAGCACAGTAAATATCACCCCTGTAACAAACAGCTTCATGACCAGAGGTGACTCGGTATTTTCCATACACATTGGGTTGTTGGGTTTTTGTGCTGGGTGGTTCAGAGTGCACCATTAGCAGTTCTGCAGACGATACAAAGCTCAAAGGAATGGCTGATACACCAGAGGGTCACGCTGCCATGCAGAGGAACCTTGACAGGCTGAAGAAATGCACTGACAGGAACCTCATAAATTTCAAAGCAAAATGCAATTCTGCACCTGAAGAGGAAGAACCAGTCCCCAGGCATCCTGGACTGCATTAAGAAGAGTGCTGCCAGCAGGTCAAGGGAGATGATCCTTTCCCTCTACTCAGCACCGGTGAGAACACTCCTGGAGTAGTGGGGCCAGTTCTGGGGTCGCCAGTACAAGGTATGTACGGATTTACTGCAGCAAGTCAGTGCAGGGCTGGGAAAATGATTAAGGGAGTGGAGCGTCTGTCATACGAGAGAGCAGGGACTGTTCAGCCTAGAGAAGAGAAGGCTCAGGGGCAAGGCGTGGATCTTATCAATGTGTGTAAATACCTGACTGGAGGGAGTGGAGAAGGAGCCAGGCTCCTTTCAGAAGTGCCCACTGACAGGACAAGAGGTGATGAGCACAAACTGAAACACTTTCCCATCTGAAATTGGATCTGAACACTTACACTGTCAGGGTGCTCAAACACTGGAAGAGACTGCCCAGAGAAGTTGTGAAGTCTCCACCTGTGGAGATATTCAAAACCCAACTGGACACAGCCCTGAGCAACCTGCTTTATCTGACTCTGCTTGAGCAAGGGGGTGGGACTGGACAATCTCAAGAGGTCTCTTCCAACCTAAATGATTCTGTGAATGAAAGACTATTCCAGGATTGTTTATACTGATGATGAAGCAGAAAGCTTTCTAAGGATCCTAACAGACCACCCAAGCCCACCCACATTGTCCACAGTCAATGGCACCAACCAACTTGGGAAATAACGATGAACAAAATCGACAAAAGCTGGGTGACCCTGGAGTCAAATGATAACAAACGTAGCGATACTTCCTTCATATCTGGTATCTCTCGTCATAAGAAGCCTGGAGATGTAATGTGCTATCCTGCTAAATACCGTCCTGCTCTAAGGTAGATTTACAAGTATAAGGCGGGAGGGGCCGCAGGAGGAAGGTATCTACAAACTGGCATCCTACTCTATGTACCAAAGTGACGTCACCTTGAGTACTTAGGAAAACTCATTTTGCAGAAAATCCTGAAAAACCAGTTTCTATTACATAAATAATTGCCAGCAACTTCTGTCATGGGATGCCAATACAAACCTCATCATTTTGTAACACATTCAGATTTGTTCAAGTCAATTTTAACTTTCCTCCCAGCAGAAGAAAGAGTTACCTCCTAGGTGTAAGCCTCAAGTCCATAATGTTGGCCATGCCTACAATGTGGTTTTCTACTAGCAAATGCTCCACAAATTTAATTGCTGAGAAACTGCAACTATTTTTTTAAATAAAACATTATTATTGCAATTAGATTAAGTTTTCTTTGATACTGGGTAACTTGCTTTGAACTATTAATCCTAATTAGAACTTGCACAGGATGTATTTTGCACGTCTCCATCTCTGGCATAGGAAAATTACCAGGCAAGGTAGTGATTAAAAATGGAGATCACTTCCAAGCAAGCCAAATATCTTCAAGAGAATTGCTTGGAATTAAATATATTAAATGCTTTTCAGGAAGATGTGTTTAATAGTACCACCAAGTTGGTTTCAGAAGCTGCACACGTGTCTAAACTGGTGAAGTGAGAAACTTCATGCCCTAAAGAATAATGGGCTTAGTTGTGCCTTAGAGACCATAAACTGGGGCCCGAATATTTATAGGCAAACAACCAAGTATACAGATCTATAATGAAAGTAATAATTCCCCCTGAAGGAACTTGGAGACACAGTGGAACTAAGACTGCTTCTGGAGGCCAGACACAGATGAATGAAAAAGAATTTTAAAAGCAGTCTGCGACCTAGTTCTCTAGCCATACTTTGCACTGATGATGGCACTTGGTGGAGACTACAATGATGCTGCATGAGCGTGAACTGATCAGCTGAGATATTTTTTTTTATTCATTTCTTCTTTGCAGCACATTTTAAGGGTTATATTGACAGTGGTGATTGATACAATGACAAATTGTATCAATTTGTATATCCACACTCTGCTACAGCATAGACCAGTCACTGAGTAACAAAGGTCCTGCTCTTTTGAAAGAATTGCTGGTTTTATCAGCCTAATTTGTGTTTAATTTTCCTGAACGTAAAAAAAGCCCCTAAATGTCCTGCAACAAGAGCTTCTGCTTTGTGTTCTTGAGGATTAGCAGCTGTGCCTGTACTTAGAAAAGGACCAACTTCACAAATAAAAATAAGCTGGGTGATTTTTTGTTTTGGAACAACCTACCCTTCCCATATTAATGACAGAGGGCAGACTTTATTAGCAAAGAGGATTGCAGAAGAACAAATGCATAAATTTTTAAATTTATTAATTTATTATTAATTTCATTAAATGTAATTGCTTCATTACGTTTGTATCAGATACATCAATATTTCTAATAAAATGTTGGGTTTTTTTTAAACTAAGAAATAAGAATATCACGTACTTGATGCAGACTTCTAATCAGTCTTTTCATAACTACTGACATTTGACTAGCAGTCAACTTCCTGGTGAATTCACTGCAAATTACTGCAGATTACTTCACCTACAAATGCACTCACAATTAAACGTATTTAAAGGATACTTACTCATAAAACTGTTCCCTGTAGGTACTATCAAAGCTATCAACATCCTCATCATTAACTTGCCAGAATGGAATCAAGCCATTTATGCCACTTGATATATTACATTCCATAACTACGTGAGCGCCTACAAAAAAACATTTAAATACAGCAGTTGAAGGTCTTGTAACAGAAGCAGGATCAAGTGATTGGAGAACAGCTGGGAGAGGGAGGGATATCAAAAACCCCACTTACCTTATGAAAAGCAGAGTCCTTAAACCTCATCCATCAGTAATCCACACTTGGGTGTCTCTGATCTGGATATAAATTCCACCCCAAATGTAGGTCTCTTAAATGTTCACGACTACATGTAAGCTAGATGTCTAAGCTAGTAACATAGTTCAGCTCTGCTGAAGTGCGCTCACATTAAAGTAGACGCCCGGACCTTATCAACTGAATGGCTCTCTAGACTCCACTGAAAGATCTCCAGGGCTCAAATCAAGTGCATGTACACAGTATGGTGACATTTGATATGCTCTCCAGCATCCAAGGCATCCATATGGAGCTGGCAGATAGGACTCCAGATCTTCAAGAAATCTGCACTCCTAGAGTAGACAGACCACCCAAAACAGCACTAGACATCCATGTGTAGACAAGTCAATTGAGCCCCCATTGATAATAGCATGAATTAGGGACCCTAGCTCATTTGCAGACACTCATGTGTAGACAACTACACCCTAGAGCTGAATCCCATTCTCAGTGACCATGCATATCTTTACTCCAGATCAGAGTCTTTGGCCAACACTATCCACTGGGGTGGTTTCAGGATACTCTCACACTCTGCTCCCAGAGCAAGCTCACCTGTCACTCAGCTCCTTTGCCACCAAGAGTCCAGACCTTACAGAACGCCTCAGTATTAAGAAAGCAAGCCAAGTTGCAGATTATATTTATTGCCAATGTACCTCAGAGAGCTCCACTTACAGGAAGGTCAGCAGCCTTCTTGGAGTCCTTTCCTTCTGTATTTTACCCATGGAAGTTATGATTTGATAGGAGAAGGTGGGCTCTCAGTTCACCTATGTAAAGATCTCAGTGTTTCGTTTCCTAGAACCACATCAGATCTAGATGCTTCCACCAAGGGATAGTCTCTATCAAAAGTATGGAATAAACCTTTAGCTCACATGCAAAGCAGTAACTTGAACAAGAGTTCACATAGAAATTGCAGATGCTCCCCAATCTCTTCCCTCATGTCCTTCCACAACAACAATGAATTTTTCTAAAGATGTGGTTTACTGCATTGCACAACTCTTCTAAAGGAAGAAAACCCTTCAAGTGTTCCGTTTCCATACATTCATGAATGTACTGTTAAGTTTCTACACAACCTTCTCCTGCCATTTCTCATTCAAAAAGCTTACAGGCTTTTTGCCTGTAAAATACACTGCACACTCATGCAGGTATTTCCAGATTCTGCCCCACAGCCAGGCATTTAATAGGAGCAATGGTTCTGGTTTTTTTCCAGCATCCCATTGAAGGAACCAGACAGAGAATACTACTTTTGAATGGCAGTGCAAAAAACCCAAACCCCAAACAAAGCAAAAAACTTCACCAACTTCCTTTAAATGGTCCCCCTGTAGTAGGGCATCATTTGTAGTTTTCAGTAGCCACAATAAACCCACTTTGTGGGTGGAGGCTTTGTGTCTCCTTCTAGTCTCACATGTGACTGCCATCCTAATATCTGTAAGGCAATCAAGGTTTGTTCATCTTAGCTGGCCTAAGGCATCCAATAATATATCAGCAACTTTTAATTAATGCAGTATCCAAGCCATAACAACTATGGACCAAAAGCTATTCTAAAATAAGGAGTCTAAAACAAGTTGTCCCATAACACATCTTAATATAGGCTGAGAGTCACAGGCAGCCCCTGGACTAATAATTGCTCAATTCTCCATTTTCTCAGCAAGTACTATCAAGGATTAAGAAAAACCTAAAGGATATCTTCAGTAAATTAAAAAGCCTTTTAAGGGCCTGTGCAGATCAGACTCCTTCTGAGTAGTGGTTGCGTTCATAAGAGTTTTTCTGAATTAAATGGGAAGTAATAACTAATTACCAGTCAGAACCGGCGATGAGATCTGTATGATATTTTAATGGGTGGGAGACACAGCACAGGGAAGCCCCACCATAATATCAGTTCAGTTCTTCCACAGTTATAATTACAAAGAAAAAGGAAAGTTTTCACACATAAAGATGAAGGTTGTGTGAGGTAAAAAAAAAAAAAAAGACTGTGGAAAGTCTTCCTATTTCAGCCTAAGATCTGGTGAACAAATTTCCTTATTAGTGAAAGAACACAAATAAAGCTTTTCAGGCATGTAATTGTAATGAAGCCAGAGAAGATGTAATAACCAGAAAAGAGGAAGCTACTGAGCCATTATAAAGTATTTCCAACAGAAGTAAATAACCATCTGAAGACTGCAGGACTGTAAGTCTATAAAATAATACTGTTTGTATCAGATCCTGAATATTCCCACTGTTTAAAACAAAGCCTTCTAGACTTCGGAGGAACATAATTTGTATTAAAGCTCATTCATTATTCTGATCAAAATCTACTGATCCTCACCAGAACCTGGCAAGTTCAGAATGAGGTATCTTTCACAAGCCGTTGAGGTCAAAAAGAAAAGAACAAAAAAAACCACCAAACAACCAAAACCCAGAACAACTGCAACAAAAAAATAACTCCAAACAAAATCAAACCACAAAACCCAGCAGTACTTCAGTGCTGTTCACTTCAGTTTAACACCGTATACTCAAAGTTAGAATTTGGGCCAGACAAAATGTTTCCCATGATGTGAAAAGAAGCATGAAGCCTCCACATGAGAAAAGAAGACCTGACATACACAGTATTTACAAGCTCAAAGTCAGAAAAAGCAGGAGCAAAAGTAGCTGTGTTATGTGAGACTACCATCAGTGTGACATGAGTAAGAATAACCCACAATGCTCTGGCCTCAGCTCCCATGTGGTGCCAGAGCCCCAACACAAACTTTACTCAGAGCTTCTCTAATAATCTAGTTGGTAATAATCCTTCCTCAAAAGATTACAAAACAGCTTAGATCCTGTACTAGGAAATTCTAGCAAATAGTCAATCACACTTCTCCAAAATCAGTTAATGCCCTTTTTAATCAAATACTTTCTTTGGAAAAGTTCCCCTTGGTGCCAAAAAAGAAAAAAAAATTACAGTTCAAGCAGCTTCAAACACATTCTTCTTGACTACATCAGTAGAACACAACTCTATCCGATATACGGTGCAATCTAAACGTGTACATGTTTGCTTAGGAAAAAAACCTTCATACCATGTACGTGGTCCCTAGAATCACAGAATAATTGAGGCTGGAAAGGACTTTGGGAGGTCTCTAGCCCAACCTCCTGCTCAAAGCAGGGGTAGCTCTGAGGTCAGACCAGGCTGCTCAGAGCTTTATCCAGTCAGATTCCAAAACTTCTAAGGACAGAGATTTCACAACTTCTCTGGGCAGCCTGCTGCACTGCATGGCTATCCTCACTGGGAAGAAATTATTCCTTATATCCAGAATCTCTTATTTAAGAAATTTCTAAGATAAACAATACCTGGGATATCCATCAACTAGCAGCTCACTGTTTTATAAAAGATCAGTATCTGAAACCTTTTAATACCCTAGAACAAGGAACAAAATCCAGGTTGTGGAGAGGGAAGAGAGACAGGAAACATACAGGAGGAGGAAAAACTACTGAACTGGTCAACTAGTAACTATCCTAACATGTTATATATATGTAACCATATTTCCACAGGTACTGAGAGTATCCCAATACATAAACACTGAGAAGTGGTACAAAGGACAGATGGCAATAATAAAAAAAGTAAATGCATCCCGCCCAACACTGCTGGTCAAGAGACTCTAATCCTAGGCACACAGTTACTCCCCGCTGCAAATTACTTGTGGGAATCGTGTTCTATCATCTGTCTTCCAGATATCCTCAATCCACGTGCCTATCTCCCAGTCTTGCTGAAGTCAGTGGAACTGTTCATATGTTATTTCAGAAAGACCATGAGCTTATTTGTTTTACTGAGTGTTAATGACTTCTTAAATAGTCACTACTTACCAAGTTCTACTTCAATTGTATTGTTCTTTGGATAAATAAACTCTGGTACCACCTGCCGTGGTCCTTCTAACAGAAACAAAGAGAAAAATACAATTTTCAGGCAAGAGGAGCTCTACAACTTCCTTCAACTGATAGTTTTACAATGAGTTTGGTTTATTGTTTGGTACTGCTGTAGTGCCATACTTACTACCAGTTTCATATTTACAACAGAAAATATAATGTTTGCTGTACTCTATCCAAATTATTCTATTTTAGCTTCCAGGTTAACAAAAGGCTTTAGTTTACACTAAAGATACTTAAAAAAAAATAAATCTCAAATTTACTGCCAGTTGATATAAAAGTAATACAAAACCAGAAAACAAAAACAAAAGATGTGTTTAACTTTGTCAGAGATGGATAAGGAAGAGAAAGGGGATTACATCAATGACCTCCTAGATCAGGTGAATACCTATTTAAGTAAAAGAGTAAACACGCACTTAAAACTGGGCTGGAGTTGTATCATTCTACACAATGTATAGACTTGCTGCTAACAACGCACTGTTCTTGTATCACCTATCTGAAGTCAGAATTTTGATGTAATCTAAAAAGATGGACACTACCTCCAGCCAACTTTTCTGATAGGACTGCTATCATGGTACTGGTCAGGTCATCAGCAACACTGCCTACAAAGATGCAATCACAATGATCGCACCAATAACTGACAGTACTGGGAGACTGAGACAGCCAGTTCTGAGTCCTGTGTGCAGAAAAGCACAACCAAGTGCCAACAGTAAGCCAATGCTTTCCAGAGGAAAAATTCTTAATTTTTATAGTATCTCCCTTTCCATCAATTGAGATTCTAGTGAACTTTGTAAGCAAGTTCACCAACAGGGCCACAAGCAGGTGTTTCACTGTGGTGGTCTCAGCAAAACTTCCTCTTTTTTTTTTTTTCCTTCATTTATTTAATTTAATGGTGCATTATTTGTTTTAGCAAAAAAACCCACACGCACACTCCCCAGTAACCATTGCTTCCTTCTAATTCTCATTCCTAACCCCGCATTTCCTGTTTCCCCATGACAATTCTTTCCCAGAAGCAATGCTCAAGGGTATCAACATGCATTATTGTATTTTAATTTTACATTCAGGAAAAAATTGAAGAAGGTTTGCAAGTCTAATTCCACAGAGCTGAAAAGTAACATGCCAAATAGTTTATGCCTGCATACAAATATTTACAGTAAAGCCAAAACCAGTAGAGAATAACCTTAGCGCACTCACCTTTAACCTCTAGACTCATGGTTCGCGAAACATTATATTGTTTTCCCATATATGTGTATACCATACGGCATGTGTAGTTTCCTCTGTCTTGTACAGCTACGTTGTGAATCAAGACAGCATTTTCACCCTCTGCCAAAAAAAGCCGCTTGTCTCCAAGAAATCCAGGCTTACACTCCTAAATATATCAAAAGTACCTGTGACTTAAGGGAACTAATAATCTGGTAATTAAGTTACTGAACTCTGCTGATCATTAAAATACTTGCCAAATACTGATTAAAGCCATGACGTGAGTTCTTATCCAAGCATCACTACACTCCAACACAAAGCCTGATAATGTCTTGCCGCATTTGCACTTTTTAAAAATGACTGCAGTCAGTCCTTTAAGTTTTCAAATGCTTTGTTTTAGTACACTGCCTTTGTTTAATAGATTGACAGTTATCTGTCTCAGGTGTAATAAAAGTTACTATGTATGAGGCAGAGTTTATGAGAATACATGCCTCCATTCCTACTTCACTGAGATAAATGAGAACTGCTGTAGCAGCGCCTCGTGCTGCTGGGTGTATTACCATTTGTGTGGCAATGCAAATACAGTGAAAAACTTCCTTCTCTTCCCTGACTTATAAGCAGCATAGGATCACTTCATCTCAAAAGAAGACTCAGAGGTGCAGCACCAAGGTTATTTCACGTGTACAGGTTCATGCAGTTACTTTAATACCAAAATCAGAATAAAAAATTTAATTACTTTAGAATTTTACCTTAACGTGGACAAAATACATGGTTTTAAGGTAGCATAGTCTACAGAGTCTTTTGGCAGAACCAGAGCAAGAGGCATAAGAATATCCCACCATGAACAACAGAAAGGTCAACCTAATATTCTGCAAAACTTAAATAATTATGCAGACCCTTGTATTTAAGGAAATGTACAAGTTTGCAAACTTCTTACCTCCATAAAATAATCAAAGAATAAACTAGATTTTCACAAACCAAACCAAAACACATGGTTTTGACTCCAAAAAAACTTGCAATCCAAAAATGGACAATTGTTTTTTTAAAATATGCCTCTCATACCTCCTTATACCTCCCCAATAGTGTAGCAAGATAGATGCATTACTCAAACTGTAAAGCAAATAAACCTTCCCTTCCAAAAGCTGCCTTTCACAGTTGCTTCATAACACATTTTAAATAGAGTACTTCTTATCCTGTATATCTGAAATAGACGTGCACAATACCTTATACCAGTGTACTTCAGGCTGATTGTCTTCATCTTTAAAATGTTCTAGATCAGGGCATATAATCTTTCCAGTATTTGTGCTCATCACTTTTTGTTCAAACTTCATTTTGCCATTAAAACACAAACCGTTATCATTCTCAAAAACTGTTAAATGTATAGTTTTTTTGTTCAGGTGGTTAAGGCTCCTGTAATTAGAACAGCAGACAAGTTGGGTCATTAACAATAAGGTTCCTTGCTCCCAACAAGTCAGGGAGTTTACGGAGAGGGTCTTCAGCACCTCCACCAGCGTTGCCTTCAACACCCCTGCTACATCCCCCCTAGCTCTTAAACACCACCCTCAGCTCCTCACCCCCTGTTCCAGACCGAGAGATGGGAATAAACTCTGATTTTGTGTTGTGAGAAGTGGTGTCTGCTCTGGAAGCACCAGAGGCGATGCCAGGACTTCTCAGATCAGACACTCTACAGAGCCCACAGCACCAATCCACCCTCGCCATTTTCAGTGCTACATTTGCCAACACGCCGTAGTGCAGGGTAACCCAAAATATATTTGCACTGCAACACCCTTGGTGCCAAATGAACAGAAGACAGGTTTGTCTCAGCATTCCTTGGAAGGACATATCAAGAAAAACAGGCTGTAAGAGACAGACCTTTTGAATAACATATACATCAAGGTACAATATCAATGTGAAAGCACATTACACCAAGAGCTCATGAGAACCTGTGGTACAGTAGCTCTGCAGAGGAGAGACGGCACTAGAAACTATAAGATTATGCCAGAAGTAAAGGAATACTCTCTATTAAATCATTGGTGAACTCCTCATTTCTGAATGCTGTGCTGAGGGAGAAGATTCCAGAAGACTGAACAGCACGTTTTGACAGTCCTGGCTTCAACTTTTATATACTGCACCTTGACAAGCTCTGTAATTAAGGTTTAAGTGACCGGGGCATAAAATGTAGCCTACGGTTTACACAACTGAAATTTAGCAAGTTTTTTGTCCTGTTGACGTTATGCAAGCCAGGGATGTGAGGTGCCCACAGGAACACATCTCATAGCTTGAGTATCTAGAAAGATAGCAGGAAAGACTAAATTAAAATTATTTAACTGGGTAGCTTTGAAAGGATTACATTACTTCCAACTTCCAGTCTTAGTTTCACTATCAACTCTGGAGCAGGAAAGGAAGGTGCAAAGGCCTGCAACACTGTAAGTTTTTTCTGAACACTGTTACTACATTCGCAACCCAAACTCCTTCAGCATAACTGGTGTATCGTACGCACACCAGTACGCATAACTACAGACTACTAAAATTTGGGGACACCCAAAAAGCCTGCATTGGCTCAGTGTGTTGTGGTAAGACCATGAGGAAATAAACAATTTCTGTGTATTCCCAAAATTGATTTCCTGTTCAGCATACAGTGAATTTCAGTCATTATAAATTAAGATTTGACCACCTGAAGTGGTGAAGTCCAGTGCACTAATCTAAGCTGTAAATACGGCCAGAGTTTTAAAGTACTGAAAAGGTAAAAAGAATCTATTCCCTTTTAATTCCTCCCTGTGCACTCAGATCTTTTGAGCAATACTGAGGATGTATTACTTTCACTGTCTCTAAACTGTCCAGCACATTGCTTTGCTCTTCACATGCATTCCAATTTTTGACCAGTAACATCTGGTAATGTTTTAAAATAAAACATAAGAATGGTTTTCTGCCTTTTAATTTGTAAATTTCTAAAAGAATTCCCAAAAAGTTGCTAAGCTCTCCAGAAAGTCTGTATGTGGTGATACTGCATAACATGCAGTTTGCTCCTCTTTGATCCTTCTTCCATTTAACCTTGTCCAATGAAGAAACCAAAATGTTCTTCTGATCTGTTGGTATCAAACAGCAACCTGAACACAGAAGAAGCTGAAGCAGTTAAGACCTTTGCCTGTGACCTTATGCTCCATCCAAAACAAACTAACACAACAAACAACCCACACAGACCTTTGATAATATTACCATGCTTTAAGACAAAGAGTCTTCTGTATGAACCACTTTTGCAATGCTACGTGGCGGGGGGCGGGGGGAACAGGCAGCATGCAGAAAGAAAAATCGTGCTTTTAACTGATCTAAGCTCTCTACCCAAAACAAAAAATTCTGTACACTCAAGTTCCGCAAATGTATTATCACACTAGTAAACATCAGCAACCCAGTTGTTACCCTCCTCCCTTCCTTACCTTACATCACATTCATAAAGTCCAGAATCTTCCAGCATTGCAGGAATAATCCAAAGCAAGCTCTCTCGCTGATGGATCCTGGCGTGTCTCTCTGTGGTTACTGGTGTAGGACTACCATTTTTATACCACGTCAGATTGTAATCAGAGTGAAGTGCTGGCAATGTAATTACTGGGCAACTAATAGCTATAGGCTCTCCAACAAGCACAAAATAATCACAAATAATGCATTCTTCTATTTAAAAAAATAAGAAAAAAATTATCAGTGTTTTTAATCTGTATATTTTTATGTTTTAGAAGTATATTAATATCCATTCCAAGTTACACAAATTTAGAAAATAAACTTACTGTAAGAATTTAACATTAAAACATTGCAAGGCTACCATTTTTTGTTTGTTTAGCACCTTCTGGCTGAGGATCTAAACCACACATTTTACAAAGCTTAAGCCACAACCTCCCTCTATAAAGGTAGTCAGCCACAAGCACAGGTAAGCCCAACAGCCTCAGTGCAACCTGGGTATAAGAAGACATATAGGATTCACCAGGCAAGACAAGCTTCACAACTCACCTGTTGTGTCTTTGTTATTTGAACATGTTAGTACTTTTGCAGAATTATCAGATTCTTAAGGTAGATACTAAGCCATTATGACTGTGGGGTCAAAAACCAAATAGAGGCGGGGCTGAGGGGGAGGAATATATGGTTTTCGACCTGAAGCATAAGACAGTATGGAAGGAGATCAAGACCTTAACACATCAAAGAAGTCTGTGAACCAACATGTCACAATACAAAGGAAATCTGGATTGACACAGTATTTACATTAAGAAGTCTTGACTATAATATATTATTTCCTTCTACATTTGCAATTTCTGACATCTTTATCCAGAAGGCCCTGTAAATTATGAGCATTATTCTGAGTGACACATAAAAGGTGAGCGTACACAGAACTTCGTAATTATGGCTGTGTAACAAGTTGACAAGACACAATCATGCAGCCTAGCAAGCAGTTTTTTAAACATCAGCCAAAAAATACCAGAGAAAGAAGGACAGATACTGCAAGAAATCATCAAGAACCCAAATCTGCAAGTGAAAACTACTTGGAGAATACCAGTTTAGCACAAACAGAGCAGGCCACCTGGCTATAAAGCAGATTTTAGGAGCTTCCAATCTTTTGCATGTATGTCCAACACTGAACTCCTATGAAAATGCAAAACATCTAACTGAACTGATTTTACAGATCTTATTGAATGACCATATAAATACAAAGCTAGTGTATTTACTTTCAGAATAAAAAAAGTCTTCAGTAATCTTTCCAGTACCACTACCTTTCCCTATCACCTAACTTAAAGATTTCCAAGTAGGTCCCTATAGAGCTTAAACTGATTCAATGACATTAATATTAGACTGCTTATGCCAAGAGCAGCAAGTCAAGCATTATTCATTTATGTAGTCCTAAATTTTACTGAAAAATTAGATCTGCCACTAAAAACATTACTAATTAATTGTAAAGGAAATTGACCCCTACTGCTTTTGGGACTAGAGCTACAGCATATCTTAAAGAAGGCATTTGACAGCTAACCTTAAGTCAAGGAAGCCAATCCCTTTGGACTTTCTTCATAGGAATCAGGGAGAGGCTAGTCAAAGCCTCAGGACCCTAAATTTATGTGGCTAGATCTTAAAATAATTATGTCAATTTGTCCACTCCAACCCCAGTGCAAGTTTAATCCCAGAAGAGGCATTCAGCATATCTTCAATATGCTGAAGCAAAAACAAACCCCAAATCCACTATTTGTTCTCAGTAACTCATTTCTACTAAATATACACAACTTGTCTCTTGCAGGTTTTATTTTTTAAAATTCGAATTTCAACAACATATTTAACTTACCAGCACTGAACACAGGTATCAGTAGAATGAGATGACCAATGAGCAAAAATGTAGATGTCATCTTTTGCTGCAAAGAATAATTTTTTTTCCATTAGTGTGGTAAGAGTGTTCTAGTTGCACTGTCCTCTGCACCCTGCATTGCTCTTTAAAAAAATCAGAAGCATTAGTCATCTTGGGTAGGGAAAAATGGGTTTGGTAATTTAGCCCCACCCTTTGAAGATTTGAACTACAGCAACTGTTAACCTCCACAGAAGGCTGCTCAATTTTCAGGTTTCTATTGGAATTTTTCCAAATTTCTACTGGAATAACTCTTGCATATGGCGTAATTTTCTTTTGTCAGCATAGTTAAGCCAAAAAAAAAAAAAAATTCCAACTCTCTAGCACAGACAAGTTATGCTAGCCTACAGTAAATTAAGCTATGCTGATAATTTAGAACAAGCTACTCCTCTTTCCACATGTTTACAAGAGACACACTGTCACAGAGATGTATGAGATTTCATTCTTTGAACTGTTCTTGTACAGTTGAGGCAGCGCTGCCTTTAAGAACAAATCAACTTTTAGTTCTTTGCAGGATGACAAGCACACTGTAATTCCAGCATGACCTAGCACTTAACAGTGGCATCTAAAGTCAAACGTGTGGAAACCGCAGCTAATATGAATTGCTGTGGTCAGACATAAAACAAAGCGTTCAAGAACCGTAGGTTCACTTCACACCTCAGGTCTTCTTTGCAGCTTTCTCCAACAAAGACACGACTGAACAGACACTCGCTGCCCTCATGGCCCACAAGTGGCTTCCATGAAACCTCTAAATCTTAACCAAGTCCTGCTCCCCTCTCAGAGGCACCTGCTTTTTCTTGACAAGATGTCATCAGAGCCCTTCCCAAGCCCTCTACTGTCAGACAGCTGGCAAACACTTAACCCCTTTCCCTTCTGACACCTCCTTGTAGGTTAAGGTCTGCATTTAGCTGTCTTGCTTTTCCTCAGTTCCTGAGTATTTCGCATGCTGCTGCCTCTCACTCCAAAGCAATCTGGTTTCCCACACAGCAGTTCATTGCAAAACATTCACTGCACAGGTCCTAGTTACATTTGAGATGGTATTCCCTGAAAAACACACATGGCCTTGACTTACTTTTATATCCAATGCAGTTCACTTTAGTGACAAATAAGCCACAGCAGCTCCTTCTTTTGAAACATTTCATATGCAGAAGTGTTGGGGTAGTAGAGAGGGACACACAGAGCAGAGTTCAACACTTTAATATAACAGCCTCCAAGTATGCACTTCTTTCGGACAGTTTATCTGACAAAGCACTCATACCATAGTCGTTATTTAGTTGCCTTGTATGTGGTTTTCCTGTAACTTGCCAATGAGCCGATCATCATTCTTGGAGTTTCAGTTTACCTGTAAAGATTGGAGAAGAGGAGTGGAGAAGGGGAAAATAGGATTTTACAAAACACATCGTTTGGACAGCAGCATACACATACCAAACCAAATCTTCTATAGATATCCTAAATGTAAAAGCAAGAGCATTCGCTGCCTATGCTAGAGAGATGACCTAAACCAAAAGAGCAACAACAAAACTTGTAATAAAATTGACCAAGAATTCTAGCAAAGACCTTTGGAAAATGATGTTTCTGTCAAAAACAAAATAACATTACACAGGTGTCAAGCAAGCAACAAAACCAGACGTAAGTAGCCACTCTGTAAGACAGATTTAACCACTAAAAGGAAACTAATACTTAAATTTAGGGAAAGATAAGAATAACTAAGCAGTCCAACAGGTTAAGCTTTACATTTTGTACCCATTACTGGTCTCCAGTACCAAAGGTGGACGTCTTCCTAATATTGTATGCTAAAGCTCAACTTTTTTTAAAGTTCTATTCTTTCAAAATTCACACACAGCCCTCAAATATTGCAATGGTAATGCTTAAAAACTCTGGAAAGAAGGGAAGAAGCCTCTAGCTTTTGTAGTTGCGATACCTCACAGTATATTAACCATTTCTACTCTGGTCAGTATGGTTTCAAGTGACCACACAAGGTTTTTACCCTTTTACTTAAGCAGAATGTACAGAGAAACACTACCAAGATCCAGAAATATGCAGCAGCAAACATGTGGACCTAATTTAAGATACTGACATTTTGTTCTTTACAGGATGTCCATCTTCACAGAATTTGCCCTTCTACTTGCCTTAGGCACACTGCCAACTTTAAATGCCATAAGAACAGATTTAGAAACATATTGCGTCCCCAAATCTGCATGCAGCAGAATTAGCAGACTTGTCCTTCAGGAAGCTATGCAAAACACATACCTGTATCTTTGTTTTCCAAATTTTCTGTCTCCAATTTTTAAAAGATTTTACTTGTAAATAATTCATAAATACATGGACATGACAGACCCTTGCAAAGGCCAGCACAATGAAAAAAACATTCAAAGATGTAGCATGGAAAGCATCTAAGCCCCTCAATTGTGAATCAGCATGTCACTGTTAATTTAAGTAGCTTTCAATATTGATCACTGTCTATGGGGACTCACTACAGCAAAGGCAACCAACAGATCCTTAGCCTTTGAGCTGTGCAGAAGAACACAGAAATTGTGGTTCAAAGGCAATTCACTATCATCTCTGTAAACAGCATAATAGCATAGAGGTGTAAAGTGCCCAATTTAGTAGCATACCTATATGAAAGTACTGCATTAACTTTTTAAGTAAAACTTCAACATATTTTCATTGAAATGCAGCTGGGAGGGTGTGGAGAACCAAATCCATGTACGGCCACTTGCTCCAGAGTGCAACCATCAAGACAAGATTCAACCCACCACAACAATTCATATAGTGCACACTTTATTCCTTGCTATGCTTACTCCTGTTGACAGGAGTAAGCTGTTAAGCTGCCTACTGGGGTACCAAAGCAAAGCAAGATAAAATTTCTAACAGACTATACCTTGTTTCCAGTCTATCACTTCCTCAAGGTCCCTACTTTCCTCGTTTCATGTTTCCATGTAACATGGTCAATATATAAACAAAATGCAGCTGATCATTTTATAAGGGCATGCATGAACACAGAGTCACACAAAATGACGCACAAGCACCCTCTGGAAGTAGATCTGGTTATCCACTGTGGTATTCTGACACTGAAGTGATGACCACAACCTTTAGTCCTTAAATGCCTCCTTTCCAGACAATACTCCAAGTTGCAGGACTACAGAAAAGTCATACCTTTAAGGAAAGCCCATTAGCTCAGATATTCTGTTGAAGCTACATCAAAATGAAGTCACAGAAATCAAAGAAGAATATCCACAAAGAAGGCTGCAATAGTTAAATCTTTATAAGCTAAATTCCAGTTCAACTTTGAGACAAAGTTAACCACTCTAAACCTGAATCTGAACAAAGCGTTTGTTACAGATACTGCCTCAGTTTTCACCAAAGCACAGGTGGGGGCAGGTGGGGGGAAATAAATATGGATAACTGTAGCCCTATGTAACTGGCCACCACTGGCTGATTCTAGTACAATGGAGAGCTACTTATAACACCTCACATCAAAGTGGAGGCAATGAGAACATCCAAACGACCTCTAAAGGAGTGATCTTACCAGTATTCAAATGAATTGAAAACAGTACCTCCTTTCAGCAACAAGTGGAAGGAGCTCATTTTGCAGTCAGCGCTTTGAAGATTTTCTATGTCATTTCAGCTCCTGATACCTGTCAATATAAAGTAATGTGGACTTCAATGTGGACAATTTCTTATTTAAGTCCAAAGCACGTTATTACTTTTCCACTAACATTTTCAAAGAACAGTTAAGAGGCATTTTAAAAGACCAGCCGGGCTCATGCAGATAAAACTGCATACATCAAAACCACAGTGATGCAAAGTATTAAAGAAATTAATATATTGCTCTTGAGGGGAGAGGGGGGAAATCAGTAATATTGTTTAAAAAACAAGTAATAATGGTTATTTCTCATTTAAGGATTAATTTAAAATATCTGAATTAAGGATTTTGCATTATAAAACTATTTTTGTGCAAGTTTGATGCTGATTTCTTAGCTTTTACAGCGCTCCAATTTTGCAATCTACATGAGAGGCAAGGGTGTTCATTTAGCAACTCCAACTTGTTTTTTGAGAATCCAAGCACATACAAATGGTCCAAGTCAAACAAGCGTGCAGTTGCCAAACGTATGAAGAAGAAAAACAGATCCCATCCAGCATTTTGCTCGAGTCCCTGATGAAAACTCTCCAAACTTAAGAGCTGCTGCTGGAAACAGACTGGAACCTTGATTCAGCTCAGTAGCTTCTAACAGAGCTCCCTCCGCCGAGCTGTGGCTCCCCAGGCTGCTGCTGCTGCCCAGCACCATCTCAGACGCCACCAGCCCAGCTCCAGGAATGTCAGCCCAGCCCCAGGACTGGCCGCACAGCCCCAGGACTGGCCGCACAGCTCCTCGCTAGGTTTCAATACCAGTATCTCTGCAGGCATCTCTTTCACCCAAAGCCTTGCTCTTGTCGTCATACAGTTAAAAAAGAGCCCCTGTTTGATCACGGTTGTGCAATGAACAGTTTCTGTGGTGTTTTACCAGGTCGATAAGATTTATGCCGGGCTTTATCCTGCTTCCTGTTAAAAAAACTTTAAAAAATGTGGTAGCGTTCGGCACTCCTACAGCCTTCATTTTTATACCACGCTTCCTAACAGGGTTCGTATAGCGCAATACACAACGAGGAAGCAGGCACAAATGCAAAAGACAAGATCACTTCCAAGGAAGCTCTCCGGTGCCATGAAAAGCTGGAAACGCGGCAGCCGCGCGTAGAGGTAGCGGGACCGCGCAAACACCCCGCGCATCAAAACAAACGGGCTCAGCACACGCCGGGCGCTCACAGGAGCCCAGGGCCTGGGGTCTGGGGTCTGCTTTGGGGGAAACCATCAGCGCTGCAGCCTACCTGCCCGCCGACCCCCGCCTCCGCCGCACCCCGCGGGCAGCCCGCCCGCCCTCCACGCTGCCGAGCACGAGGAGAACGGGGCACGGAGCGGCGGGACACACGCCGGGGGAGGCAAAGCCCAGCTGCCCGCCGGCC
>JAVJGI010000014.1:68668829-68681802 GCA_035590275.1 Ibycter americanus
CCCGGCCGGGCGGCCAGCCGCCACCGACCCCCGACGGCGTGCGAGCACCTGGCGCCGGCGAGCTGGCCCTCGTGGTGGCCGCCTCTGCGGCTGCCTTGGGGCATCTCCCCGCAGTTTGAGCTAGTCCTGTTTTCTCTGACATCAACCCACTTCCTTTAGCCGCCACGCCTGGCTTTAGTTCCCCTTCAGGCTGTGATCCCAAGGTGGCCGAGTTGGCTTCAGCGCTGTGTGGGCAGCAGCGTTCCCTCAGGCTGCGGCGGCGTTCCCTCAGGCCGCGGCGGCGTTCCCTCAGGCTGCTGCCCTCAGAGCTCACAGCAGGCCTGGACGGGGCTGACCCTGGAAAGCGCGAGCAGCCTGCGGCCAGCTCGGTGTGTCCACTTTGCCACAGCACGGGGCTGAGGCCTGTTTGGCAGCCCGGTGGGAGCAGAAATGTTTTCATGTCTTCAAATAACCCAATTCCACGGTGCGTCCAGGGCATGCCAGCCATAACCATACCTGCCCTGGAGACTTGTGTAGCACAAGCAAAACCAGCCCTTGACGAGGCCAGCACCCCGCTTCTGAGGCGAGTGCAGGGACTCTCACTTCTGCCTGGTATTTACCAGAACAGACGTGTGAGTGCCTGGTGCCACCATTCCCATATTCCATCACCTAAAGTTGTTCAACCTCTCTACTTGGAGCAGAGTTCTACTTGCTTTCCATCGTGTGAGTGTTTACTTTTTATCTGGTTTGGTCAGCTTCCCTTCCACTGTGCCAGGGTATCACTTTTTCAGTTTAAACAGTAGTTTCTTCCTTCAGAGTTTGGGTAGCAATTCTATATAGTTCTCACACTTCAGTTTGACAGTGAAATTAAACACAATCCAACATAGAAAGCAAATTTTTCCAGACAGAAGTTTCTCTACAGTTGTTTCCTTGGTCATAGTTTTCAGTTCAGTGCCTTTTCCTCCTCGAGTTTGCCTTCACCTCCTTCACTGAGGTTCCCATAAGCTTACTTTTAGTCACTCCTCACAGACGTGACTATAGGGTACTCAGAGTGATTGCTTATCCCCATCTCTGCTTCTATGCAAGATCCACATGAATTAACTTTATTTACGTTCCAGTTGAAGTAAACACGCATTTTAATAGAAATTATAAAAATGTAATCTAAGAAGAAGCTTTATCTTGTGGTTTGAACAATTTCCAAAGCAATGTGAAGGGACTGTCAACATGGTTAACTGTTTGGAAAAATGTTTTAACTTTAACTTTTTGGAAAGACATGTTTTAACTTGTTAAATACTAGAGGAGATCCTCTGTTCCAGACTTACAGAACGATTACTCTTTCCCAAGTGGAAAGCTCGGGCTTTTTTGGGTAGAATGGCTAGTTTGCTTCCCTCTCGGTTTCATTAACACCAATTAGAGGAAAGAAGGGATACTCACACCAGCCTTCTTCCATGTTGACAATATCAGGATGAAGAGCTGGCTTGAGCCATGGCCCTCTCAGAGAGGGATGCTGTGAAATGTTTACCAGCTTTGCTAATGATATAAAGGGGGAGAAAACCTTTTATGAGCTGGACGGGTCAATTTCTGTTCCTGTTGCTGTGTGTGATTATAAGACTTTGCAAGCTGTCATGTCTATTTTAGCTGTGCAAATTGCTTTTATCTGCTTTTGCCTTCACTGGTTTAGAGTCAAGGGTGGTGTTAAGGTGACTGGCTAAAATGGGGGAAATTCTTAGGCCACAGCAATCTTAAGAACAAAGATATTAGAGTGCTCTAAGTGTTTGTCTGCCCAATACTTCATTCCACAATAGCCAAAGGAAAACAGCAATGCTTCCAGTTAAGCTGTACAAAGTTTGAAAGTTGCTGACACAGGGGGGTTCAGAGAAAGAAGTGTCTCCCAGTAGCTAGCAAAGACAGGAAAACTCTCCACCACGCAGCAAGAGAATAAACAGCATGCCAGAAAATCAGAAGTCTCAAGGAAGAGTAACACTTCTATATTGGATGAATATAATACTCGATAAGTGTTGAAGATAAAATGGTTATTTTTAGAATTTGGTACACATCACTACTTCCATAATTATGATATCCCATATCTGTCATGACCATGTTTTTAAAGTAAAAACCCAAAGTACTCTCTGGCACTCATCTTAGAGAAAATAATCACTCCGAACCAAAAGTACACTTCTAAAAGAACACACGCAAGTGTCAGCATTGCCAAATTGTGATTCAGGAGCAAAGTATGCATTTTTCTCTGAGCAAAGGATCCTTACTAGAGTTTCCTAAGAGTGTTGTGAATGAATTGATCATGAAACACCTAGTAAGACTCCAGTTAGAGACGAGTAATTTTGCGCATTTCTGTTCTTGTTCCACTGTAGAGCTATTTTCCCAAGTGAGTTTTACAGCCCAGTGTGTTACCTCAATTACACAGTCAACTGTGCAAGTGTACCTAGGCACGGCGTTCACACATAATTGTGAAAAAAAGCCTGTCATTGCTCCCAGCTACAAGCCTCTGAGGCATGTCTCAGGGCTCAAACCTCTGGGCCAATGCCAGGTTGCTGCTAGTGAGACTGCATTGTTCAGAAATCAGTCAGCACCAAGAAGCCAGACAGAGGTTTGTGTCCTTCTGTATCCTGGAGTAGCTGGCTGGGGTGAACTTCAGAGCAGCACAGTAAGTTGTTCCAGTTGGCCCTGAAAGGTACTGCTCCTGACACATCAATCACTGATGTTGGAAGGCATGACTATGTCACTCTAGTTAGTTCAAAGGCAGTCTGCTAATTCCACTGAAGTTCTCCACAGGCTCTTTGGACTTGTAGTTTAATATAGGTTAATGTGGAAAGCAAGAAAGAAACACAAATTTATGCCAGAGAGCCTATTTATACTGAGTTAAATCTTGCTACAGCTTGCTGTAGCGCCATCTTTGAAAATACAAACCATTTCTGAGTCTCCTACAGTCTGGGCACACCTGTTTTAGCACAACAACAGAGCTTGGACCCCCAAAGATCCCCATTCCAGAAATTCTTAAATCTGGGGGTGGTTGATTTTCTGGTCAGCCAAGTCCAAAGCCCAAATCAAAACTGAGTAGCTATATATCCTGTTAGGTCTTTTCCCTTAATGCCCTTCTGTACTAAGCTCTCTCTTTTTGGAGAGGATGGGGCAGCAACAGAAACATAAGGACTCAGGCACCCCATTGCACACATAATAGTGCTTTTAGTGTTACTCCTTCAAAGTCATGCCAGACCCATTTTGTACACACAGCAGTAACCTGAAACATGTTTTCATGTATTGAGGCTTGTTCAGTCACACTGTCCGGCATTTCCACACAAGAGAGAGAGACTTCATATTTGATCAGATATATCCATCTGCACTTAAAGCAAATTTATGCACAACAGAGCAACAGATCTCAAATTGACATTTTAAGTAAGTAAAAAACTTGAACATACCAGGTGTCTCAAAAGACAGCTTTTGCAATTAGAATCTCATTTAAAATAAAGATGGATGTTTAATTTTTCATTTTTAAAAAACCTAGAAGATCTTCCATCCGTTCTACATGTTTCCACGTGCAACTGCAGCTTAAGTGGAGGAAGTCTCTACAGTTATGTGACTGCTGCTGCAGCACTTAACCAGGAATACATGCTAGGAGCACCTTTCTCCTCCTGTCCTCCCAGAATCACTGTGGATTTCTTTACAGGATGTTTCTCTTCTGTCTTTTCTGTGACTCTTTTCCATGCCTTCTGAGAGCAATGCTGACAACTGTTGGGGATTTTTTCTTTTTGCTTTCAGCACAAAGAAACTCTGTAGCCTTGTTCATTTCTGGTGTGGCTAAGCAGATCCAAACCCCCACTTTTTTGGCTCTACCACATTACTGCTTAAGTAAATCATCTGTGCTTGAATTACGGACATTACCTGGATAGTTCTGGTTTGAACTGAAGCAGTTCTCAAGGCAGATCCTGGAATGGCTTCAAGGTTATTATTGGTCTCCTTAGGACTTCCTTGAGGTGGAGACAGTATGTTGGCACTGACAATACTCATCAGAGCCAAAGCAAGTGATGGCTTTACTAGCCAGTAGTTGAGTCACTGAAGTGAAAATCAAGTTTCACAACTTGGTATCTCTTCCTGACACACAACCACCTCAAGATCTTATCCTGTTTTGTGGGTTAGAGCTCTTGGAGTCAGCAGAAGTGCAACTGAAATGGCTGTAATTAATGCGTGGCGAGGTCTGTAAAATGGATGCAGTGGTTTATTCCTCATGTATAGCTAGTGTGAGTTTAAAATGTCCTCATCTGTAATGACTACAATCTGTCTACTGATATCACGGAGCAGCTCTCTAACTTCTGCTTTTGCAATTTTCTATGTACAACGTGGGCTCAGAAAGTATTCTTAAATGTTGTACAATGAAGGGCAACATGCTGAAAAGGAACATGGAACTGTGAGCAAAGGAATTCTAGATTTAGCCTTCTCACCCAGCCAGAAAGGGACAGCACACAATACAATATGGACAAACTGTACAATGGCTGCATGTCTGTAATCAGATTATCCAATGCCTTGCTAGAATACCACTAAAATTACATGAATAAAAGCAACAAGCAAGCTGGAGTAACAAAGTGGCCTGAGGAAACCCATACAAAAATATTCTTCTTTCAGTTGCTAGGAGAGCACAAAAAGGATGCACACAATTACAGCAGACCGTGAAACATGGTGACTGAAAAAGAAAGAATCTTTAGGAGCAGTAACCTGCAGTGGACTGAGCTTTGAAAAATAAACTTCTGTCTCAGGAGGCACTAGGGTATGTTGGTGATTTCGCCCTAGATTAGAAGGAAGGGTTAGTTGCCTTAGAAGCACATAGAAATGACGGTAGTGCTGCTTTCTCCTGCCACCTGTAGAAGCTCAGAACAGCATGAGACATAGGAAAAAAAATACAGACCTACTTTTGGCTGAGCTATGACATTCCCTGCAGCAAAAAAGCAAGAAAATCAAAGTAGCAGATGTGTGGAAGATAATGCTCATGATAAGATAATTAATTATCTACAGCAATTGATTTCCCACGACTGGAGCATGAACCCTTTGCCTTTGGAGACTAATTAACTGTCTTTCACAAGACTGAGCTCTAACTGGTTGAACATCAATCACTGTGCTAAGTGCTGCCTCAAATGATTCCAGAGACTAGGCAGAATACTTTCATTAATGTTTTGCCAAGCAATCGATTTTTTGTCTGCTGTATGCATGTTTAGAGATCCTGTGCTAGCATTGTCATTGAGTTCTTGCAGAAGCTGTGATTTTCCTATTTTCTCACCTTGTTTTTGCTAAAGTGTCGTAAGAAATAAGCAGTACTGCCATTGTAGTAGTTTTTAATTGATTAGTCATCAGATGCTTTGTGCATAAACTGAATAACCTAATTGCAAAAAAGTCTTAGGAAAAGCCCAAGTAATCTGGAGTGGTGAACACAGCTGAAATTACAACATGCTCCTTCACTGAAAAATTTTATATTGTCAGGCTGCTTGGGGAAAATGGCTCATATGTTATGCTTATTGCTAGTTTTTTATTTCTCTGTTAATAACACCTATTGACTATTCTTTAGTACATGTTGTAAAGTCCAAAATACACTTCTTGACACAGCAATTTTTCTTTGCAACCACTGTGTACCCACCCTACCATAAATCTAGGCTGCAGAAAGAGGAGCCAAAGGCAAAGAAGAAGGACAATAAGAAGAGTCAGATTAGAAATAAGAAGTAGAAATTGGATTTCTATCATCTAATTGGCAGCACATGTGGAAGGAAATGGACAAAAACACTTTAAAGAGAAGATTGCTATGGCTGTGTCATGCCATAGCTTTTGTTCAGTGCTGGCATATTAGCTCTAATTTAGATTGATCCACCTTAAAAATGAACAGATTTAAAGCCTATGAGGCAGAGTTTCGTTGTCGTTCCCACATATACACAAAAAAAGCATACCTATGACAAAGCCCTCCCTGTGGCGTCCCTGTCATTAATTGTAGCACACTGATCAGGATACACCTATTTTCTCAGTAGGCCTTTAGTCATCATCAGCATTCGTAACACATACCACTACCCAGATGTTTTGCTTCTTTCCTTTTCCTTCCACATGTCCTTCAAACACAAACATTAGCTCACACTTTGTAAGAGTAACCTTGCAATTCTCTCTTGTCTGACCCAGAGGAGATCAACTCATTACAGCATGACAGCTTCTCCTAAATCCTATCCTTGTCTTACTGCCCTCAGCAGAAACTAAAACAGTCTCCAGCCTTCTTGCTGCCAAGGTGTCAGTGTACTCCTGCCACACTCCTCTCCTTAGATTTTCCTTCTTCCCTTTCCCCAGCCATACATGTCACATTCCTCCTTATAACCCTCCATTCATGGCAAGCTCTTCAGGTCTTTCAGGCTTCCGCAAAGCCTGGCTTGGGCACTTCGGACAGAGTTCATCCCAGCAGATGACCAATCTGTGGTCAGCAAGAGCTGTGGGGAGCAGTCCACTGACCTGCTCCCCTCTGTCTGCTTGAAAGTTCTTTCAGCCATAGAAATCTATCTGTACTGTGAATGCCTACGCTGGAGAAGATCCAGTCCTCAGACCTGCCTGAACAGCCTGCAGCATCTCTAATAGAATTTATGCATTTTAATTGATTATTTATTTTATGATAATTTCTGTTATTAGATCATGTTACAGAAGAGAAGGAGGACAATGTCCCTCGTGGGTTGCATTATGTTTTGAAATAATAATTTCTTGTTGCTTCCAAGAGTACCTGCAGGAGGTTTTTTTTTTGTTCTCCGCTGAAACTTTCCATTGCCTGAAGAGCTGGCATTCTCCTCAGGCAAAAGAAAGCAAACAGTAGTGTGGAATACAGAAGTAGTTCATGAGATGGTTTTCTGTCAGTGGAACCTTTAAAAATTACTTGGCAAATGCTGACATGTTAAGTATGGTGTTAAGCAATCCCAGCTCCCACCAGCATTATGCTTTCTCCCTTGGAGACATTAATACTCCGTGGTTTTACTGCTAGAAAACACAACTGGACCACAGCTTTAAATTGGCATTTTGAAGATGGGAGGGGAAAAAAACCAAGAAAAAGAAAAGGAAAAAAAAAACAACAGGAAAAAAACCTCCAATATTGTTATTTTCAACAGCCACAGAGAACTTTTCTGCTGGATTTCATTAAAGTTTCTTCATTTTTCCTATTGGCAGTCACTCAAGGACCAACTTGTTATGGGAGTAGAAGAAAAATATTGTGTGTATCCTTTTGCCCACCTCCAGTCCCATGGTCCTTGCTTAACTGTTAGCAACTGACCTGTGATATGAAAGTTATGGTAAAATACTGGTGCTGTGTTCATTGAGTTATTGGCCTACAGATAATATTTTGCCTGGACTTTGGTAATCAAAACCAGTTCTCCACCCACAGTAAATAACAGCTGCAGATGGCACAGTAAGCTGCTATGTTACAAAATAAATGAAGTCCATTTTGAAATTTTTTGAATTCAAATGCTTTCCTTCTCTGGATTTCCATGTGCTCTTTTTGTCCTCTGTCTTTTCTCTAGATTGCATGTTGAGTACCCTCAGAGATGGGTACTGTAGCAGTCAGTGTCACAACCTGTGGGGGTTACCTGACCCATGAGTGTGTAAAGATGGTGACTGTGGGGTTCTCAGGATTCTGCAGTACACAAGGACACAGCAGCTGTGGTTTCTGAGAATTTCTTTGTTATAAATTACTACAAAATTACCATTAATAAAAACAAATATATATAAATATAAGTATATGCTACAAGTCACTACAAAGTTACCGCTATGAAAACAAGTATATATACATTACAAGAGTAAAGCAAATATATGTATATTAAAACTTATTGCAGAATTCCAACTAGTGAAGCAAGTATATACTTATGAACCTTTACCTGTGTGCACACCTATAAATACATTATGCGACATGTTACCAATATGACAATCACCAAACCACTCTCAAGAGTGGAGCAAATCAATGACGGAAGAAGTCTCACTTCAAAGATGGTCCACATCACAGAATATGAAGTCAGCTGGGCGTCCCTGGCAAAGGTCCAGTCTGTCTGGGAGATCTCTTGCAGAGAAGCTCATGCAGAATGACTCTTACAGAGAAGCTCATTTTGGGTAGGTAGCAAGTTACTTTTTACACCATTTATGCATAAATACCTTTTTGGTAGATGCATAAGTTTGTGTAGGACATAATTTCCTGGAATAGTTGTTTCTGATTCCTGTTTTCCTGGAAGGTCAGGTCATTATCACAGTTCCTTTGCCCTGCATCTATCAGGGTTTCTTTGCACTGCTGATCATTCCTCGTCAAGGAGGTTTGGGCTGAGCTTATCAGGAATGTCTTGGGAGTCTGACTAAGGAGAGATCCTTCTTTATGAGTATGTTTACTGGGCCACCTTTGTGGCAGTGGTCAGGTATGTTGACTGCCAGAACTTTCATTGTGATGTGTGGTGAAATTAAGCAGAGAGAGAAGCCCCCCAAGCCCACTGAGCTCTCCTGTATGACAACAAGCTGCACAGCAATGACCTTCCCTTGCAGAGGGATGCCTCTGAAGGTTACTCCTTGTGGCTGAGAGAGACCCTTGACCCAGCATCTGATATCTAGAACAAGGTAAACAACATTTTACATTAGGCCTAAAAGTATATTGTATGTTAGCAACATTTATATACCCAGCTACAGCTTAATTATTAGAAGTGTAGTAAGTAGTAGTGTTTGACTGCCATCTAGATTATCATTTAAATGATGAAAATAATTGTCAAATCATCAAATCATTGTTAAATCGTTAATTACCTTTCAATTATTGCTTAATCACCATTTGATTATCACTTATTTTTCATTCTATCATTGGTGAATTATAATTTGATCATGGTTTAATCATTAATTAATACCTTTTAGTTAACCCCACAGCGATGGCTTCCCTTAACAATTCACCTGTGACAAGGTGGCACTCAGTTTGTGCTAGGGAGATCAAACCAGTTATCAAGCCTTACCAGAAAGATTAGAAGATATCTTCAGGTATATCTAATATTACATCTTATGGCTTCTGCCAGGACCGTCCTCCAGACCAGCTTCCCAGTCTGTGGAGACCATAGCCATGTCAAGCATGGTGTCTTGCACAAATGGAGGGCATCACCCAGAGCACACAAGACCTAGCATGCACAGTACCTGCAGATGCTCCTAGGTCAATTCAGAGGGATATCTAGGGGCTGTCCAGAATGACAGACAAATTAATCGAATGTGCTGTGCTCATGGCCTTTCCTGATACCTCTCTTTCAGAGCTTTGTAAATATACACTTTTTGCTAGTAGAATTCCTAAGTGTCATCTGCAACCACCCAGCAATGATTAGACTCTTTTTCAAGCATGTTTAATAACCAGTCAGAGAGAGTTCAACATTAACTGGTGGTGTGCTATTGTGGATACCAAAAACAGGAAACAGTCCCATTATGTTTCTCAATCCTGTCCCATGATAAGTGACTTTTCAAAATCTCCTGGTTGGTTCTGATGGCAGTGGATGAGCGACAAGAGATGGATGAGAGATGAAAGAGTGATGAGAGCTGGGAACAACAAAAAGGGGTATCCGTGCTACCTTGCCCCCAAAACATGTCCCAGACTAGCATGGTCCACACACATGAAGAGTAGTTCTACAATTTTCAGCAGCTCATGTGCCCAGTTTAAACACATCATTGCCTGATGGCAGTAAATTATCTGTAATGGATGTCTTCTGATAATGCTTTTAGGAGGAACATTAATAAGATAAATAGTTTTTGGCTAAAAAAGCAAACGCTGGAGGTGATTTAGTTGAGCAAAGAGGTCAGGAAAGTGGGAACCATTTGTGGCTCTCTTAGGCTGTGGTTTCCTAAGAAACTCTTGCTTTGATTTTGCTGTTTTGTATTTTAAAAAAACACAGCCCCTCAGAAACATCCTGAGCCTAAAGGACTCTGTGTTGTTAATACCTGTTAATACCAGGCTTTTTTTTTCAATGAGCCAGACAGAGGCTTCTTACCTCTTTACGGTAAATCAGACTGAATACAAAATCTGTTGGTTTATTTCTATGCCCTGGCATTCAAGGTAGTAAAACAACTAACCAGCTTAATATTTAATGTTGGTGAATTTAGAGGGTTAAGGTTAAACTTAAGACCTATTTCATAAAAAACTATTTCCTTCTGCTCTTCATGGCATAACAAATCAGTTCGTGCCCCAAGTAAACTACCAGGTTCCTATATTGTACAAGTTTTAGAAACAAAAGAGAATACACGTCCATATGCATCCTGAGTTCAAATAATTCATAGTGACAACAGGTGAAAATCATTCAAATAATTTGACATGTCTCCACTGCCTCTGAAGCTTTTTTTTCCCATGAGCTGTCAGGCACAATAGAGGGTGATAGTGTAAGAAGGCTGTTGCCAGCCTTCCTGCCTCCCAGCATCCTACTGGAGGAAACAGCTTCCTCTGAAACACCCAGATTCTTCTGCTGGAAATTATGGAGCTTAAGTCAACATTGTAGTAAGTACCAGAGATTCAAGTGCTGGAGTGTCCTTAATTATGCAGCACTCTGATTCCAGTGCCCCTTGCCTTTTTAACAGAGCTTTACCATTATATGTATTATTTCTGATCATCATTTGTATAATATTGCATCCCAGTCATGTCTTGTCCATTATGCAAAGCAAAGGGCAAACAGGTGTGATGTACACCTTTGCCCAACAGAGCATGGAGTATTTGTAAAACCAATTTTTATATGGCAGGACAAAGATGGCAATAACAATAAACGAGGACTCTCTCTACGGTCTCCCAAGGGAGACAACGTGCTTTGTTCAAAGCCCCTGTTCTGAGACAAATCCGTTTATATTTTGATAGTTGTATTTCTATAGAAAGTATTACATCTCAACCTTTGTCTTAGACCTTCAAAGCTCATCAGATTAGCCAGGTTTGTATAAAGAATGGGAAAATTTCAGCAGGACCTGCACAGACAGTCAGAGACAGCCTTTTGAAAAAGATGGTGTGATGGTGCTGAGTGAATGGTGAGAGGAGAGTTTGTGTCAGCAGGGAGAAAGGAGTGGAAGAAAGGAGGATGGGCCAGGTTTCTGGGGCCACATCAAGAAGATTAAGAAAAGTGAAGTGAAATACCATTACAAGGTACAGCAAGGCTGTGCTTGCAAGTGGAGAAAAGTTTCCTCATGATCCCCTCCAAAGGAGTGTCCAAGAGTTTTAAGAAGAAATTTGTGATGAATGTTTGAACTAGAATCCTAATTCAAATCCATCATTCAAATGATGTAGGGGTGCTGTAGCAGTGGGGTGGAGCAGTACGAACAGCAGCCACAGCTTTGACTCAGAGGTTAACCACTGTATTACCAGCAACTGTAGCTGAGAAGTGACAAATGTGTCACCGAACTTTGTTACTCTTGCCATCTTTTGTTCACTTCGACTGAGCTGTCTGGATTTGGGGGTCAGCATGTTATTATTTGCCTATGTGAAGTATCAAAAAGCTATTAAATAATCAGGAGGACCAAGTGGGAGCAAATATTTTTTGAGGAGACCTGACCTTATTTATAGGATCCAAAGCAACCTAAAGGAGATCGTCACTGATGTGAATTTGTTTGGACGGTTTTGTCATTCCTTTTGCAAAGAAAACTTGTGACGGGATGTAACCTCATAACCTCCAGTCATCTAGTTGCTTTCTTTCATTCAACAATAATCACTATCTTTTACTGTTATTATGAAATCAACTTCTGCTGATTTAAGTTTTTTTTAAAGATTCAGGAATGAATTCAGAGCCACCTTGGTGTTTCTCCAGCTCAAAGCAACTACACTGAGATGAGCAAGGTCCAGGGCTGTGAGACTGAGCAATATAACCAGTTTAAGAAAACAACAGAAGAGAATGTGCAAGCCACTTCAAGGCTTTCTCCTTTGGGGCAATTCCCTAAAACAGGTGCTAAATCACTGTCTGAGAGAGTGTTAGCTTAAACAAAGGCAATGACCAGAACGTCCTGATACAAGAGGAGGCAAAAGATCTGGATTAGGGACTACCATTTAACTGGTATCACACTATTAAAGCGGTAATACAAACCTCTTACGAGCGCTAAGCATGGAGTTTGAAAGTGAATTAAAAAGAACAAAGCAGCTATGCTTTTCTAGTGCTTTTTTGGGGTGCATGAAAAAGGTCAATTTACTGTAATGACTGATTCCCCCACACATCCCCTCTGGCCCCTCCGGGCCACTGGAGAGCTCGGAAGGTAATACCATGGGAGGCAGCATCTCTTCCATCCCTGGAGCAAATGGGAGAAGCAGTTCTGAGCTCTGAACACTCCCAGCCTCCCTTATGCTGCCAGGTGATGAGCGAGCTTCAAGTCCTCCTGATTTCAGTTTCCTGCTTTTCAGCAGAAGCCTGAAGGAGGGAAGAGGAGTCAGACCACAGCACTATGGTTTGTTTGTTTGTTTTTCTTAAATAGGATATGCTGAGGGTGGAAATCCACATTACATGCAGGAAAGCTGGAAACAATTTTTGTTCACATGATTCAACAGTAAGCACTGTATATCCCTGCCCTTCATTTATGCAATGTTTGTGCTGTATTGCTCAGCAGCGTTGCAGGGAACAGTTTGAGAATGACAGCGTACTTTGGAAAACAAGCAAATAAGGCAAAGGATATAAAGGACTGCAAGGGAAAGGACAGAGCTAAAGGAAAGAAGCCAAATCTGTATCTCCAACGTAGATCTCATTGTAGGACAGGCATTGTCTCCGTTTTTAGAAAGTTAAGTACACGGGTCCAACAAGTTACAAAATGGTGATTTTCCCTTATTTCACTTACCTGAAGCTTCTCAATGCTTGTTTTGCTTTCTTTGAGAGCAGCTTTTCAAGGATATGTTTCAATTTACTAAAGACGTTACAAATCTGACCCATGCTTTTATGCCAACTGGGTGAGTGTAGAGGAACTGTAGAGGGTTAATTAACATTGATAATATACAGTTGTGGGCTTGCTTCTGGGGTGGTGGGCTGGC
>JAVJGI010000014.1:68681902-68724461 GCA_035590275.1 Ibycter americanus
GGCCTGAAGAGGATGAAGAAACAGCATGGACAGTAGATGAACTTCTGGAACCTTGTGTGGGAAAGCCTTGTTGCAGCATGATAGTTTGGTAGTGCTGTGACAGGTGAGGTTTCTTATTGATGCTCAAATGCAACTGGTGGGGTTGGGGGAGGAGCATGGTTAGCAGGCTGCACCCCACTGGGAATTCTCCTGCCCTCCAGGGGATTCTGTGCCCAGTAGGTTCTGCCTCTGGACCGCTTCATGACCTTTGCTATGCATCCCAGCTGTTAACCTCAGAGATCCAGTCATTAGGGAAGCCACAGTAGAAAAGGGGAAAGAAAAAGCACAAGCAGAGCTGTCTAGTGGCGTTGATAGACTGCTCTGAAGGAGCTGTAGTTTAGGGCAGCTTTCAGAGGCAACCTAATATGTGGGAGAAATGAGCCGGTGGCCCCAGCTGGCCTTGCACAGCGCAGTTGCAGGCTGTCTCCTCACCTTTCTTGCACTGGTATCTACAGCAGTTAGGACCCAGAATTTTCTAGGCTTTCTGGAAAGGAATGGCATCAATGACTTATGAAGAGGATATTGCAATAACATAACATTTCCTCTCTCCTGGCACCAAACCCAAGCTTCCGGAGCATAGACAGAAATCAGATAAAACATCCTAAAAGAAAAGTACTCAAAGGCCCTGGTTGTTAACTCTTAGCAAACATGAGCATGTGTGAGGTGAAATACACAATGATTTATAAGTTTGCCAAATCCACATAGCACTTCACAGAAATGCAAGATACACATCCCTGACTGTGTACCTGTTCCTGGTTTCAAAGTATGTAGACACAGTGTTTTTCTTCTTTAACTTCATTTTAGAAATTTCCAAATGGATTTGGGTCACTTTCCTTTTTTAAAAACAAACTTAGATGACTACGGAGCATAGAAAATCTCTGTCCAAAGTGATAATTTTAACAATAGTAAAAAGTGGTAACTCAGAAACTTATGAAGTTTCTATCAACCCCATCCATGATACTACCTATCAATTATTATTGCTATTGTAACTCCCCTTCTGAAGTCTAATGCCAGTCAGTTATAACACATCAAAATAAAACTGGCCAAAACACACGTTGTTTACAAATCAGTTGCATAGGAGAGAGTGATGGGGTTTTCTGTATGTTTTCATTGCAATGGCTACTTGAAAAATTGTCTTTGAAAAACATTCTTGGGAAAACCTGCACTGAAGTACGCTAGACAGAAATTCTGTTGCTTAAAAAACAGTTGTTTCATCCTGATAAGGCAAGTAGTTGAAGGAGCCTCCTGCAGTGCTTTTGGGAACCTACACTTATTGCAATGTTGAAGTGGTCACTAGTTTTGTTCAGTAATAATGATTTTCAGAGGAGATTGATTAGACTAAAACCACTGTTTTATTGATTACAAATATTTTTTGAAATCCTAGAAAAAAGTAGACTACAGGGAAAACAGCTCCTCACTGTAAGTGTAAGAGTAATTATGCACAGAGGTCACTAGAACACTTTGAATTTCCTATTCAAGAGGTTTTCAGCCACAAGTGGAGTTACACAAAGGCAATAATGTCTACTACATCAAATATAGGGCATAGTAGCAATCAGTGTAGCACTACAGCAGCTTAGACTGCAAGTGAAACGTTACTCAAAAGGTACCAGCACACTGTGCATATACTTCTGTGGTTTGCCAGGCTTCCTGCCTCTCCCTGTAACACTCAATAAACGAAGAACTGTAATAGTCACAAAGAGTAAAAGCAGCATCAGCACTTGCAAATGTTGCAAGTTTGTTTTCTATTGAAGAGTTGATTTAATTTTGTTTAAATTTTTTCTTCCACATTTTCAGATATTTGACAGTATTTGGCAGTCTGAGTCAAAGAGGATGCTAATTCCCTGGCTGTCTACAACAGGTGCATGTTAGGTCACATCTGTGCTCAATTCTGGGTACCCATATGCAATATGAATGTGACCTATGTGAGGACTAGCAGTTGGGACCCATGGGCAGATGCTCCATTTCATTCCTAAAGTTATATTTCTCAAGCATCCCCCATTCTGAAGAGATGGAAACCACCTGCAGTCCCTGAGTTTCATGCTTGTCACCTTTACTTGGCCTATCCTAGTTCTTATTATTTAGTTGATAATAAGTATCTTGATGCCAAGATACCTGATATATGTACGTTTTACTGACAGATTTATGGTGTGCCCTTCTTTTCTTTGTTAGTGTTGTCAGCAGCTATAAAGAGCAAAAATTGCATTCAGTACAAGGTCTTGTCCTGACTGAATTTATAGCATGAATTTGCTATGTTAAAAGAACTTGACTGCAAAGTAGTGCTGGGGAAAAAAAGTGGTGAGCACCAAAAAGAAATCCATGTAGAAACTAATATTTTCTGAGCTGGGCTTGAATAGAAAACAAGAAGTAAGGCATGGGGATGCTCACTGAATTACCAGGGAGAAAAAAATGTCCTGACTACATGATCGTTAAAAGAGAGCACCTTCTTTCTTGCCAATAGAGCCAAAGACTTCCTAGAGTTACAATAGTATGTGACTGATTAATTGTAACGCATGTATAAGGAAAAAAAATCTTAGGACTGCACAAGCAAATTTAAGCAAGAAATAATTTTGAATCATTAATTTTGCAATCTTGATAATAAACTAAGAATGAAAGCAATGCTCAACTGGACCATACCAAAATGTCCCATCTGGTGCAGCACTCAGTCTCCAGCAAGGGCCATTGGAGATGCTATTAAGGACATCATGCAAATCTGGCCACTAGCTACAATCCGTTCCTGTCATATAACCTTGCACCCAGATGATATATGAGTTCCTCTCATATAACATTGCTGTCTCTGGTAGGAGAGGCCTCCACAACACATTTGAGGGGATCCTGACCATGACCCACAAGAGAGTCCAACAGGCAGAACCAGCCATGGGGGTAACAGGCAGGCAAGGGGGCAATGCCACTGTGGAGTCAGAGGACATGTTGAGGTGTTTCCCCAACGGTATCTAGACCATTAGCCTAATCCCTTTTGAAACTGCTGATACCATCTACCTCCACAACCACCCGTAGCAACCATTTTCAGAAGTTCGGTAATGTCTATGCAAAGTACGGTCTTTTTTTTTTTAAGCCAAGTGCCAATTACATGACAATCCTCTAATCCTAGTACCATAAGATTTGGTGAATAAAAGTTCTACATTCATCTTACTCATTGCCTTCAAAATTTTGTAAGCCAACAATATCTTTCTTCTCTCCCACCAGCCAACTTTCTGTAAACCAGAAAGTTTCATCCTTTTGTCTCCCTTCATGGGACAGCTGCTTCATCCCCTTAATCATAATTTTGTGTAGTGCACCTATATCTTGAAGTAAGGGTACCATACGATAACCGTTCAAACAATACTCTGCACAGTTGCCCCAAGATTTTATGTATTGGCAAAATTATGATTTCTGGTTTATTCTCAATCCATTTAGCTAGGTCTTTTGGCTTCTACTGCACATTCAGAGAACTGTCAATGATTAGTCCATGATTTCTTTCTCGAGCTGTAAGTGCCAGTTCTGTGTTCAGAATCATGTAGGCATGGGCTTCATTATTTTCAACTGTATGCATTACCTCACATCTGCCTACACTGAGATTTATCTGCCACCTTTTTGCCTACTTTCTGAGTCTTGTGAGATGCACCTGGAGCTTCTTGTCACAGTCTCTGTTTTCTTTGACCCCTAAACCCTGTTGTAGTCTCCTTTCATATGTAGTCTCATTCCCTCCTCATCCTCCAAAACAGACACTTCAGTCTCCCTGTCATTTCCCTGTTTCTGGAGGCTCCCACAGTACAGCTGTCCATGAGCTCCTCCCCAGTGGCTGTCAATTCCAGCCTCTCCACTGACCACCTCCTTCAAACAACATCTTCACCACACCCTCCCTGTATTCTCACCAGTTCCCAGTTTCCTCTTCTCTAGTTCTTACATCCATTTATTTGTCTTTAACTCCCCATATACCCATCTCCTGCCAAACTCTCCCCCTGTTGTTTCTTTCTTCCTACAAAAGTAACTAATACCAGTCTCCCTGTCTAGACAATCTTCACCTCTTTCAAAACTTCTCTTGATCAGGTTCTCTTTCCTGCCCACTTTACCTATTTTCTGTTATTCCTTCAAACTACTCACCAGAGTATGAATCACTTGCTCCCAATCTAACTTTAACAGGAGTTAGTCCGCTTCTCAGTCTTATGCTGCATGTGCAGCTGGTCCCAGTTCTCTCACTTCCCAGCTATGTCCCTTAATCTCTGCTCTGAGATGCATCTCATACTTGTTTTCTCCACTCCTTTCCCTGTAGTGCAGGTGTAGCCTCCTGTGCACTCCTGCGGATTGATTCCTGCTGCCCACTTACTAGCTGCAGGATGGGCACAGACAGCCAAGGAAAGACAGGTTTCCCTCTCTCAGTAGTAGTGTCCAGTTTCATTGTAGTGTAGTAGAGTAAATACAGGGAATGTCCAATTTTCTTCCTAGACTGGAGCGTCCCATTGGTCTGCAGACTTGTTCTGTCTGCTGAGCACTAACAGCAGCAAAGCAATGAAACATATTCAGTAAGGCTGAAATCTTCAGAGCTGTAGGTTGCTAAACCTCAAAAGACTCCCCTGACCACTGTATTGTGGAATTTTCCATTTTCTATAAAAGCAGGAATTTGACATTCAACATCTGACATCATCTCACCCTATTTCTCAAATACATTTCACAAATGAGCTATCAGCACTGAATACTTTATGGTATTATAGTTTCAAAATTCCTGATTTCTCATAATGAAAACAAGTGGGACTGCATTAAACAAATTAGAGAAGGAGAATAGGAAGCCAAGTCTGATGTAAAAAAAGAAGAGATGAAAAGGAGTATTTGTACTAGTAAAGATTTAGATACAAGGATACAAGTGGAGAAATGCCATGTGTGCATGGCTTTATCAGAGAAGCAAAATGAAACAGAACAGAAATAAGAATAGACAGAAACAAAATATTGTCTAAAGAAGTTACAGGAAAAGGTGTCATTGTAAAAAAAACTTCCAAACCCAAACATTTAAAATTTTGTATAAAGTAGAAGCTAAACACATAAAACATGAAAAAAAGGAATTTTATTTTAAGATAATGAAAAGGGGAATTAACTGAGGTAAAGAGGAGAAAAACAGAACAGAAGGAAGGTGGTGGCTACAAAAGGAACAGTAATGACTCTTACTATTCTTAATTTCAAACTATTGGTGTAAAGTATATAAGCTGTAACTGTTTGAGAAGCCGACAAAGGACATGCTTGAAGAGGAAGTGAAGCATGTGCCTTTGTGGTTAGCTGACCCAATTAGTGATGGAAATTGACCTGATTTAGTAAGCAGGAGGTATGCTTTTATATATCACTTTCTTAACTATAACTGCTATTCTACCCATTTTAATGACATTGCCGTGACTTTTTGATGCTTGATTGTGCTTTCTATTGAAGATGGCTTGTTGGGGCATTTTTCTTATACATAGTGCTAAGCAAGCCCATATTTTTGCATAAGTGGTAATTTCATAAAGTCTTTACTAAAAATAATAGACTGTTTTCATTAAGTGAAATGCTTTGTGAAGTCTTTTGTCTTACAGATCAGATTCATTGCTCATTTTGAGTAGGTCAGTCTTGAATAAACAGCTGACTCAACTTCAAATACAAATGGTTTCTTACCTTAATTTTACAAGAAATAGCTGTGAAGGATGGCATCACTTAGCCTGAACCCAGGGGGAGCAAAAAGGTCCACTCAAAAAGGTTCAAAAGCTCTTCCTTTGTCTACCAGTGAGCATAAGGTCAAAGTTCCATAATTAAAACATAAACTATGACTGTTGATTTTAATCTAGAATTTTCTTCCAGAATTGCAGCAAACCACATTAGACAATACTTTTAGGTAATTAAATGAGATCATTTTTGTACAATATAAAATCCAGCTGTTCAACAGGGAGGGATTTTGTCCAGGCTATAATAGGCACTACTTCAATCATGCAGTGACATTGCCAGTACTCAAGTAGCTTTGGATAAACCTTGAAATGTGTGCCTGAAGTGTCTGTCATCATCACATCCCTTATGCATCCTTTTCCTTCCCCACCTTATCCTTTTCCTCTTTCACTCCTGCTTTAGAGTTTATTAAACCATGCATAACTTAAAAATACTTGTAAGTCCTTAGAAGTTGGAAACTGTCATTTTCACTGTATGAGTGTATCAAATTATGAGCAACTAAGATTGTTTTGAAGTTTCTTGAAGTGGTGTTGGCTCTAGCTCTTTGTGCTTATTTCCCTCATTTCCAGGCAACTGGAAAAATATATAATAACAAAGGATTGTGCTGGAGATTCCTGTTTTATGTCCTCCCCTGTGTGGCAGGAGGAAAAAAGAAGATGCTGCCAAACCGTCTTCCTCTGTTTTCAAGTTCTGCATATTTTTAGATTTGAACAATAGCATTCAACTTGAGAGGAATTCCCTAGCTGCCTAAAAAATTGCCAGTGTGCCTAAATGTTTCCCAAATTCTCACATTTACATTCATTACAAGTATTTCTTTAGTTCTTTTACAACTACAGAATTGGAAAAGTGGCTCACGTTCTGCATCTCTGCCTTGACGAGGAGGCCTGGAGGTATCCCTGAGTTGCCAGCTGAGTGGCACTTCCAGGCACATCTTCACTCCTTAGTGCAACGGCCTCCATCAGGGCATGCATCACCTCACACTTCCCCATAACCTGCTTCAGCCTTGTGATAGAAACAGAGGCCACCTATGAAATACTGCATCTAATTGGTGAGAATATTTGCACCTCCTAGCAGGTATGTGTATACACACCCTAAGAAGCTGAGCAAAAATCTCTGCTGTGCCTTGATAGCCCAATACTGGCAAAGGTGACCACACCTAGGCTGGCTAATAAGATCATCATATCCTTTATGAAGGCTACAAAGGATGAACTTACTGTACATGAGAGAGATGCAGGTTGCACATTATGTTGCTCCAGGTGGATGCTGGTGTAATTAATGGTGTAGAGTTTGAGGGTGGGTCTATGTTAACAGTGTAGCACACAGCACAAACTCTTTTTAGATGGAAAGACTTTTCTGCATCCCTACTTGGGAGTTAGAGCTTTTTCCAACAGAAGGAAGCCTGTGTTGCAGGCTTCAAAGTTGCATTTCTTATCTTTTGCCATGTCCTTGCCCTGCCCCTTTATCTTTTATGCCCTAAGAAAATACAGCTTTCACAACAACATTGAAAACTACTCCACAGACCTCCATCCCTGTGACTGTTCACTCAACTCCTGGTCAGATTTTGGCTAACACACATCTCAGGCCAAGTGCTGATGTACGCTGGGAACAGTACCACTAGGTCAAAGCGAGGGCAACACGCAGGCAGGACACAACAGCCAGTAATGGCTAAAGGTTATTGTGCAGCCACTGCCACCTACATCTTGCAGTCTCCTGCAGCCATCATCCTCGCATATCAATTGTCTCTCAGTTTCTTCATAGTCCAACAACTCATGCAAACTGTGTAAACCAAACTTCCAAGCTGGAATGTATAAATATGTCAGCTTACCCTCAAAAAAGCTTTTGAAGCAGATCCAACAGCAGCTGGACTGCTGAGGTTTCTGTGCTTCCCAGTGTGACACAGGGGTTGTCCACACCATCATGGAGGAGGAAGGGTGAGCTTTCTCACCATCAGCTAGGTAACTGTTTTGCCCATAGATGCATGAGTTACAAGTTTTGAGTTATGAATTAGAGACTTGTGAGTTAGTAACATCATGAATTAAGCGATGAATTAGTGAATTCACATGGTAGACTAGTCTGCACAAAGGGGAATGAGGCTTTTTTGTTGTGTTTGTTTCTTTTCTTCCCTAATGCTCCGAAAAGAAAGTGTAATTTACAGACTATGTTGTCCTGTAAATTTGAGAGATCTAGATGGACCATGACAATCCCCAGTTATCTTAACACAAATAAATGAATGGGCCAGACAACAGGTTGTCTGAGGTCTCTGTCCATGTGGCTAAACTAAACTCCAAAGGGTGTCCTCAAAAGGGTGTTCTGAGCCTGAGCTAGTCCCTGTACCACAGCAGGTATGTCCTAGCAGAGTGCTAGCTGGCACAAGTCAAAAGTGTGCCAGGGAGCATGCACATAGAAGAGACAGCGGTGGGACAGCACTTGTGCCTCTGCTGTGAACCGCTTCAATCATGAGCACATATGTAGGCTCCCTATCTCAAAAGGGATTTCTGAACACCACCAGATAACCTTTCAAACAAAGGCTTTTACCTGAAATTCCTCTATACACGACAGAATGAGAAATAAAGAGCAATAAGCACATACTGAATTTTTAAGATATTTCTATTTTTCTTTTTGAAGTTTCTTGATGCATGTCAAAAGGATTTTTAGAGGCTCATAAGCCGTAGCAGCTGAAGTTGCAACCATGCCCTTATTCCTACAAGCAGCAGTTACACTCCATGTTGTGCCAGTAGAGAAAGTAACAAGCAGAAAAGTGCAGTAAGAAACACAAATCAAAATAACAACGTCCATGTGTTTCTTGCAGACTGGTAATGAATGAAGATTCAGGTCGTGCTGCAGCCTGTTTAAAAATGGAGCAGGAAGGGAGTAATTTGGTTTAATATGAAAAATGTCAGGAAGTGATAAAACTCCTCATGTCCTACTCATCCCCTGCCAAGAGCTTTGTACATCTTAAACAAGCACACACAGAGCATGAAAAAGACTTGCTTGTTTGTACTCCTTCAACAGGAGGAATTTAGAAAAAAAAAAATATCAATTCAGTTCCAAGCAATACACCAGATACTTTTGCCCTGCATGTGACATAATTCCCAAGTAAGCTGAATTCTGCCTCATTAAAAAAACCCCAACAAACAAAACCCCAAAAAACCCCACAACAAAACCCCACCCAAATAAAACAGACAAAGCAAAACCAATGAATCACTTTCCCAAAGAGATGGAAGAAATCTCATCATCCCTGATCTGCTTCCACAGCCAGAGAGTACATTAGTCTGATATTTTAATAGATTTAAATGAGATGCCATGTATAAAGTTGCTATAATTTGACATGCACATACAGCAGATATAATAAGTCCAAATCTGTAACAGAGACACTCAAGATACTAGATCTTGACTGACCTTGATTTCCCCAGTTAGATGCTGAAACAGCTATTTGAAATGAGTCACTGGGCAGACTTGAGTTACTGCTTGAGATCAGCAAGATAAATGAAAGTTGGAGAACTTTGAATCATCTTAATGGAGGAATAGTCTGGAAAAAAAGTCAGAAATAATAAATAATTTATGGTCATCTTTTTTTACTTCACTGATTAAGACACTTACAGAGGTAATCATGAAATCCTGTACGTTATCCATATGAGCCATGGGACTATACTGTATAAGTGATAGCATCATCTCATCTGAAATGACATCTGTTTCTAATTGCAACCATGTGCATAGCCATGAATTTTAAGTTTTCTTCTTTTTAAATTTATTTCTACATTTTGCAAAGAATCTTCTATAAACACAGAACTAATAAAAATTACAATATAAATGAACGAATTATAAGTTAGATATGAATTTTTGCATTTACAGGACAAGCTCATGAAGCATTTTTTTTTTCTTGTTGACTAACAATTTGAAGACATTCAGCACAATAAGTTTTTTTTAAACAAATCTTTGAATGATCAGTATCCTGCTGGTCAGAATCAGAGCCTAATCCTGGTAAAATGGCTTATTCACTAACCTCATAATTTTTTCTACAATTTTACATTGTTTTCACTTCTCATCCTTTTAATTGGGATTTATGTGATACACGATGCTTCAAATTTGACTTCATTTCCGGTTCATTTCCTGCAGTGCACCACTGTGAAGGTTTGTTGAGTATTCATCTAAAATTTCTTTATCTTAATTTTAGAAAGGAAGATAATATGAGTGTCATGCCAAAAGGTTTAAAGTTAAATTGCTGGTATTCCCAAGAGGAAGTATCAGGTGTGACCAGTGCTCAGGCCTCCCAGAATGCAGAATGTACAGTTTCTATCTGCTTTTGTTTTAAAATCAGTCAAAAAGGATGGCTTGGGACCTTCCTTGGCTAGAAGTCTTTTTGGAAAGGGTTCAGGCATCTCCAGGTACCCTCCATAAAAATATACAGTATTTCTATACAGCCTGAGCTCAGGCTGAGTTCAAAATGCCTATAAGATGCAAGAATGAAGCTGGCATCTCCTGAGCCCTGTGCATTCCCAAGAGCCCTCAGCCAGGCACAGAGCAAACTCAGTTACCTACCACCACAGCCAAACTCCCCTGCGTTAAGCACAGTAGTTCTGTAAGTAAGCCTTTACAGGCTGAGACAGAAATGTCATTTTCCCAAGTACAAAACTATTCCAGCTCTTTCAAAGACTCCTGAGTTTCAATCCATCAGTTGATTTGAACATTGCAAAGTAAACTGTCTCTGTCTAATTAGATGTGTTTTCAACAATAGCTTACGAAGCTTATAATATCTAAACAGAAACTATAGCAACAATACAGGTTTTACTACATAGTTTATGTATTGAACTGTATATTTAAATACAACCTAAGGAAGATTTACAGGGGAAAAACATCAGATCATTTTGAGCACTTTTAAAAAAAAATCTGCCCAATTTATTCCATTTCCTATGACACTATGTTTCAAACTTATTTAGCAGTTTCCTTGCTAAAGGTTAAAAATAACTCAAGGTGATGACTAGACTCCCTTTGATTGCACAAGGGAGAGACAGGCTCTGAAAGAGCGCAGGCAGGCAGGCAGCCTTCTGGCGTTCAGAAGAAAACAGTAATCTCAAGAAGTGGGAGTACAGACTGTACAGTCACTTCAGGAATTGCAGGGCTTGCATCTCCCCACCCACACCTGTCAGTCCAGGTGAACTGAAGAACTCACAAACCCCCAGATCAAAGCCCCATTGAAAATTAGCAGAGAATTCCATGGGGCACTTTGCTTTCCATTTTGCAACTCTCCATCTCATTTCTTTTCTTTAGTATCTTAGGTACATTTAGTACTTCTTCTGATCTCTTTTGACTTCACCGAAAGATTCAGGGCTTTCCTTCTGAAAACACTGAGGCATCATTCAGCAAAAAGAAGCCCTTGCTGCTCTGCCATACCCACGGATTCCCTAGAGCCTGCATGTGTGGGTTTTGCTCATAGAAGCCCCCACTGAAGAATAAGGTGAAGGAGAACTGGTTTTATGTTCCACTTCTTTCCCTTTTTAAGTTGACCTTTGAACACATTTTTCTATCCTCCTAACTAAAACCTCATGGTTTTCATCTCTCTCTGCCCAAGATTTTGTTGAGGGTGCAGATTTGAAGTTTTCTGTTGGACAGCATGTGCTTGAAGTTCTCTGATTATTCATCCTTGGAGCTCTTCCACCCTCTTTCACAATCCTGGTTCTGCAGTGTATGAACAGGGAAATACATTCACAGCCCACATGGTGGGAGTGCTCGGTGCTTAGGAGTCCATAAGGGCTCTCTCTTGTTCTGCCTCCAGTTCCATGTTCTGTTATCACCTCATGTTCTGTTAACACCCCATGTCCTCAAATCCATGTCTGCTGAATGTCCCTGAGATCACATCTCTGACCCCTGCCAGCTGCCCACCCCAAGCCTGGAAGTCCTACTGAATGGTGGACTCTAGGACTCAACCTTGTCCCTTTTTGTAGCTCTTGCATTTTACCCATTTTTGGCAGAGCATAAGAAGACTACTTTCTGCCGTCCCACAGTTCTGGGTCCTACATTATGTCTCTTCTTCGGAAGAGACAACTAGGACAGAGATCTGGGACTCTTAGAAGAGATCTGCAGGACAACGTAGCAAACACTATAATCATGCTTTCAACTGTATGGTCATATGCCACACAGCATGAAGAAACTGTCGCACAAGGAGCAAGGCATAAAATATGTGGGAATAGCTCACAGGGCTCAGACTACTAAGAAGCAACCACAAAAACTATGTAGGTATCAAGGTGGAGACGATGTCTGGTGGGAAAGTCAGCCTTAGGAATGTTTGATGTCTACAGGCCACTGTACAGATTTTCTCAGACAAACAGATAGAGTCAGTGTCCCTTCTCTAACACATCTCCCTGCCAGGTGTCAGCTCTATAAAAACAGAAGACAGCAAATCAGGTCAACACTGCTCTCTGGAGCCATCAGTTCCTGCAATAGATACCCTCTCCATCACTTGCAGGAAATGCCTATAGTTCTTAGGATGCCAAATCCTACTGGTTTAAGGCAGACTTTGTTCCGCCTTTTCTTCATTCCGCAGCCAATTCCTGGTGACTCTGGCAACGGTTTCAGTGCTGCAGGCATTCTAGTTTTCTGCTTTTTGTTCAACAAAACCCTGTTAGATGACCACCTGTGCTTTTGTTCCTGCTGTTCCACATCCCAGCATTGTATGGCAGTGTCATTTCACAGGCTTGCAGAAGATGCTTTCCTGTTTTGATACAATTTTCTGTGAGCTTGCTGGGTCAAAATAGTGATCAGTAGTAGTGACTAGCCTAAAGCTCTGCTTTTCTGCAAACTGTTCAAACACAACAACCATGAAACTTCAGCTAATTGTTAAGTTATATAGCAGATGTGCGGCATATAATTGAATCTGAAATGCACAACCACAATTAATGTATAGTTCAAGAATAAATCTAATAAACTATCTAATAAAACTCACTGAAGGAAGATTTGGAGCTGTAAGAACAGTTTCCTACGCAAAGCACTTTGCGGTCAGGAAATAAGACTTTCTTTGCAAAACATGAACAAACAGAACTGCATCAAAGATATCTGAGTCCACCATCAACCTCTCCTCCAGATAGAGACAAGCCACAGGATGCTGAATTTTGGTTAACCAAGTAGGTCAAAAAAGCAACGCAAGTGAGAGATTGTACAGGATATTTTTGGAGTTTCAAGAGATAATGTGGTCTTAAGTCCTCCCAAACTGGAGTGGTACTGGAAACATCATGAGGCAGCTCAGACACTACCATTATTCTGGGCTGTGTATTCCTGTGAGGATGGCAGCATTTCTTTCTTCACATAGCTTTTGTAACATATAATTTTATAAGGAAAAGATACTATAGTAATGGGACGACATACGCCACAGAAAAAAAAAAAAGTTTTTCTGAAACAGAAACTCTGTGTAATGTGGCAACTGAGGGCACGTTATAGCTCTAAGCATTTAAAGTTTCCTGAGCAACGTGGGCTGCTTCTTGTGGCAAAGACCACCATTTGTGAAAATTATTTTAAACATAGCTTCCAACCACATTTGTCTCCACCCAGTCTCCCATTATCATTTTGCACTGGTTTTGTGAAGACACCTATAGCTTAACTTGGCTCTAGCCCTGAGGTCTCAGTACCCGAAAGCTGTGGGTCCCCCTGGTCCAGCTACAGGCCTTAGCCATACTTTGAACCCACGTCAGGGAGGTAACTCAGTGTATGGTAAAGGACCCCCACCCCTGGTTTCTATGGAAAATAAACCTCACTTTCAGGTCTGAAATAGTACTTTTCCGTTATTCAAATTCACAAAATGAATGGCTATGAATCCAGAACTAAAGGGACTGACTTAACATGTGCCTCCTTTGAGTCTAGAGAAAGGCTGAAAAGGTTAGTTAATTAAGAGTTCAGGTAGTTGGCCAAATTTTTGTTATTATACTACGTGAAGTAGTTCACACTTTCACCCTTATAGTGATTAACTTGATGGAGACTCAGAACCAGAATAATAGTTTTAATTGCTTGCGAGGTTAAACTGATATCAGCAGTATCATGGGATCGTTCTGTGCACTTTAGTAACACAGATGCAAGGTTATGCTATAATGACAATTTAAACATAGTAATGTGTTTATAGTTAAAGGAAAACAGAGAGTAAATCTGACCTGACAGAGGATGAGGTATGTGAACTCATGCAGACCTGCAGCTCTGGGCTATCTGATACATGACCTGGGGTTTAAAACGGTGCAGTTAACATTAAATCTTTCCCATAACATGGTTTCTGTAACACTCGTGGGTCAGCCTATTCAACTTCTATGAAAGACCTTGGGTGTCTTGCATCTTTTGCTCACTATGGTGTTTCTTCTGATTTTAGAAAAAAGAGTTGACTCAGGTTGTTTGTTTTTCACTGTGCAGATGTACAAAAACCCCATTAACAGTTTCCATGTGTTTGCTCGGAGTGATGATCTTAGAAAAGGACCTGGTCAGTAGCTGTCATTACTTGGAGGTGACAGTTTTACCCCAGGAGATATCGGGGGTATATCTAGTGTCATTCTTGCTGTTCATGTATTTATCAGGCATTCATACCTCAGTATGGCAGACTATCTTTAGTCTGCCTTTCCCCGTTCACAAGTCACACAAATCATTTAAGCAAATTAGCTGTGTATTCCTTTTATAATGCCTTCAGTAATAAGAAATCAGTGGAGAATATAAAATCAATTGTATATCCATATTTATGGCTCGTAGATCTCATCCCAAGTTTATGATGCAGAGAATTCTACTGTCTTCCACCAGCTCTGGTTTAGCTCCTAACCAGGAGTCAGAGGACATCATAGAAGCTTGTCAGCTGAGAAACACTCACCAAAATGTCAAATGTTTGACTGATGCGACCTAATGCAAAGGTTGTTTTACCACAAGCAGAACAGGATCTATATCTTCACTTCATTGTTTCTTTCTTGTGTGACAGATCTAACTTCTAGCAAAGAATGCAGATCTGTGGCTGGTCCTTTAAAATACATTAATGACTGATTTAATGACAAAAGCCCTTTCCTGTGGTAAAGATTAAAATGCTGCATGCACAAACTTGTGCAGTCCAGGTACTGAAGCACGCAGGCAACATGCTGTCTCACTTTTGTGACTCCTAAGAATTATTGCAGTGTTTGGGGAAGAGCCAAAGCAGAAGAGAAAGCACTGCCTGGATGATAATCCCTTCATTATGCTGCATCATTTACTGCTTTGTATCCTTTAGGAAGTCCAAACGGGAAACTAAGCCAGCCATGTCTCTAGGGAGTCCCAGGAGATGGCAGAACATAAGACTTTGTTATATTATGATAACCAGAAAGCAGGACATTACATCATTTTAACCTCATTCTCTTACTTGCCCACTGAGTAACAGAGCAAGAGTCTGTTTTAGGCACTGACTTGTGGCATTAATGTAGACCTGAAACCTTTTCATACCTTCTCTCCACTGCACTGCCTTCCCACTTTCTTTTACGTTGATATGCACAGATAGGGAGTTACCTGATCTCATGTTGATTCTGTATCTGTTTCTAGTGAAGCTAATCCTTATTTTTTCCAGCAGTCACTGATTAAAGTGAAATCATTGACCTGCATTTGTTCTGCATAGTAGCTTAAGCTAGAAGCACTTATAAATTGATACTTGCTAGAGCCAATGTAGCAGAAGAGCAGACATGCAGGCCAAATCTGAGAGCCATACAGCCCCTGACTCAATCTCTTGTCTCTGAATATGGCCAGCTTCAGGTATATTATCTGAACAAAGCTAATAAGAGTTCGTCTGTATTTGTTTTACTCTCCTGTTTTCCAGTAATAGCATTTCAGGCATCCCGTCAGCAAAAGGTCATGCCCATATTCAGTAGTCAGTAATTAACTTTCCTTCCATAGCTCTGTCGAGTCCCTTTTTAAACTTATTATCTTTCTTGCCTCCATGACACCCCATGGAAATGACTTGCACATTAATCATTAAACACTACCCACACACTGATTAAAAAGGAACACTCTGCTACTTTTTCTTAATCTGCCACTTGGCAATTTAGCTAGGCACCCTTCGCTCTGATTATGTGAGAAAGAATTAACACATCTTTTCCTGCTCACTTTCTCCATTACCGTTCATGATTCAGAGGATCCTCTCAGTGTTTCCAAGCTGAAAAGTCTTCTAGCAAAGCCACCACACACCACCGATGATCTGTGACACCCTCCTCTGTGCTGTATTTCGTTGGTGATGGGAGGACAAGAACTATATGCTCTTTCCAAGGCACTGGTGTGCTTGCTTTGATGCAACCACCTAACATTATTCAATGTACCTAACCCTACACTGAATCTGTACCTGTTTAGTGCCGTTCTCCATTCCTTTCCTAACAATACCAGATACCCATCTGACAGACTGCTGCTCGTCACTGAGCTGATGCTTTCAGAGAACTAGTCACAGTAATATCAATGTGCTTTTCCTGAACACAGCTAATGAAGAGCCACCTGTTGGTGCAGCTAATAAGTTCTTTCCGCAGGCACAAAAAGGCTTTGTATTTTTCTACACTGTTTAAATCACTCATTTTATCAGACAGTTCTGTGAGAAGATTTAGTGAGACCCTTCCATAGCTGTTACAGAAGTTTTAATGTGTTTGGCTAGCCTAAATGATTCTGTAGCACACACAAAGTCTGTCACCTTGGCTTTTTGAAAGCAACAAGCGAAAAGTCCCAGATCCCAGCACAGATGTCGGAAGGATCCCCCTGAGAGCTCTCCTGGCAGGTTAGCAGCACCAGTGACCTGAACCAGCGTAAGGCAGACTGTGATATGCCATCACTTCTTACTTAACAGCGCTCAAATGAAATTGCAGACTACAATACTCCTATCAAGAGTGGGAGGAAAAGAGGATGTTGGTCTCTTCTTTCACTTGTAGGAACCTGGTGCTATTTATTCAAGAAAAAAAGTGGTTCCAGCCTAGAAATGAGAGGACTTTGCAGCTTGTCTCAGATTCAGATGGAGATCAACTCCCTGTTACTCTACAAATGATGGAGAAAATTTTGCTAGACAGAAGAAAGGGGTTATATGCAATGTTGGAAGCATCACGGAAATTGCATTCCCATGTGACATCTCTGGAGCTCAGTGATCAACATGATAATTAAGCCATGCTGGTGTGAATTACATTCATCCTGCAGCTGACTCATGTAGAAGTGCCAAGTTTGATGTTGCAAGAAGCACCAGTGTTTCACACTGTGACACGCTGAAGCTGTTCCTGGTCCATGCCAGCGATGTTCCAGATATTACAGTCTATGAACTAATTCACAGACTGAAGAGTCCAAGTTAGTTGTGAAAATGCTCTTTCTTATTGCCTTATCAGTACAGACTGAGAGGAAATCCAAAAAGATATGTGGCAAGCCATGTGTTCCAATAATTCCTTGAACTTGGAAATGAACTGGAAGACCAACTACCAAAGAATTATCTGAATTAGTTCAAAATGCCTGTGCACTCTCACTTCAAAATCTGAAGAATTTATAAGGAAACAAACTCTGTCCTTTCAGTGAATGAATCAAGAGTTGGATATTTCTTTTCTTAGCACAGTGGGTTGAAGATTAAATCTTTCTGAGCTTTTCATCAGAAAGCCTAAAGAACATCCTAGCTCCTGAAGAAAAGCCAAAATTACAGGACTGAGGGAGATTCAATCTCATGGTTCACTTGCTTTGGAAAAAGGAATTCAGCCCAGCTCTCCCACATGCCAGGCATAGGTTCTTCCTGGAAATTAATTTGGCCAAAATAAATTCACTTTTTAAAGAAGTTTAGATTTTAATAAATTGGTATTTTCCAGTGACTTAAGTTTTAATCAAGAAAACTCTGTTCTTCTCCTGTGACACTGGCCTCTCCCATAGTGAAAGAAAACTTGCCATCTTATTTTATGAAGTTGCCTAATCAAGTAATTTCCTGTCTCTTTTTTATTATTAAAGCACTCACAGTCAGACCAGCTTTAATTTGAGCCCTGCTGTACCAATATTTACTCATTGCACTACATATGTGGCCAAAAATGATCCTAACTGCTTAAGCACTGATGCCAGCTTCTTCTGCCTTTGTAGAGCCTGTTAAAACCAAAAAGTCTTCTCTGTGTTTTTACCATTTATTTCATTTGACAGTGACACAGAAAAGAGGAAAAAAACCCATCCGCTCCTTCCAATATGAATTATCAGGACCTTAAAGGAGCCACAACAAAACTAAAGCTCTGGTTGCAGTACACAAGCCAATGTTATGGCAGGTAAAGCATACCTGGAGCAGCAATCACCTGTCCTTAAGGAAGAAAGCTTTCATTCTCTTGCTTAGCTACAGTCTTCATGCAGTAGGAACTTAACAGTTAAGTATTTCAAGGGCTGGTAAGGAAAAGTGGGAAGCTGCCAAACCCACATATATGGGAGGATAAGTCAAGTAAAGGCTTGCTTTTATGCAATCCCATTCATACTCATAATCTGCCAACAGGGCAATTCTCATTGTGCATATGCATGCAGGATAAGAGCCTGAAGTTAGTGCGAGCTTTGTCCTTATTTTGAGTGGGAATAAGGTTGTATCCCATTGCATGCCTCAAGTGTCCCTAAACATGGTATGCTCCATTCAGGTTCAATGTGGCATCTGCTCACGTGTCATACCAGTGACTGGGAGCAAGATTTGCTTTCTGGTGGCTGACTGCACATGATCATTACTGAGACAAACCTTTAGACCCCTCCTACGCACGAACTGCTTCAGCAAGCTCTGTTCTCCAGCATGAGTGCTATTTGTTCTGAGCCTTTTGTGCAAGAGTTTTGGGCAAATAGTTTTACTGGAAAAGGCATCTGCAAGGCTTCCTTATAATTCCCAGAAGCAATCATTTAAAGCATCAGCTGTCGCAACCAAATGCTCTTTAGGAAAATTTCCCCAAAAAATGTTATTTGCTGTTTTCTCCACTTTTGAAAGCCAGGCTCATTGCACAGCTCCTCTTCACATACATAAGTGCTGTGTATCTCAGTGAAGTGTGCACGTCCTTCACCTGACTTCTTTCCCTGACAGACCTGATCTACTTCTGACTAAAGTTATTAGAAAAGCTCCTATCACTTGCAGGGCGATGCTGATGAAAAACTGGAGGAGAATGACTGGAGCTTTAAGTAGGTTTGAAGACATCCAGAAATACACGTGTCTGTATAAAGGCAAATCAATTTCTCTTCTCCTTCATATTCTGTGCAGTGCAGAAGGCAGCCCTGATCCCACTTGGGATACTAACGCAGCAGAAATAATGAGTAACTGTGAGACTGCTCAAGTGCTAATACTAGTGTGTACAGATTTTGTGCAAACTGCAGCCCACAATAACAACCCACAATTCCTCTTGGGAATCTCAGGCTCAGCTGGAGACACGCACAGTTTCTGCTGAAGATGTTTCCACTGGTTTTCAGGACACCATAATTCTCCGCCCTTATTCACTGCATGTCTTTCCTGACCTGGCTCTTATAAACCTCTTTCAGTTCTGGGTTCAAGTTATTCACCGAGATCATATACCCACTGAGTCCTTAATCTGACGAGGAGGGGCATTGAAGCTAGGACAGTACTAAGGAAAAAAAACCCTAGGGGGTTAACTGAACATCTACAGTTATCCATACTCTGATCATGCTGCTGCCAACCTGTCTTCATTTCCTCCAGGCATTGCCTCCTTCAGAATCACAGCGCTGGGCATAAGTTTCAAATGTCTAGAGTATCTCAAGTTGGAAGGAACCCATAGGATCATTGAGTCCAACTCCCTGCTCCTCGCAGGACTACCCAAAACCAAATCATATGACTAAAAGCATATGTCACTAAACCCTGTTTTGCTTTTGGACGGGGCTGGTTTTGTTCTGCCTGACCACATCTAGCACAGTTTGAACAGCACCATCTTGCAAGTATTTCATCAGGTATTACTACCACCAAAGCTGTCAGAGTAGCATGTCCCTGTCTCAGCGCTTTCAAAAGTAATGCAGCTTCTGAGAAGAAACAGCCCAAGAGGCTTCTAAGCTGTGCCAGGGCAGGGTAGAGCAGTGCTTGAATGACAGGTACATTTTAGTCAACAGCAGCCAGCAGACTCGGGATGATCCGAAAGGGCAGCCATGCACATGGAGGAATACAGGGAAGCTGTCAGAAAGGGAGAAAGAGCTTCTCAGCTCAGTGTGTTTCAGATTTGGGCCAATTAGTCTCAGGCCAAATTCTCACTGAACAGTTAGTCTTCAGCCAAATTGCTACTGAACAATCTCTCTGCATGATACCTTACGATTATCTTTTAAGAGAAAACTTGATGAAACATCTGGGATCTTCCACAGCACACTCCACTGCCATCTGCACTGTTGAATCAAAAGCCGGTCTGTGCTCTCACACTTTGTTCTTTCTGCTGCTGCTGGTGGGGGACAGCATCACACCACACTCAGCTGCTAATTACTGCAAATTTCACGCAGTATTTAACTAATCCTTGGAGACACTTCAGCCCTGTGTAACCCAACCTGGTTGGATGCCAAGCCATGTACTTATAGCTGGTATATTTATAGTACATTCAGCAAGGATGTGCAGGGAAAGTGTATGTGGAGGGGAGGAGGTTTTACTCTCCCTGGAGGCTCCATCTCCTGTTTTCCTATGATAGGGCTTTTCCAGAACACCTTCTTTCAGCCCCTCAGTCCAGTGTGCCAGTTGCGGACACAGCATCTCTCTTCACATGTAGGCGGAAGCTCATGGTTTGTACCATCTGCAACTTTATAACCACAGGCCAACCTCTACCACTTAACCTCTGTGGAAGGGTGGGGAACAGGGGAGAAAAAGTTATTCTTCTTTATCACATTGTAATTCTGTTTATCCCTAGAATGTAACTTCCACAACATCCTCTCTCTTGGAGAGATATGGATTTGTAGACATGGCACTTAATGACGTGGTTTAGTGGTGGACTTGGCAGTCCTGGGTTAACAGCTGGACTTGATGACCTTAAAGGTCTTTTCCAACCTACATGAGTCTATGATTCTATAATTACATTTCTTCCAGCTGATTTTCATCTGTGGCATGTAGAAGTCCCATAAATCAACGAAATATTATAAATAAAAAAAAAAGGGGGGGGGGGGGGGGATGAATTTTATTAAAGGAAAAGTTCCTGCAATGATCTGATTAGCAAAGCTATTTCTTATGGCAAAACAACTATTAGAAGGCTGCACACTGGCTGTGACCTTGTAGTCCTGAACTATGATCTATTCAGATCTATTTTTTAAAACCATTTTTAATTGCTTTTTCTTTTTAATTTCTTCCAAGTAATATCAGGGGATTTACAGTACCTGTAACTGAAAATGCAGATGTGCTTATTTGAGACTGGTTACAAAATTACCAGAGGACAATCAGAACTCAAATTCAGTAGAAAAGCCTTGAACAACTTTTACAGGCTGCATGATCGATGCAAGTGTCAATGTCAATAGCTTAACCTGTTTGTTAGCTAGCTGCTGACGTCCAAATTCCTACAGCCAAAACAGCCATTGTGTAAATCACCCAAAAAACAAACAGTGAAGGAAAGACACTGCAGTGTATCCCTGGTTAAAACAAATAACATACAGTGGAAACTTACACAGAAAGGGAAAAACAAAACAACAAAAAAAAAAAGCAAAAGGGAATGTTAAATGTTCTTAGGTTCTTTCAGAAACACGAAATCACAAAGTTAATTATATAGATACATTGTTACTGACCTGTGAACCTGAACTAAACACTGATTTGTATGTTTATATAACGTGTATTCGTGTCCACAGATTTAAAAAGAGAGCATGCGGAAGAGGTGCTGAGATGAATTTTCATACTTTGTAAATGTTGCTGAAGGCTTCCAAAGCAAACAGGTCAGATTTCACGCCGTACTGAGTTCCAACATACAACAATGAAATGCAGCCTCAGAGTACCAGAAGTACACCTGGTATTTCTGTGAAGAGGTTAAACCACATACTTGCCCCTAGCCAGAAGTAAAGGGAAAAATTGGGCTGCTTGGAAAGGACTCGGCTCTCCCTTGGTTTTTTTGCTCGCTTACGTTTTCTTTCTAAGGAATGTTTCCAGCATGCTCCAGGACAAGGTCTGATGAATTAATGGGGTAACAAAGAATCAAAATGTTCTCTACTTCACTGCACACAAAGAAAAGGTTGATTCTGAAGTAGTCCACAAAAACTCTGATAAAGCTCTTGGAACTACAGACAGAAGCCTGTTAAAGAAGGACCCGACACATTAAACTGATGTTAGACCATGTTAAACGCAGGTACATTGCTGCCTGTGGGGAGAGGGAGTGACTCCACAAACCCTTGCACAGGACCTTGGAGGAAAAAGATGGGATTGAAAGGAATCCACAAAGTCATCTAACCTGTGCCTTTGTCCTGAAGTATGGCTGGTTAATCTGCAACACCCTGATGGATACTTAACATACTCATAAAGATTTCATAGTTCCCCCCATCATAGTCTATTTCTGTACTTAAACTAGAAAAACTTGCTTTACCTGTAGAGTCTTCCTAATGTAGAACTAGGTTTCCCTAATCCAGTACATAAATGTCTATTTTTCCATGCAAAACTCAGGAGACTATTGCTTGTCCTAATCCAGTGAACATGGAAAACAACTGTTTGCTATCTTCTTGCTATTTTGGAAGTCTGCTATCATGTTATCAATATTCCCTTAGTCTTCTTTTGTGTAAACAAACTCAGTTTAAATTTGTTCCCAAAAAGTCATATTTTCCAAAACTCTTCTTCCTGGATCTCATTTCTGGATTGTCTCCAATTTATGTGCATCTTTCTCAAAATGTGATTCCAAAACTCAATAATCAAGTTTGAATGCCAGATAAAGTCTTCCCAATAAGACAGACTTATTCTCATGTTATATGAAAAAGAACCCTGTTCATATGTGTCAATACAAATTGTCTTTGTTGCAACTGCTTTGCACTATTAACTAGCTCAGTTTCTGGTTGACTATGTTTTCCATATGCCTTGCAGAGCTGCTGTTGCCTAATCAGCTCCCCACATACCACTAAAGGTTTTTCCTAGTATTTTCTTTCTTGAATTTATCCTCATGTACCATCACCCCAACACACCAGACCCACTTTGACCTTTGCTGTTTGTCTTTAAAGTGTTTCCTCCCTTTCTTACTGTAATTTGAATATAAATTCATGAGACGCTGCCCTAGTCCATCCAGATTAAGTAGAGTCAAACCACTTCCAGGAATTAAATTTGCAACATTGCCTTGAAATATCCCCCATTTCACAGAACTCCATTTTTTCCAACTAGCTGAACATCAGCCTTACATTCCCATCATTCCACCACATTTCCTAGCTTACTTATGACCCTCCTCAAAACCCTTACTAACACTGAGATATACCACAACTACTGCTCCTCCTTTAACGCTAAACCAGTTATCCTGGAAAAGAGGAAACAGAACTGCTAAGGCATGTTTTGTTGTTGGCAAACCCATCCTGTTTTTAATCAGCTTTTTGTCTCTTACATGTGTTCTTGTTCCTTAGATACTCCTTGGAATTTCTTCCAAATATATCCTCCTACCTGCCTGCCTTAACATTGATTTGGGGCTTCCTTCCTTTATTTGGAACACTATTGTTTTATAGTCTTCTATAATTCACATTACCATCTGACCCCTAGCTGAATTGAATTTCAAACAGATTTAATTACTGTCCTTTATCTATCAGCTTCCTCTGCCTCTACAATAAGAAGTTGTCACTAACACATTTCCAGAACTTGCTAGATCGTCTGTGTCCTGCTCTGCTTCTTTTTCAACAGGTATTTAAATAGTTCAGATCTTCACTACTGGCGAAAGTCTTGATTGTGAGACTGATCTCTTAATTTTCCTTTTTTATTTTGACCTAAAAACATTGAGCAAGTCTGCCTTCCATCTCTTTCTGGACTTCAGAAGAATCGTATGCAATCTGACTGCGCAGCCAAAAACCTCTCATGTGCCTTTTTCATGCTCTCTTATACCTTTATCAACCAGCATCCTAGTATAATCTAGCTATGATATTAACTGGCCAGACTACAATAAAATATCTCACAGTATGTTGTGAAAAAAAAGAAGAGGAATTACATGAAACTGCAGAACAAAGTGAAAAAGAATATGGGATAAATCATATCTTACATAAATAAATGTATCTGTAGTGTTTCTATAGCATGTATGTATACGTAAAATAGAATAAATTCAGAGAGAAACTTTTATTTGAAGCAATGGAACGTGAAATCTTTGTTTAAAATCAGATATTAATTACTAAACTTTTTTAATTTTTATTTTCAAAGACTTTTCTCATGTGGGACATATTTCTCTCTCTGGCACAATCTGTGAGCAGGAAATTGACTAACACAACATATATTTCTTGCATTTCTTCCATTTTCTCTAATTGTGTCATTATGTATCAGGAATGACATAAGTAAATCATTACCACAAGATGCAGGAGATTAGGAAAATCTTTGATCCAAAAAAATGCAATCGGCCTAGTATCCGTTTAGAAGGAAATTGGAGGCTTTCCTATAGAATAAAAAGGAGTATGAAAGAGCTGCCAGCTGTTGACAGAACTGACAAAAATATCAGACAATCTCAGTGCAAAGGAAGGTTTTAAGGTAAGCAAGGACCAACAAGGTCGTATAAGTTGCTCTCTAATGAGTTTCAAATGCGAAAGGGATTGTACAAGAAGTGACAACTAGGGTCAACAGCCACGGCTATAAATAAATAGTCTGAATTCATAAAACACAAAAAGCTAACAGACAGAACTAGGCACAACTAGTTTATTCCTTCTCGTGAAGGACTGGGAAAGGAGACCTAAGAAGAGCTGCCGCTTCTCTATCCTTCCCAAATCCTCTGCCTTCCAGGGAGGCAGAGCCACGCTGCACTCCAGGGAAGGGGTAAAAGCAAGCCAGGGGGAAGGGAGCCAGACAACTTCCCTAGGAAGCTGCAGGGCTGGGGAGCTCCACTCCCCACTCCCTGGGATGATCCTGCCTCTTGCACAAGCCACTTGTCAGAAGAAAACCATGACAGTCACTGGACCAGACACTCATGTCCCCCTGCCCTTTCCTTGGACTGTGTCAGGCACGTGAAGCCTGGCGCACTGTGGCACCCTTCCGGGGTGGTGATTCAGCTTCCTCACTAAAAAAAGAGCTTAGATCTGGTCTTGTCCCTTCCCAGGGGAAGTCATTCATCCCAAGTACTATGCAAAGGCAGCAGCCACCAACATCTATGGCTTTGTCGAAGTCCAGCTTTTGAGGCTGCCCCTTGGTGCCAAATGTCTCTCTGCAGAAGTCTGAATATTGGCACAGCTCTAACAGCACATCGCTCTGCAACGTGCGCTTCTGTGCACCTGTCAGCACCCAACTGTAGGCCCTCAGGAAATGTTCAGGCCACATAGAATTAGACCTGGAGGATTAGAAAATGCTAGAAATTAGGAGAGTGGATCTACAGACCAAGGTGCAGGATGTACAGAACTTAGACGCACTGCAAGTTCAGGGAGTCAAAGTTCACATGTAAAGAAAAAAATGGTATTTCAGTCTATAGGTCTGGTTGGCCTAGTGCAAGTCCGAATGGAGAATGACGGATGACCTGTGTCTTGAGATGTGGATGAGAGAATACATTTCAAAGCCAAACACAATCTCTCCTCTTTGTGTGTGCAGAGACACGTTATATATGCCGTGTGGAAGGATGCAAGACGCAAAGTGCTCAGTAGTTTCTGAAAAAAGCAGCTTGAGAACCCAATGGACTTCAGCATTAGCTTACGCCTTTCCTAGAAAAAGTGTAGGTTTGTTCCCAGACAAGGAAGGAAAAGTACCTCTTTATGGGAACCAAGGAGCTATTTTCCAGTTTAGGCAGTCATCAGCTGGCAGATGTTCATGGAAAAGCTTTCCTTCTCAACTGAAGCCAGGAAAGCAGTACAGAGTTACTGAGTGAGAACATATGGCATGATTTCATATTTTATCTCCTCATAGCCAAATTGCAAGAGACGGTTAGCCCAAAAACAGGAAGGAGAGATGTGAAAAACGTCAGGGTGGAGACTGAGACTGGATGCAGTCAGAAGTGGACCGAGGCAGAGAGTCATAAACAGTAGCAGAGGGGTCAGGATCAGTGGAAGAAGTGGTCACGCAAGAGGTAAACAGTAGAAATAACACCATAATCCCCGATTTTGAATGACAGTATTTTTCTGTGCCTACCCACAATAAATGTGTTATACACTGCAGTACTATTTCTCTAATTGACATCCTCCATCACTTTGACTCCAGCCGGGCCTGGCTTGACTAACATTCAACTTACCACTATGATTTTTAATAATCAAAAAGCTATTTCAGGAAAACGTGCACGCACAAAAAAGTGTTTGAAGAACATAAATAAGACTGCAAAATCAAGTCTCCTGAAACTAGGCAACATAAGAATTGAGGATTCAGTTACATTAAGATACAGTCTTTAAATACATGATGCTTTATATTCTTTTTGCCCCCTTTAAGAGCCCAGGATGGACCAAGTCATGGAACTGAATCAGGCCTGCACCATGCAGGATGTTGTTCAGGGTAGGATTCCTTTCTTATTCGCTGCAAAAGCTGGAAGCTAGTAAGGGATGAAGCAAGGGTTGGAGAAAAAGAAAGAGAAGACTGATTTATTTTTTTTAAGAATGTGAACGTTGCCTTTGAGAATCAGACTTCATCCTTAGCTCTGCCACAGAGCTTCTGTGGAATGACAAACAAGTCACTTAAACCAAATACACATGGGTGATTACTAATGCTGTGTCCATCCTTTGACAACCAGCTGAATCATTAAATTATTCCTTACAAATGATGCAGCAAAGAAACTTCGAATTTACTGACCAAAGAAGGTTAGCCGCGTGTATTACTGAATGGACACCTGGTTGTTAATGCCTCTGATGAGCACAAAGACATTGCAGATAAGCAATAATTTCGAGTACTTTAAGAAAGCTTTCCCGAGTTTTTTTTTCTTATTATTCTGTGGCAGTATATCATCAGAGATATTCTGTTGTCAAAAAAAAACCACCCCAAAACACACAGAAAAACTTTCATAAATCCCATCTAGGTGACAATTAGGAGGTGTTGGACACTTGCTTTCTTTCCTTCCTTCCTGCACTTGTGTGTATTTTTTAATGAGGTATAGGAAGTGGTTTCCCAAGCCCATAGAACAAACATTGCTTTGAAAAACAGCATTTGAGACCCTGCCTTTAAACTCTGGAGAGCCACAAGGTCCAGGCAGTGGGTTCAGCAAACTCCAGCATTTGTCATGTTCTGAAATGTTCTCTGGGACCCCTGAGAGCACAACAATTAAGTTCATTAAGTTTTTTTGAAAGAATGTATTAAACTATTGAATAGTAAGTTGAAAAAGTTGAATAGTAAGTTGAAAAAGTCTAAAATACTTCAGAGGGAGGCATACGTCCCTCAGGCTAATAGCATGCCAAACTAAAATATCCAAGCTCTAGTGTTGGTTTTAGTCTAATTCTGCTATGTCTGTGAATATAAATGTAAACAAAGTCAATAACTTTTGAATATAAGGAGGTCAAAAAGTGAGAGAACAAATAACGTGTGGCAAAAAATAACCATGCAAACTTTAAAATTGCTCCTTTTTTCAACCAAAACACACATACATTAACTAGTTGTCCTAAAAGAACAAGTTCAGACCAAGTGAAAAAAGCTGCAACTGTATTAGTCACTTCTTAACTATCTACTGTGTTTCATTAGGAGTCTGGAATTTATTTCACGACCTAAATTTAGCTCACTCAGATGAACCTGGAGTCATCACTCTTACAGCACTTAAATGACATGAGAAACGCAGAAGTTTGAAAATACAGTACTATCAACATCTGCATTAAAAAAAGAAATCCATTAAAAATGCCTCAGCTCACACTATTGCAATACACAAATACTTGGTGGTATCTGATCCCATGCATTAAAGCTTTACTCAGCTCACGTGGAAAGGCTGAATGACAGTGTACGACCACAAGCATCCATGAGTTAGTGACATACTTTGGTTGGTGTCAAAAAAATGAATTACGTGCCCAATTTCATGTTAAATATATAGCGAGAAGTCAAAGGTTCCCACCCCATGAGCCAACCTGCACTGCCTCAGCCCTGAGGAAAACATCCTTATATCATGAACTGAAGTCAAAGAAACTGTATCCAAACACTCACAGAGGGAGAGGGCCAGCCAGGCCTGGGGCACCCTGTTGGCTTGACGCCCCCTGGGACTTTGGGGACAGAGAAAATAGCCTGAAATGAGGAGAGGGCTGTGCCACGGGGGTAGGGCTGTGCCACTGGTGTAACAGGGCTTTCCCCCTTTCTCACTGAAGGTAGTACAAGAGACGGGGTCTGGAGGGCAGGCAGGCACCCTGGCCACCATCAGGAGTGGGATGTAAGAGAATGGGAGGTGGGGGAGCTGTGCTTCTTCCAAAATAAAAGCCTATTTGTTTCAAGCTACAGTGACATTACGGTCCAATGCATCTATCTCAGCAGGCTACTTGTTTTTACATGCTTTTTATCCCTCTCTGGTGTTTCTTTCAATGATTGAGCAAAATATTTCATTTTGAAGGGGAAAGTTGAGTGCCCAGAAGCCCAGGGGCTCCAAAGAGCTGAAGAAAGGGCCTGCAAGGCTGTCAGGTCTTGGGCTATGAGGTCCTGTCTGTGTCATACCAAAACACCAAGACCTGACATCTCCGGTCAGGTTTCCACCTGTTCACCATGCAGGATGCTTTGTTTGGTTTTTCCCCCCATGCAGGTGGGGGGGGCCCACCACGGCCCCCCCCCCCCCCCCCCATTCTCTTCTGCCCTGACAGAGCAGAGGAAAGGAAGAAGTGTGAGAAGATGTGGTGGAGTTTTCTTTCTCCCCTTCCTGAGCAAGATGTCTTGGGAAAAGAGGAAGCAGAGGGACTGCTGCTTGCAGGTGGGCTGTGCTGGAACTGGACTTTTTGCTCTCCCACCCCATCTCCATACTGAAACAGCCCCCAAGCAGGAGGGGAGGGAACAGTCCTGTCTGCTTCTGCTGGGTTTCTGAATGGTTGCTCTTCAGCAGAAGCTGGGTAAATGGGGACAGCATCCATTCAGAGAGTGAGGCTTCATGACCTCCATGGAAAGCTGCATGGATTTGCGACACTGACAAAGGTATACAGCTGAAGAAAATGAATCCACCCCACCACCCTGAAGAGGCTCATTGTACAGCTGGCCCCTTGCATCCACTTTGCTGAAATACATGCTACAAGCACAGTAAGTGAAAGGAAGATGGAAAAAAAGCAACAGCTGAAACTGGACCAGCTGCCTGGAGAGACCTGGGACCAAGGATAATCTCTGTAAATTATGTTTTGACTGTGCAAACAAGCTGTGACATGCTCAGACCTCCTCAAAGCACTGCATCATGAATATTTGTTTTCAAGAATAACAAGACTGAAGTCCCACAATCCACTTCTAAAAATTATTGTAAAAAATAAATTTAAACCTATTTTCTTAATTAAAAAAAATATAGAATGGATGCAAATGCTAAATATTACAAGCACTAAATTTAAACTAGAAAGTTGATGACTGACATACATGCAGTCTTAGGCTGCCCCTGCATAACTGGTGCATTCATACTGAGTAGACAATTGATGAAAAACTTGAGTTATTGATTTAAGCGGGGGTGAGAGGATTGAATTTGGGTAAATCAACGTTCTGCTTTTATAATTAAAGTTAAGAAAAACCCAACATCCAGGCACAGGCAATAATCCTGAAATGTGATCCCATAAGCTATAAAATAATTCTGGTAAGCCTCTAGCGTTCATGTTTCAGCAGCTGGTTTCTATGTCCTAAAGCACTCTTCCAGGGCTGGGAGTTGGATGGCACTGCCAAGAACGATTACTGCACTCTTTGCTCCTTGTCTCCAGTGACCTGATGCTCCCAACAGAGACCTCACTCCTGCCACTTGCTTGCAGTCTGAGAGATCCTGCTGGCCTGAGCTGGGAAGCTCCTGGGACCCTCGCTGGAGTGGTGTTGCTCCATCGTGGTTCCCAGTGCACAGCCAAGAGTGAATGCCACAGAAGCAGCCAGTAAACAGTAAAATAAACAAGCAGAATGCAACATTCATGAGACTGAGTGAAAACAAACAGAGTGGCGTTTAAGGGCCTCCTTCTCCTCCTCTTCTTTCCATAACACAGGCACTTGGGTCATGTGAGGAGCTAACTCATCTCTTAAAACACAGTTTTGTTTAAAGACTGAGTCACTTCCTCTGCTAGGAAAGCCAACTCTCATTAAGGGCTATTTTCTGGGGGTAACTGGCATCTCCTGGCACCGTTTAAAGCAGATTAGGACTTTGGACATGCCTACAAAGACATATCCAGCAATTGTGTTCAGTGTTTAATTCTTTTGATCTTCCAGCCCTTATAAGCTTGAAAGGGCTGTAAATATGGGCACTGGAGATTTAACTGAAGAAATAACGATAACACAATAATTAAACTCTTAGAAGGTATTTTTTCTCTTCAGCCGCCCAGCCCTTTTTCAATGGAAATAAAGAGCACAAAACCAGAGGATGTGATGCAGCTTTGCATCGAGGGAAGACCTCCTGCTGTCACACACATCAAATCCCGTTCATAGCTGTACCCAGCTTCAGGTTAAAAGTAATTTCTTTTCCTACCCATTACTCCTGCTGAGAAGCTCTTTCAGGACCTCACTGCTGCAGTGATTAGCAGCCAACTTAATTTTGGTTATGCATTTTTCATCTCAGTCTGTTTCATTAGTAGAAATAATTACTTGCCCTTGCTTTTTTTACTCCCCCACTGGATTTGCTTATGGCCAGTTACCATGGCCTGCCTTTGCCTTCCCAAGCAGAAGATAAGCTCATACTGCCTGTTCTCACAAGTTGTCCATTCCCCAAGCATCCTTGCAGCACTTCACAGCTCTCCCCATGGGAAGCCACCCTCTTCCACTCATCCTTACCTTTTCCGCACGCAATCCATGCTTCCTAAATAGTACTGCATTGGCATGGCAATTAAAAAGAGAATTTATACATTCGTTCCTGGCAGGGAGCAATCAGTCATGCAGCTTGGCCACTCTTTAGTAGAGATGCACATCTCTGAGCTTCTGCTGTGCTTCCTCCTTCATTTTACTGGCTTAGATTGAGCAGGTGAACTACCACCAGCTGTGATCAAAGGCACGACACCTGTTTCTCCCCTGAGCTGATAGCTCTCCTCTGCCCACAAGAAGGAGGCCCTAGTCTCCAGCATCCACAAGCTAGCCAGGTTACAATGATGAGAACTGAGAAATTACCATGGCTTGCCCACTGTCTCCTGGGGAAAAGTCTCAAATCATCTGAAGACCACCCATGGTTAAGTCCCAGTTGAAGGGAAAAGAGCAGTAGCAAAGTACTGATGGTATATATAATGATGTCCTTTAATTATTTAGCTCAGCTGTGTCCCCAGCTTGAAAGCCACAAGTTACTTGACGGTCCTTCTTTCTGCAAGTAAACAAACATAGTATCAACTATTTCCAGTCATAGTCTGGCCTCCCTAGCACTTATGATGAAGCACATTTGGGAGCCAAGGCAAACAAACAGGGTGATTCATTTATCCCACAGCTTAGCAGATGGATGAATCCTCTATAACCAAGGCAAAACAGGACCTCTAAGGCTTTAAATGAATAGTACCATGCAAGCACTGTGAGACAGAAACAGTGGTAATGCCTCATTGTCTGCAAAGAAATCATGACTTGCATTTCTATGACATTTAAGTACATATAAGTGAAGTTCCTATGGCACTACTCAACAGATGACAAATCACTAAAAACAGTGAGAAAGAGAGGAACTTCACTTCTTGTCAGGACTGAGAGATTGACTTTTTCAACATGTTACAGAGGAGTTTGCTATTTACATCTGAAGTTGTCATCATGTCCTGAGACAATTTAGACTGGTGCAAAACCCTAACATCAGTAGGAGGGACACACAACTATAAGTACCAAACTACACTTTGCCATTAAAGATTCAGTAATTGATGAATTTCCCAAGTTCTAACAAGTGAGCATGGATCACTGTGAGTTTTTAAAAGCTTTCCCGTTATTACTAGGTGCCTGGCTCTCCCTTGAGGAACTTCAGGAACATAATATATCCTTCTTGAAAACTGATTGGTGCTATATTTCATCTGCTTCATTAAGCTCTTTACATCATGTATACTAGCTAATGTATAGACTGATGAAGACTATAATTTCCAGTGCAATGAACAGACTAAAGCAGACGAATGAGCTATATATATTTTTAGTGATTTTCTTATTGACAGCCTGTCTTTGTCCACTGGCAGCAGGCCAGTTTTATGATATTTCATTTGTACATAACAAATTTTTTTCCAGTCTGCTGCTGTTGCCCAGTAGTGCCTGCTGGGAGCCGGTGGGCACTGGCTGCTGTGGGAGCTGAGCTGGCTGAGCACGTGGAAGGGCTGGCAGCCCCCACTGCCCCACGCATGCCCGAGAGCCCCCAGCTCGCTTGCAGTGGCTCAGCAGGCTTCCTCCCGGTCCCAGTGAGGCTCTGTGTGCTTCAGCCGCATGCACACAGCAGCTCTTTCTTTTCTTCCTATCACAGCCGTGGCACTTCGTGACCAGGTATGAGCCACAAACCTTTTTCCAAGGCATCGACCAGATGTTTGCAGCCTGCCTCTTATGTTGAGTTCCACAATACATACCATTGTGCCTGCATCCCAGTCTCTCACAGTATTTTCATTTAGCACGAGCCTGTGTCCTTGCTCTGCACTGGGAGCTACCAGAATTAAAGTCATTTCCCAAGAAAGCCCAGCAGCCTCGACTGCATGAAAGGGTATCTCTGGGCTTAAGTCCATTTCTTTTTATGACCTCTCCGATAACCTGAAACCCAGTGGGCCACAACCAATCCACACCCATGATCCAGGGCGATTCGTCTCACTTTGTCTTAAACTGGTAGAAAAAGACAGGCACCTTTAGGGGGCAATTCATCCCATTTATTTTAGGCACCAGAGGTAACTCTTTCTCCACTGAGCAGAGAGGAAATATCAATGGCTAGCTTGGACCATCTGTATTCCTTTTGGCTGCATGAAGGCTGGATCAGAGGTACCCCAGTCTAGGCTATCTTTAGCAGCTCCAAGGTTATGAGTGGACAGGGAGTTCACAGCTCCAAAATGTCAGACCTATTCCATACTTCATTTTGCTCTCCTGGGCCTCTTGCTTTGCAGACTTGAGTCAGGATAATCATCAAAGACTTTCATGAGCTATTCTTATACTTAAAGCATTATTGCTGGTAATGGTATTTCACATGGTTTTTGTCTTCCTGCATGCACACTGTCCCTCCCCAGCTACTAGAATAAGAAAGAAGTAACCTTCTTATCTTGATCTGCCAAGATGCGCTCTGTGCACAGATCCAACTCTTATTTCCATTTGCTCCCATATTTATGTAAGGGTTTTGTTTGGGAACCAGCAGATCTAATTATTTGATGTTCTCTGAAATACATGTTTACTTTTTCTTAGGTGCTACTCTGGTCAAATATTAGTTACGCTGCCTCTTCAGATGGACAGCTGACATCAAGATCTCATATGCCCAGTAAAACAAGAAAATAATTGTTAACTGAATTCATGTTTCCTGAAAAGAACTACGTCTGCAGGAGCAGCCTTTGTCCTGGATGCTAACTCATGCCAGACCATGGGACACCAGACTCTTCCTCTCTGTAGGTGTACCTCTGAAGTCGTTGCAGATAGGTAAGCTCTCTGGCAAATGCTATAAATCCACACAGTCCCAGGAATGAGGTGGCCTTGTCCTCCTCACATCACTAATTTTCCTGAAAAGTAATATTGTGGTGCAGAGCCCTGAGTCCTTGATGTGAAGTGGTGTTCCCTGACACTGTATTTCTTTTCAGGTTCAGTTATAAGCCAGTACAAGCAAGTTCTCAGTCTCAATTGGCCTTGAGATTCAGGACACTTTATGCTCAAGTACACTGAGGCTAGTGACTCTGAACTTCCCAGATGGACCTATCTAAAGTACAGCGACAACTGGAGTTCTCTAATTTTGACTGAAAAAACGGAGGAGACAAAAATGTTGCCTTTGGGAAACTGAATAAGACAGCTGTCCCCGTGTGGGGAGCACATGATAAATTCACACCCCCACAGTGTCAATCCCTGTTAACCTACAGTTCCAGAAGTCTCCTCACAGAAGTCAGTGGGGGAACACAATACTTCAACAGCTGGTAGGCAGAGAAAGATAACCCCATACCACCTGCCCAGAGTGAGTCCAAACCCTCAGGGACTGCAAGAGCAAGGACAGCCATGAATGTGGTGGCAGTCAGGAAGGGAGCTTGGCCCATCAAGATTTCGTTCCCGTTTAGTGTGATAAGGCATAGCCGCGGGGTGAGAGCAGAAGCAGCTGAAGGATGGAGCTCATCCCACAGCCCCTCCGAGCGGGGTCACTGTGTCCCCAGGGGACGAGCCCCTCTGCAGCACAGCACTGGAAAAAACACGCCTCTCCTGGAAAGAGCTGCCACCCACAAAGAGCCATCTCACATCTTCCTTCCCACCCAAATCACACACCAGCACTTTGTTTTGGTTTGGTTTTTTTTCATTTTTCACATAACATTTTCAAAAACAATATAAACTGTGTTACCCTTATTTATAACAATACAAATCATTTACATTCAACAGACACATGTTCAAATCTACCTGTAAAACATTTACACTATGTAGTTCACTTGAACAAGTCTATCTATGATGAAGCCTTCAGAATATTACTGTATCAGTAGTCAGAGAAGCAAATATCACTTCATAAAAGATAAACCTTTATTTCTTTACCTTTCCTTTGTATTCATGGTGCCACTGAGTATGTAGCATCTGTTCTCTGCATACCAAATCTTTATATCACATTCACATTTCTTTCTCCTTCTTTGGTTTGGAGGAGGAGCTGAGGTATTTAACTTTCTTATGGCACAGATACTGCATATACGAAAAGTTCTACTTATTTTCCACTGCTTAGTGAAATCCAACCCTGTGCTTACAGACAGATGTGTTATCACACTACTCTTGGAGGATACAGATGAATAGGAAGAACAAATCACGTTTTGAAAGGTTACACTTACTGGCAAACCTCATCTGTTCTCTAGCAACAGACTAGCAACTCCTTCATAAAAATGAGCATTCCTGATGCACCTAAAATATTTTTTATTTTTCATGTTCCTTCCAGCAATGGTCAGTTCATCTATAGTTTTCTTTCTTCAAAGGACAAATATCCAAGTGGATTGACTGTTTTCCACACTTGCAGCCACCTTTTTCCCATCTGCCCATAAAATACATGTATTCTTTATCATGATCTTTAACATCCTGCACTTGGAAACAGTAAGTGTTCTTTGTGGTTGTCTTCAGTTGCTATTGACTCAGACTGTCTCAGAAACCTGATTTCTGTGCCTGTATCTTCACAGAAAAGATTTAGAATATTTAAAGGGAGACTTTGGCTTAAATCTCATAAAATGTGAAGATTCTTGCTAATAGATTGAAGGGTTTCTTAATTCAAACCACATCCTAGTCTTTAAAATCATTCCAGATATCTATTGGGCTAAACTCGGGACCAGCTGTAAGTGGTGGTGGAAAGGGATTATGACCTCTCCCAGATGGATGTGAGTTGTTTGTTTCCCCAGCTTGTGGGACCGCCTGCAGTTCTAGTGTTCTTACGTTACAATTTGTTTCTTTGGAGCCAACTCTTTTCCTGATTGTTTTTTTTTCCCTACAGTTTGAAAAACCTCTGGGCTGATTTACCCGAACAAAAAACTGTATCTTTGGTGTCTGTGAGAGGTGTCAGTTAGGGGTCTGTAATAATCTAGACCTTAAGGCTGGATCCCTTCCTGCCCCATATGGACAAAGATAATACACATTATATATGATGGAACTATTTCTTGGCTACCATAAGTACCATTTCTTGGAAGAGGAAGTAACCAAGTCATTCTGCTCATTCTGGTCCTCAGAGTACAACATGGTCACTGTTATTTATTACTCCCTTCTGATTTATGTCAAGACTGGAATCCAGTTAGATTAACCTAATGGGCAACATTTCACATCATGAGTAATCCATTTGCATACTTCAATTTAAAGGACCCAAGGTTCCTGAAGCTGCACCAGCTTTAGACCGGTCCAGACTCATGGTTTATGGGAATCTATGCCAAACTTTTATACTCACATCAGAGAGGAGAACCAGGCCAGTCATGAAAGAGTTAGAGGCACAGAAGGGGAAGACTGTATATTATTACCAGCAATCTATCCAATCACTTCCAGGAATAACTTTCTATTAGTCAAATGACTCTCGAAACACTAAAACATCCCTCCCAATTATTTTCTTGGAAAAGATAACAACATGTTTCAGATGCCTATAAACCTCTAGCTATGGGATATTAGTAGCTAAACCAGAACTGAATTCTCCAGTGTACAGTTATCTGTTATGCTGATGTATTCCCTCTCTACTGGGGAGGGATATTCTGAGACAGTCCATTTAAGCAAAGAGTAATCCACATGGTGAAAAAAAATGGATTTTTCTGTGGAAAAGTTCATAGGTATACAGTTGTCATGACAATCACATTTGGCTCTGGAAAAGGGAAAAAACTGGTGCTTTTTAGACTGAAGTAAAATAAAATCAGTTTGGATGCATAAGAAAACTGCTTTTTTGTGCTGGTGTGGAATAGTCCTTCTGTAGCGAGCTTTCTTAGCTTCTGCTTTTAGATTTTAAGGTTTCTCTTTTCCTTTTTTTTAAACAATAGCGCTATTGGAATTAAAAAGGGTGACAGCACCTCCCTTTCCCTACCTTTCCCTTATTTAGGACATGTACCTAGTATTCTGTGTTTCAAAATTCTGTGGATTGCACCCTAGCTGCAAAATACTAGAAGGAGGTTTCCCGCATCTAGGCAGCATCAAAATGCAAACTTGTAATTGTAACCTCATCAGATCATAGAAGACTTGGGGAAGAGGAAAATAGCTGGTATCTATCCATCTGCTGGGAAAGCAGGATGCCTGGTCTGCAATGTCTCTCTGTGTCTCGTATGAAAGATAGCCAGGATCGTTTTTTGTTCCGTTGGTGGCTGGAGAATAAAGCAGGTTTTAACCCTTGCTATTGTGTATCCTTTGCTGGCTCTCCACTTCCAGCGCTTGTGTATGCATATCCCTGCCATGATCACGCAGGCCAATGCAACGGGGATCACTGCAATGTACCAGGACAAGCCAACAGCTGGAAAAGTAAAGAAATGAAATATTTTCAGGAAAAACTCCCAGGAACATAGTTGTCTAAGTTTGAGGAGGAAGAGGAGAAATCATAATAAAAAGGATGTCTGCAAATTAACCTTCCAGCAGGGTTGATCCCCTGTGAAAGGAAGAGGTCTATTGATTGAGTGCTCTGGGAAATGGGTTTATGAAGATAGGAGGAAGAATTGGAAAACAATAGAGGGTGAGAATTTAAAGTTTAATCTGCATACACATGACTCTTCCCAACCCCTGCTCAGAGTGGCTATGGGCTTTCTATCTTAATGTGGTGAATGCAGAAACACTCCAAGCAGGAAACAAAAGCACCGCATGGAGAGGGAGTATATAACAGCTAGTCCACCCTTAAGCTGTGTGAATAATTTTCTCCTACAGAGCAGCTTATAAATTACTAATGATCAAGCCAAGACTCTGAGCTTTTTTCCCAAAATGCAGCTAATTTCCAAGACCAGTGTCCGTCTAGATCATTTTGGATTATTCCACCCTATATACTACTAGCCTCTGTATAATACCTGTGCAGCTCATGGAGGACAAGGGCAGTACATCATCTAACAAAGTGAGTACAAATCCTTCATCATAGGATGCTGTAGTGAGTCATGAGTTATAACTCACAATGAGGACTGTAAACGTCCGCGTGCCTTTCTAAGACAGTGTGAGCGAGCTTTGGTGATTCATCAGCGTCATGCAAAGAAACAATTAGCATTGCTTCAAATTGTTTTTACAGCTGGTTCTTGGTCAGTGGTCTATCACACTGCAACATTAATTGCACTGAGCTTAGGGCTTCTCTTCCCAACACTAGGAGCCAAAATAACAACACCCATCACAATTTACACTTCTTGTTATTTTGGTGGTAGTCTGTGCATGAGGAAAAGGAACACTAATCTTTATTCAACTATTGCCTTTTTTTCTTTTTTTTTTCCCCCTGTACTTGGAGGAACTGGAGGAGATCTGGCCCTGCTGCACCCAATGGGAGTTTGCCAGTAGTCTCACTGGAGCCATCATTTCACAAAGTATATATAAATTGGAGCCTTATCCAATGAACAGGTATACCAGCACAGATCCTTATCCCTGCAGAAAATGACAGTGAATGGCCCACAGAAAGTGTATTTTATGAACAGGCTATTTCAAATTCTACAGTGAAAGAGGCAACCAGTTTTTCCCCAGGCAATAATTCATCCTGATATGACCTCTGACAGTATAAAAGGCTTGAATGACAACTTAGCATTAGGATGATGATAAGAATTACCCCAAATAAACAGTCAAACTAGTTACCTTCCTGCTTGACCCTTGTTGGCAGTACTTGGTACCCATATCTGTTGTGGGCCAGACATGTAAAGTCTGTGTAAAAATCCACTTCTTCGACAGAATCAAAAATCAGTGGCACTTCAATGAAGTTTTCACCATTTTCTACAATTTCTCTGGAAGAAAAAGAAAACTTTAATGTTAAATCCTTTTATAAGCTGGCTTTTCTCTATTTGATGTGTTTGTTCTAGCAGCACATTGCAAGAAAATGCTTTGGATATGTGCTCATTTCTGAACCAGCCCCTCAGCGTTAGAGGACACCTGCGTCTTCCAGCCCAGCTGTGCCAGCTATTTGAGTCTCAGCAGTCAGTACCCATCCGGCACTTCTTGAATCTTCTGGGAAAAAAAATCTGGATTTGTCTTGCAAAAATGAAGAAGAGGGAGGGAAGAAGGGCAAGCAGCATTCTGTCTGTCTTTCAGCTCTCTATACAGCATTGTGGAAGGACCTATTTCCTTGTCTCTGACCACCTGTTCATTTCTGAGATTAATTCTTACTGTCATCTGGAAAAGGACGTATGAAGAACATAACCCTGCAAACGCTCACTCAGCAAACCGAACCACCGTCCCTGTCTATCACGCACCCAAAGCCAAGACCTCAATACAAGAAACCATCTAGGCAGTTTCCAGCTTATTTCAACCGGATTGTTTCATCAGTCCAACTACTTGAAAGTGGCTTTCTAGCTGCAGTCAAACATTGTCTCTTGATACCTTTTAGTCATTTGCTGGAGCCGTTGTCAAGCTGCTCTTTAATGATGTGATCATGAGCCTGCTATGTGCTGCGGCAATGGAGCTCCCTGTGCACTTCCCCCAGGACTGTACCACACGAAGGCAGCAAGACGGCAGTGGGTGCTTTGCCAGAGATTTCTGTGGAGAATTTGTTTTCCCAGTGGCATTTGACCTGTTTCGCCTTGCTGCATTCTGAGAGGTGCCAGCAGAACTGGGGTGTCTCACACACCGTGGGCTTTACATGAGCTCTAGCTGGCACAGTCCCTGTCCTTGTGCAATTGTACAATAATATACAACAGTACAAATAATAATGATAGTAATAATAAAAATAATTTTTAAAGCCCAAGTAAGAAAGTACACATGCTGCTCTATTCTAAAGCCTGCAGAGACTATAGCCACAGTACATTTTATGGCTCCTGAGCACAGGTTTAACACACTGTCACTCATCCATGTAAACAACATTCTAAATTAATAGTCTCAGTCATGGTGTGGGTAATGCGAAAACACATAAGGGCTTGGGCATACAGCTGAGTTACCTGGTTACCTCTGGCTGCAGCTGTGCAATAAACTAAACATGGCCAGATTGTTACCTGGCACTGATGGCCACAAATGGACAAAACCAGCTCATATCTGTAACTGTTCAACACTCTCTTCCCTCAAAATAGGGATGCTATATCCCCAAACTCTGTTGGGAATGGTCCCTGACCCATGCTAAATCCTAACTGATAGCCAGGAGTTCTTCGGGAAGGTGCTAGCTAGTGAGTGACCCATTTAACCAGTAACAGCAGAGGCAATGGCATCCCAGAGCCCAGGAATCTTCCTCTGTCCACCCGTACAGGCAGAGCCACCATGATCCAGGTGAGGGTGATGATCTTTGTGGACACACTCAGCTTCATCAAATGAGAGAGAAAACATGTCGACTTGGACCTCAATGAAGAGCTTTCAGTCGGTAAGTCTACCTCACATTTGCAAAGCACAAGAAGCATGCCTGAACTTGGCAAGTTAGTGCTGCTCAGGTGACATGTCACAGGTACAGAAAGCAGATCTTTTCCCTCCTTTCCTAGCTAGAAAAGCCTGGAGGCAAATATCTATGAGGCAGCTGGACAAATCTTGACGCATGCAACTATGAGGCAGCTGAGGGAATGCTCCTCAAGATTGGAGAGACAATGGATCAGGGCAAGAGGATATGGGACATCCTGCCTCTCCCTCCCACCAGCATCCCCCCAGTGCCTCCCTGGCACCCACTCTAGTACTCACTGGGTGTTTCTGTGAGTCAGTTTAACTCACTAATGTGGAAAAGGACAAGCTTAAGGGGAAAAGCAATTATATTGGGGGGGAGGGCAGGAAGCAAACCGAACACTGGCTAGTTTTCTGTTATCTTAGTGTGTTCAGAGAACCTCATAAATGTCAAGGAGAGGATGTTGCAGTTTTGCTGGAACAAGGCAAGAAGAGAGATAAGAGAAGCACTGGGAAGGATCAAGTCCCATTGCTTTCCACTGCAGTCAGCTCTCACATCATCTCAGCTGCCCATGAAAATGTGCTTCAAGTTTAAGCCTCGAAGCTGGCCCATTTGCAGTACACCATGAATAAAACCCAGAGATAAAGAATTGATTTCACCCTGTCCAAGTTGGGTTTGGGTTTTTTTGCTTGCCTGCCTGTTTTCTTCTCAGCTCTCACCTTCGCTTCAGATCTGTCCATATCCCATGTCATTACCTGGCATTCAGCTGCACTGAGAGCCCCTGTAACACTGCAGGTTAAACCAAACACAAGCAAACACGTTCAGCCAGACTTACTGTCGTTCTCCCTCTGTAACTCTGCTTTGCTTGTAAACCACATCAACGGTGGTGTCATTTGCTAGCCATTCCACGTCGGTATTGACGTGGCTGCTCAGTCCAACAAACACTTTGCATGGGAGAGTCATCTTGGAGCCTGTTTGTGAAAGAAGGATTAAAACTCTTGTTTGGATACATACGAAGAACTACTCTTTCTCTTGGTGAAAAACCACATCTCCAGTGGGAGATCAAGTTCCCACACACGTCAAGCACCACTACATTCAAAACTGAAATTTAACCCCAAATTGCTTTTTATCCCCTACTTCTTGGCAGCAAGACCCTTCAGTCTGGCAGTCCTTCCCACTGCTGACCAAATTATTGTCCCATTGCAACAGTTAGCAACTTTGGCACTAGACACATTCCTCAGGAGGCAAAGATGTGCTCCTGTGGCCTTGCTCCTCCTGACGTACTGCAGACTAAAGGGCATGGTGTGATTTACCACTCTGGAAAATTGCATTAACCAGCAGTGTAGCTTCACCCAGAGATGCTGTGGGCAAGGGCATTCAGCTCAAAGTGGGAACTCCAGAGATAAAGTGATCATGCAAAAATTCAGAACTTTTGCTGTAATTATTGTAACTCAGAGCTAAGGATAAAGAGCCTTCATATGGGTGCATATCTATATTATATGGAAAACTTAGAGCTCAATAATGCACACAATTTTATTATTATTCTGTCTCTGCAGATGGTGAAGAAAAGCGATATAAAACACTCCATGGAGCTAGATAGGCAAAAAAAATTAAAAAATACTTGGGAGTCCTATGCTGTTGTAAAGAAAAGTGGCAGGGAAAACTAAGACAACATAGGACACAGCTGTGTGTATAGTACCCAAGTTAAAAAAGTTTAGTGTAAAATATAGCTGGTGTTTTCTGGGAAGACGAAATGGAACGGCAATTTGTTGTCATAAAATAATCTTTAAAGAAAAATTGAGATCCTATCAAGGTACTTTCTAACTAACAACTGTCTAGTTCCAACAATTTAAAAACAATGAAAAAATGTCTCCTCCCATAAGAGCTACATGGCTCCTTCAAAGGCACCAGATAACCTAGACCAGTTTGAGGAAATACTGAAAAAGGAAAGTTCTTAGTGAAGGGGGAAGCCTGGACAGCTGATCTAATGGTGCAAACATGCTTTTATTGCTTTCTCAGTGGCTAAAACCTACCTCAGTTTTGCAGCTTCTCCTACACGGAAGATAGCATCTATTTGTAGACAATAAGAAGCAAAAACTACTCCAGCACCGACCCTCAGCTAATATAATCGAGATGTAAAGAGCTACTACAATTTATGATGGCAAACTAAACCGTAAGAGGACCTGCTCTACTTTTTTTCAGCTTAGATGTTTCCAAAAATAATGTTGGGCCTTACCGAGAGCAGCTGATGTTGTCTTTTGTGTTGGATACACAATTATTGGGGTAATTATTTTTTCTTGTTCTAGAGAGAGAAAGAGAACAGAGTCAGGGCTAGCACAACAGAAAATGTGGGTATTGCCCCAGAACTGTAGAGATGTGCCGCTTTGCTCAACATCTCTCACCGCCCGGGAAAGCATTCATTACTAAGCCCGCTGGCAAAAAGAGACCTTCCAGTGCCAAGCCCAGAGAGCTGCGTTTGTGGAGGTGTAGACAGGATCGGGCTCACATCCCGGTCCTGGAAGCTGCACCGCCGGGGATCTGCGGCAGGTGACCGAGTGTCTTTGGGAAGCGGCAGCCGACACCGGGCACGAGCAGGGCACGTTTCACCAGCAGCGCGCGCCCCGCCCCGCGCGCTATGGAGCATTTTGGCTCTGCACGAGTGC